>CM063526.1:34752160-35269660 GCA_032199755.1 Ambrosia artemisiifolia | reverse complement strand
GAATAGCAGAAACAATATATTCGGATGATGAAGAAGAATAAGATAAATGATAGATTGAAATCAATACCTTTAATTGTTTACTGATAATTCATCTATAAACCCCTATAATTGAACGTATAAGTCAAACATAAAACGTGAGAATCTAAAATTGTATACAAAGCACTCGCTAATGCTGTGGCTGAACTCTCATGGGTTAAAAATTTACTTGGTGAACTCGGGCTCCCAATTATGAGCACCCCATCGCTTTACTGTGACAATACCGGAGCTACTTATGTATGTGCAAATCCTGTTTACCATTCCCGCGTGAAACACATCGCTCTGGACAATCACTTTGTGCGGGAACAAGTCAATTCCGGGCAACTCAAAGTTCTTCATGTCAGCTCCAAGGATCAACTCGCGTATGTGCTCACCAAACCGCTTGCACGTGCACCCTTCCTATATTTTCGGTCCAAGATTGGAGTCTCCAACGGATCCTCCATCTTGCGGGGGCGTATTAACAACATAAATCAACTCAAGTCAAGTCAAGTCTCTTAGTCAACCATTGACTCCATTATTTTAGCCATTGTATTATATTGTACATTATACTTAGTCAACAATTGACTCCATAATCTTAGCTAGAGTTAGTTATATGCAAGCCTATATAAAGGCCTTGATGTATTGTTGATACACACACCAAAACATTACATAATACAATTATTCAATACAAATCCTATTCTTCATAATAATATCTTTTCTAATAATCTTTTTTTCTGCATTTAGCCAGCAGAGAATTTTCCAGGTCTAGTATCTCATGATTCTTTATTCGGGAGGTAAAGTCTCCCCTTCGTTCGTGTGTTAATGAGTGCCTGGTTAAGTATGCACAACAAGCAAGCAGTTAATCACGCTCTGTAAAATTAACACCCATAACAATGTACAAAACAGTTTAGAAGCATGCGTCACCCCAAAACATTTATAAAAGTAAAAAGAGGGGAGTTCACGAAATTCACCTGGTATCATAGCTCAAAATATAAAACCGGATGCTCAGTATCGGATACTAACACTCTCCTGGTTGGGCCCTATCACATTATTAGAGTTCAGTTCTATTGGTCATGGTTACGCGTGGGGACGAGCACGAGCGCATGGTTCGTTATTTATATATGTTTCCTTTTATATCCTTTGTCCAAAGTTTATGTCCGAGACTTAGTTGACGAGTCCATATCCTAAGCGTCACATGTTCAAGTTAATATCCAAACGTCCTAGGCATTAGACGTAATGCTTATAAGTATCTATGCGTCAAGGGTCCAAATGTACCAAAGCTCCATATTAACCAAGGTTTAGACGACTAATTCAATTACCGAATTTATATTATATCATCCTATCGTTATTATGTCCATAATTCTATTCTAAGAATCTTTTACATTTGTTCTAGCCGAGTGTCCAATGTCCAAAGTGTTTATGTCAAAGGTCTCTAATATTAATATTTTGCTTCTAGTCCATTTGTCCGAATCTTAAGTCTCAATAAGGCGATTGTTCAATTTATCTAAGTTATTAACGTTATAACGTATCATATGTCGCTTCCTATTCAACTCATGTCCAAGTCCCATTGTCCGTAACTATTAGTATCTATTGTTCCAAATGCCAATTTCTAGTCTTCAAGTTTTATTATCCAAAGCTCTATGTATCAATTCCAAGCTAGAATTAGACTAACCCATCATATCCATATGTATTTCTTTATACTTGATCTTCTTATACAGTGAATATATATTGCTGTTGTTTCTATACTTTTAATAATTCTCATAGTCAATGTCCAGATATCAAATCTCGGGTCCCACGCATCATATCTAATATATATTCATACGTATATATAAATAGTAGGTTTGGTTTATATACGGCTCGTCAGGTCCCGCACGTGTCGTTATATAACCACCCCAGCGACCACCTCTGCCACGACTCGAACCTCGTCCTCTACTACTTCCTCGACCACCCCGGCCATTACTTGAAAACCCCCGGCCCTGTGACCCGGATGACATCCCTCTACCCTAGCCCTTGTGAACCGAAGTACATTCTGCTTTTGTGAACAACAAACTGTCTTCACCATTTGAGTTTCCTTGACGAAGTTTCAACCGATCTTCATAAGCCTTTAACCGCCCAACAGCCTCTTCGAACGGCATGTCGTCTACATCCGAATATTGCTCAATAGACGCGATGAGTTGAAGATATTTTTCAGGCACCGAATTCAACAGTTTTCTGACCACTTTCTTGTCTTCAAGAGTCTTCCCAAGGCTACTAAACTTTGAAATCATACCACCAAGCTTTCCCGCAAAGTCATCGACGGACTCGCTATCCTTCATCTTCAATGATTCGAACTCACTATTGAGTGTATGTAGGCGTGCTTTCTGCACCCGATCAACACCCACATATCTCGTCCTTAACGATTCCTAAATTTCTTTCACCGTCTTCTTCTTTGCTACCTGCAATAGGACGTCTTCCGGAATCGCTTGGAAGATAAAGGCACGAGCGGTTTCGTTCTTCTTCTCATCTTGAACTGCACCAACCGGCGACTCGACGGATTCCCACAACCCCTGCGCATCCATCACAGCCTCCATTTTAATTGCCCATGTGGTGTAATTCGTCGATGTCAAAGTCGGGATTTGCAACGAAACGGTACCGGTTTCTTTTGGGGCTGATGTGTTTGTAACAATCGACATGGTATCGAAACGGGGATATTTAGGCATAAACGAATCAGAAACTAACTCGGCTCTGATACCAAGTGTTGGTGTAATCAGAGACTGAAGCAAGATCTAATGACAAAAATATGGGACAATTTTCTGTTGTATTACTTGAAACTTCAAAATACGATTACAAAGGAAATAGGAATTGAAAGATACACCCTATGAAAAGCTACTGCTACTGCTTTAAATAGTAAAAAACAAAACAGAAAATTCACAAATAACAAACAAACCACTAAACCCACGTAGCAGCCTACATGTGGTACCCATGACTTCCACTTTGCTGAGTCCACTTGTATCCCACGTTTCCAGCAGATTACTCGGTCAAGTATTGACCAAGCAACATTAGTTTAACTAATGGGAAAATCACGAAAATAGCCATTGACCAAAGTGGCTTTACCAAAATAGCCACCTCCTAGCTCTTGGGAGAGTCCTCACAGGTTTCGAGACCTCTCCAAGAGGCTTCCCATAAGAAACCAATAAGGAAGTGACACATGTTTAAAATATAATAAAAAAATAATCACACTTCCACTCCCATTTTTAAAACGGCCATAACTTTTTTATACGACATTATTTTTTAAAAAAAATTACACCATAAAAACAAGCTTTTCATCCTTTTTCATTTCCATACCATATTGCTATACTGAAAAAAAAAATATTTTGCCGGGTTGATAGTACTTGCGTCTAAATGCTTAAACACTTGCGTTTAAACATATCTGAACCAGAAACAAGCCTAATTATTAAAACAACCAAATTTAAGTACCATTTTGTAAAAAATAGCAAGTGCTGGACCAAAAAAATTAAGCACACATAGTATGTTTTAGCAGGCTGCCTACAATCATAGTTGTTTGTAGGATTACTATTATTATTTTATAGTTCAAGAACATGGTGGCATACACAAAGATGTCTCACACCATTCTAAAGTAACAATTTTCGACATTAACAGCTTTCACTAAGAAAATCGTACCTGGATCTTAATTATGTTCTCAAATACTTGTGAAGGTTTAGCATGAGTTAAGTAAATAACCAAAGGAAGCTGAATGGAACCCACTGAGGGTAAATGCAGGGTAAGAGACATTGTGCAGAATACGCTAGAGGATCCAGTTATGATTTTAACACATTTAGGCATTTACTTAAAAATGAGTCCTATGGTTTATCTCTAGGGGGTTAAATAAAAATTTAACTAAAAGAGAAATGAAACAAATGGGTCGACGGGTCACAGGTTGAAAATGACCCAATTGTATTTTTTGTTTTAATGTTCGTTGTTGCGTAAAACATTCGATATATAAACAAATATATTATTTAGTCTTTGTAATCATATGTAATGTTATAACTGTTTATAAAACGGACAAAAACGTTTGTGGGTCAATCCAGCTTGGCTCATTACACATTCTGTTTAGAGCCACCTATAGAATCTAGTGACTAGATTACTGTCAAGAGAACAAACCAATGTGGCTACCTTTTTCATCTTCTTATTCTAACAAGACCCAAGCTGGACATTTCCCTTGTGGGTCGCTAAAGTTCAAATGATAATCACAATAGTCTTGTTGTAGGGGTGGGCCTCTCCTTTTCCAGACTTCATTATATCGGTGTAGCTCGCGTCTCAGGAGTAAGCAATATTCCCTTAGACTCATTAGATGTCTACTACTCCCACTGCTCTCTATAAGTTTTCTATTGACTTTGAAAGTCAAACTTGAGTTTAACAAACTACAGTTATCATATTTTCTGTGTTATCACAAATTCTTCTTAGCATATGATAATTATTGTACTTTGGATGGATGCTGTTATAGTTTACTGGAAAATACAAATATATGTACATTGCTTCTCTTGTTAACACAACTATCTCTTGTGTAGGTTTTGTCTATACCTCTACTCACATCGTATCCATACATCGCGTTGTTATCAGGCTTCATGCTTACCTTTACATTAAACTTTGCATCGATCGTGAAGAATGTTTTATCAGTAAGATTTTTTTGTTTTTTTTTAATCAGTAATTTCTGCGTAATGTTGTCATTTAACTTTCTTTAAGATATGCACATAACCGTTTTGGCACTCCCCAAAGATTTAATGCACCTAACCCGATCGACGCGCTCAATCACTCATTATGCCACCTATAGTAGCTGGTTTCCACAGACTAAAATACAAAAAAAAAAAAAAAAAGAACTATCTTTAACATGTAAACATGTCTGTAAAAACATAGGTTTGGATCACACAGAAAAAATCATCTTGACACCAAAAAGTATATCGACTGAATTAACGTAACTGTTTATCGGTGTTGTAACCTTCTCTATTTATCTCTATTTACCAGGTGTCCATTATAACTGGCATGTTCATGCTGCAAAATAAGCTGTGGTAAGATTAGTCCCTTCTCCTTTCTAAAGCTTTTTCTTTATTTTTCATTGTTTCTCAGGCGTATAAATGATTAATACTGTATGCACATATACATGGCTAACAGGATCAACACCAAAGAGGTGCGGCCAATGGTATAGCCATGACGTTGCAGTCAATTTGCAAAGCAATTGGTCCTGCATGTGGAGGAGCACTGTGAGTACTCATTTGTTTAGTAATCTCATATCTATATACTATATTATCTGAACAAGCAAATTTAACTGTGGGTCAAAATGGGTTGGGCAACTTGTGGGTTACATCATGTTAGAAATGATAAAACGGAGTTGTGCAACTGGTTCTTGTCAAAATGGGTCATTGATAAGTGCGGGTAAAAATGAGTTGGGTTGACGTACCAAATCATTTTTTTTCTTTTTAAATACTTAACGCATTCAATATGATTTGGAACATATGCATTTCTAAATAGTAACATAATTTTGGAAGTATATAAATACATTTTTTTTGCAGCGCAATGCTCGTTTAACCCTTTCGACCCGCTTGACAACTTTCCTTGTTAGCTAATTATTTCTCTTTATATTAGGTGATAGCGCCACCTCTACATCAAGTAAATTAGACACAAAATCACATCAAATTAAATTAAATGCCACTTATCTCTATGTTTGCAGTTTGTCATGGTCCCAAAAGAGACAAAATGCAACATTTCTTCCTGGTACGAGCTTTTTACTCAGTTCATATTCTCTTTGAATGTTTACAATTTACACGTATGAAAAAAATTTCCTACGAAACCTCTCGAGGTCTCTGGTCCACTACGATCGGTTTAAAAAAAAATTAAAAATAACATAACTGCAGCTACAAATTTAATCTAGTGTCTCTGGTCCACTAGGTTCACTTAAAAAAATTGCTTGAAAGAACATAACAAAAGCTAATAAATTTAATCTGGTTCCACATTTATATATCTTTTGGAGATATCTCATAATCTCATATTTATATATGTCATGTGGCTGATGAAAGCCAGTGAAGCAAAATATGTAATCATAGCTATAAGTTGGGACTAGGGATGTCAATCGTATCTAGTTGGCGAGTTGAGTCATTGAACCTAAACATGAATTGTGTAACCCATTTATCTAAACGAGTCCAATAAGTGACGGGTTGGTGGTTTGTAAATATGTTATAATAAACATGCTAAACATGTTGTAATAAATGGACTAAATGGGTAGAAACGAATTGGCGGGGTCAACACGTCAACCTGTTTATTAATCCGGTTAAAAGGTCAATCCGATTACTATCCATTTAATTAAATGGGTTAAACCACTCACCCCCACATGACTAGTTTATTAAACGGGAAAAAGATGATGCCACCCAAAATTTGATTATATAGTGTCGTGTTAGGAGATGCGACCCCTAATTTGGGACCACAAGTATAATGAGGTATCTCACATCATGAACGATAACTTCAAGCAAATTTGTGATGTCAAAAAGGGTTGGTTGGATGCATTGGGTCCACATGAATAATTTTAAGCACCTTTTTGTCCAAATTTGGACACATTTTCTAAATTTTATTACCAAATGCTTTAATACCCTCTGGGTGATTTACGACTAGTTTAACCGAATTCATTCTTGCGAACTATTATTTTAACGATTGGCCCGTTAGGCATTAAACATAACCCGAGAGGAAATGAGCTAAACTTTATTTTCGACAGACCTGCATAGCCGCATAAGAAGGCACCTTGCAAACCACATTAGAAAAAACTAATAAATCTACACTTTTTTTTTCAATTTCAGGAGACCAGATGATATTTTTCTTCTTGAATGTGATTGAAGGAATTGGAGTTCTACTGACATTCAAACCATTTTTGATATCACACCATTACTAGTTGGTAGCAATCAACCTTGAACCTACAAATCCATATATTCATTTAATAGATTTGATTCTCCAAGAACCCAAGGACTCTTATGTTTTTGGGTACTCTAATAGTCAAAATAACATTTTTTATGTTGACTTTCTACCAAGTCAACTATATGGGCCTCTAGCTTTGTATTGTATAATATTAATTAATTGTCTTTAGGCTGTGGATGTTATTCATTTTGTCAAGGGTTAAAACAAGTTTGAAGTATAAAAGATCTCAATCATCTCTTTCAAATCATATACTACTTGTCCCATTTTTTTCTCTCGGACACAAAACTAGTCTCCTCACTTGTTCATTCCTTGCGCACATATCATTTTCTGGTGAATTTCTACACTTTTCATTTATTTTAGCCTTTGTGCGATAACTAAACTCTATCCCCCTTTATTTAATTTCTCAGCGTGAATGCATTTTTGTGTGAATGAGTATTAATTACGTATTATAAACAATAATTTGGTGACGGTGTCGCTAAACGTCCCAATGGCGTTTCTGTCCCCAATAAGTACCCGAGACGGGTATGGCCACCTAAATGGCGTCCCCGTGCTACATAACTCGGTACCGGTATTGCTATTATCATAAGTCGTGTTTGTATATTAATTTTTATGATTCTTGATAGATATAACATATTTTATTACTTTACAAATATTATGTTTATAAAGCTTCAAATACACCATTGCAACACACTTAATTCAAATGTACAACGATTCATAGAATTAAACAACATAGAAGCCTCACCTAATGGATATCGTCAACAACCTTCCAATCGCGGGTCACCGGTCTGATCATTTCATTTGGATAAAATTCGCTTGTTTGAGGTCCACGGTGCTTAGTCGTACGTTTGTTTTCCACAAATAAATAAATCATGTCAAGGTACTCCTCAATAATCTCACTACTACGCTGATGGTACCCATGGCAAGCAAAGTTACATTGTAAGCACTTCCAGATCAAAAGGGATTGCAGTTTGTCGCCACACTCTTGGCATAAACCATCATTCTCAGTCCCCACAGCAAGTGACACCGGATGTTCGTGAAAACCTTCTGTTGTTACACCCCCAAACCTGATGTTAATGTACCTATACACGCCTTCCGCGTTGAAAATATTAATGCCTTGTTCAGACTGAAGTATCAATGGAGCACATGCCGAATGAATGGATTGCGCGCACTCTTCACAATGGTAGAACCACTTTCCAGGATCAAGATCTTCTTCACAAACTTCACAAAAGTATTGACCTTTGTAGTCCTCAATTGGGGAGAAACTCAGCTTCAGCGGGTGCTTGTCAAGCTTATGCCTAATTGCTTTTGGTAAATGCAAAGCACATTTACAATCCAAATGGAAATCACAAGAATTACATCCGTAATAAATCTTACTATCATCAATACTCACACGACATGCGCGACACTCCATCTTTGAACCGCTTGATGAAGCACCAACTATTCTTGTAAGTAAGTGATTCGCGTGTGCTTCATGTGTGATTTCTTCAGGTGTAAATGCACAATTAACATCACTGCAGAAATTGCAACTTAGGCAATAGTAAATGAACCCATTGGAAGGCAATCTACAAATGTTACATCTGGTTCCGCAACTAACAATATTGTTGTAGCCAAGCGTAAGTATATGTTGAGGGTGGGCCACATGGTTTCTTAGTTCACTGGGTAGCCGGGTGCACCAATCGTGGATAATGAAGTCGCAACCATCATGATACCTAGAGCATTCGTAAAATGGCGTTTTTGTTATCGGCTTTAAACATGCAATGCATAATAGTTTAATCCTCTTCATTGGGTCGTGAAGAGAGGTGGTTGTATCATTATTTATTAGGACTAATGGATGGCCATGCCAACGATAATAATCTATGAGGCCCTTTTCATTAATAACTAGCCCACAAGTAGTCTCGCCTTCGAGTTGATGTGATAAAATGTGTGATTCATCATCGACCGGCAAATGCAGAAGTTTGGGATGATCAGCATCTTTGAAATTTTTTTTCATTTTTCCTAAGCCTGATACATAGAAAATGAATAAACTGTCATGGGATTCTTTACAAATTATTCAAAACGAAGATAACTTTTGTAATATGTATAAATGCATAAAAATATAGCTTAATTTGTGCCAGGAGATCGATGAAAAAAGAAACTATAAAACTAATTAAAGAACATATTTTGTGGATACGGGAAAAGGCTCACATTTGGTGTGAAGTTTTTACGAACAGGAATAGTTAAGTATAAAGATTTGGATTAAGTTTGCATTGCTCACTTATCTTTGCGAAATGATTACAATCTAAATACATTTAAGTGTGTGGGTTTGTGGTATACGATTTTTTATAAAAGGTATCTATTTAGGTTTCTAAAAAAATAAATAAAATGACGGTAAATTCAATGGTAAATGAAAATTTAAAAATAAAAAATGAAAAAAAAGTTAAAGTTTATGGAGATGTTGCACCATTGGATTTAGTTTATGGAGATGTTGCACCATTGGATTTAGGGGTGTTCAGAATTCGATTTGGATTCAAAAAATTCGAAATTCGATTTAGTTCGATTCGATTACCAAAAATTCGATTCGATTATTAAGAATTCGAATTCGATTCAATTCGAATTCGAGTCCAGTAAATCGAATACGAATTTATGATTTTAAATTCGATTCGATTCGAAATTCGAATAAAACTGTACATGTATATTTTTTAAATATATATACACACATACACATTGTTATATACACAAATATACAGATTGAAAAATAGAACTTTTAAATTTTGGTCAAACTCTAAGAACCCGTAGTCTTTACAACTTTTACCATAACCATATTTTACATTTTTACCTTATACATCACAAAACTCTAACAAACTATACTTTCTACTATTCTTACTATTCCCGTATTTAACATATTGTTGTTTATCAATTTAGTAGATTTGTATTTTGTGTGTTAAAAATAATGAGTTTGTATTAGTTTTAAAACTAAAATTAAAACAATTTATTATTTATAGTGAATTTGAACTAAATCGAATTTATTCGAATTCGAGTTTCTTATTCGAATTGAATACGAATCGAATAAATTGAATTTTAAACGAATACGAATCGAATACGAATTCAGGTAAAAATATTAAAAATTCGAGAAATTCGATTCGAATAATTCGAAAATTCGTTATTCGATTCGATGAACACCCCTAATTGGATTGATCGAGGCAAACCCGTTTGTGAAAAAGTTTCAAAAAAAAAAACCCCCCATGCTATCACAATAATTAAAAATATACCCATCTAAAAAACCCCTCATTTGTGAGGTGTGATGTATACATGTATATGTTTAAATACTTACTGGGTAAGAAGACGGACATGAAAGGCTCTATCCTTTGCGTTGCACAGTCTGAGTGAACATAGTACATGCATTTACTACACATGTAAATCAAATGTTCATCTTCTAATTTCACACCACAAATCCTGCATTCGCAATCATATAATTGATCTGGAAATGAATATGCAAGGGTGAGCAAGTGACGGTGGCTAAATTGTTGAGTTTCCAGGCATAACTTTATGGGAAGGGAAAGACAATCGGAATTTACTAAGAAGTTAAAACAAGTGTTGCATTGATAGAAATACCCTTCATGTTTCTTCTTGCATGCAAAACACTTGTTCAAACCAGGTTCAACACCAATAGAAATTAATGGGTGTGGGTGGGCAGGGTGATGGATCGTATTTTGCTCCACAAAAGTGGCACAAAGTAAATCGATTCCATAATTGCATGTTGAACACCGATAACAAATGCCACCTCGATGTAATTTAAAACAAGCATAACATTTCTCATCATCATTTGTTGTTTTTTTAAGGGTGAGAGTATGAGAAGGGTGGCCTTGGAATTTCAAGGTTGGTGGTATTTCTTCACAAAATTTATGGATGGAGTAATTACATGACGCCATGCTACATTTGTAGTAATAGCGATGGTACCAGTCAATTTGCCTGTCGCACCGATTACATGTGCACTTGAAGTTTTGTGAATCGATCAAATCACTATCAACATATTCGTCATCGTCTTCTATGTAGTCTCGATGCATCATTTGCAAATCTACAAGCGTTAAAGGATGCTCATGTTGAAGTTGTTCTAGGTCAAGCTCCATGACATCCATTACGGTATTTCTCGCTGTTACAAAATTATACATGACGTTTGATTACTTCCAAATATAACGTAGAATGTATATATAAAAATATAATGAAAATCTTAGAACAAATAAATAGTGGTGTAAACTAGTTGAGTCATTCTTGAATTACTCAAGACGAACTTGTTAAAATATGGAAACACACTTGGATTAAGCGAACACGAGCTTCATGATATATCTATACTTTATAAGAAACTAGGATTTTTCTCATAAGCGTTGCCCCGCAAGCCTATGACGTATCAACCAGACATAAATACCAACGTGACATTAATGGTACACGGAATTTACAATCGCTAATTTTAAGTAACATCATTTAAAAACGTTGAACCCACACACACTAATATCATTTAAGAAAATCGTTAAATCTCTCACTCACGTTGCGGCGTGTTAACTCATAAAATTTAGAACAAACGTAAAGCGACAAATATGCGAATGATGAAAAGTAAACCAAAGATGGAAGTAAAAAAAGTATTGGGTTAAATTGTAAAAGATGGAAAGCTTTGGGTTAGAAGTGAAAAATTATGAGTTGGATTTGCAAAAGATCAAAACTTTGAATAAGAAGTGAAAATTCTAGTTCAGGGTTAGATTTGCAAAAGATAAAAACTTTAAATAAGAAGTGAAAAATCAAGTTAAAAAAACCCCAAAACCAATTAATTATACAATACTCTAAAGCACAAAATGGTTGGTAATTTTAGGTTGGATAATAACTGAATAACACACACACACACACATATATATATCCAGAGTGTTACTCTATACAAAGGCAAATTTAAGTGAAAGACAACAAGAACCGTATATAAACTTATACCTATTGTATTAGTATGTTTATATACCTATTGTATTAATATGACATATACGAAACTTATTAACCAACTTTTTTTTCTCCCACCACATGCGCTTATATTTTATACGTTATATACAGGTATGCTTATAGTCTACAGTTCTTTGCTAAAAAGTAGTACTTTTTTCAATACACGTATAAAAATAAATTACGATAATATAAAACTAGTTATATTTGTAAATAAAATAATGAAACAATAACTATGATGATAATAAAAATACATATTACTATATTCGAAATTTCAACACGAGGTGAGTACTAACTTATGTTCTTTTAGCAAATCAAACTTAGAGATTTCTTGAAACATAAAAGATAGTGAATGAATGAATATGTACCTTTCTGGGTAATTGATGATGTATTTATGATAGTTAGGACTTGGATGTAACAATTAATTTGTATATATAGTGGTTGAGATACAATTTACTTTTGAATAAAGCAAAGAATTGTTTTATACCTAAGCAAAGAATTATACTTTGTGTAATATTGAGATAAAGAATAATGCTTTATTATATTTGACAAGGTTGTAGAACTCGCTAGGTGCTAGTCGGCCGGTGGGGTGCCGACTAGCGAATAATCGAGATTAATCCCGATTAATCAGATCAGACTTTTTATGTAAAATTTTACAAATTTATACATATATATAGCTAATTTTATAACTTTTATGTGCAAATTTATAAGTTTTGGGACTAAATATAAACTAATAAGGATGAAGAGGGGTTAAATGTTAAAATATCAACACTTTAGAAAACCTAATTTACATTACGTATATCAGACCATCTTTTTCTTCCCCTTTTTCCTAGGTTTCATCACATTAGAAACCAAAACATGAAACCATAGCCCCAAATTAGCCTCATACTATAGATTGTGGGGTTCGATTTCGCACAATAAAGACATAATCAGATCTTATTTTCGTTCGAATCAAGATAATAACTCATTTAACTTTTGATTTGGTCCAATTTTGACACAAATTAGCCGATTAGTTCAGTTATGGACGATTTTGGCTGATGTGGAGCCGACTTGGGCGGCTTGGACCAGCTAGGACCGACGAGCGACTAACTGAGTGATTAGCTCAAAATTAATCAGTCACTGGCCGACGAGCAACTAATTCTTGGCTAGTCGCGATTTCTACAACCTTAATATTTTCGTAAAGAATAATGTGTTATACATTAAATAAAGAATAATGCTTTATTTTATTTGCATATACACACTACTATAAAAAGAAAAAAAATTGGGGCACTCCAAATTATTATTTATAGCGTTCTATTCTCAAAATCGCCTAAAAAGGTGTGGTGGGGTTTTAATTTGTATATATAGTTGTTGAGATCCAACTTAATTTTGAATATATATAGTTCAAGAAGCAAAGCAAAGAATCAGCATCATAATTGTTTTATACCTAAGTAAAGAATTATACTTTTTTGTAATATCTAGATATAGAATAATGCTTTATTATACTTGGGTAAAGAATAATGTATTATACATTAGATAAATAATAATGCTTTATTTTATTTGGGTATACACACTACTAAAAAAACATTTTGGGCGCTCCAAAATAACGTTTAAAGCGTTCTATTCTCTAAATCACCTAAAAAAGATGTGGTGGGATTTTAGTTTGTATATATAGTGGTTGTGATCCAATTTAGTTTTGAATAAAGCAAAGAATCAATTAATTGTTTCATACCTAAGCAAAGAATTATACTTTGTGTAATATTGAGATAAAGAATAATGCTTTAATGCTTTATTATATTTGACAGGATGTAGAACTCGCTAGGTGCTAGTCGGTCGGTGGGGTGCCGACTAGCGATAATTGAGATTAATCCCGATTAATCAGATTAGACTTTTTATGTATAATTTTACAAATTTATACATATATATAGCTAATTTTATAACTTTTATGTGTAAATTTATAAGTTTTGGGACTAAATATAAACTAATAGCAACTTAATTTATAAGTTTTAAAACCACACCACATCTTTTTAGGCGATTTTGTGAATAGAACGCTATAAATAATGATTTGGAGTGCCCTACTTTTTTTTTCTTTTTATAGTAGTGTGTATATCCAATTTACCAATTAAGTTGCTATATTAGTGGGTTTGAGATAATTAAAAAATGGACAAAAAGTCTAGAATGCCCTTCATCTCAACATTTGATTAGATTTAATCTAATGGTTGAAAATACTTTCTACACTACCTACACAAAACAATTTTCCTACAGGATCCTCTATATATATATATATATATATATATATAGGTATAGGTTCCTGTACAAAGTACATTTTTCGTACAAAGTGTGAGAAGTCTATATAGTCGTTGTGTTTTAAAGTTTGGCTATAATTTTTTTGATTCCTTTTGCATTGATTTATATAGAAAAGCACCAAACGTTACAATTTAAAACACAATCAAATGTATTCTAGACAATAAATTTAAAACACACTAATTACTTTCTTCGTAGGGTGTTTTAGATTGCATGTTGAGAATACATTAATTAGTGTTTTAAATTGTTAATTTTTGTGTTTTTTTCTATATAATACTATGCCAAAGGAACATAAAACATCATGCCTAAGATTTAAAACACAATGCCTATATAGACTTCTCACACTTTGTACAAAAAATGCACTTTGTACAGGAACCCCACCCTATATATATATAGTTCAAGAAGCAAAGCAAAGCAAAGAATCAACATCGTAATTGTTTTATACCTAAGTAAAGAATTATACTTTTTGTAATATCTAGATATAGAATAATGCTTTATTATACTTGGGTAAAGAATAATGTATTATACATTAGATAAATAATAATGCTTTATTTTATTTGGGTATACACACTACTAAAAAAACATTTTGGGCGCTCCAAAATAATATTTAGAGAGTTCTATTCTCTAAATCGCCTAAAAAGGTGTGGTGGAATTTTAATTTATATATATAGTGGTTGAGATCCAACTTAATTTTGAATATATATATACTTCAAGAAGCAAAGCAAAGAATCAACATCATCATACTTGTTATATTTAAGTAAAGAATTACACTTTTTCTAATATCTAGATAATGAATATGCTTTATTATATTTGGGTATACACGCCACTAAAAAAACATTTTGGGCGCTCCAAAATATTATTTAAAATGTTTTATTCTCTAAATTGCCTAAAAAGGTGTGGTGGGGTTTTAATAAATCTAAAAAAGTCCAAAATAGTTTTATAAACGCCGAAAATACCATGCATTTGTTATGGCGCCCAAATTGTAATGGTATTTCCTCTAAAAATGCCCAAAATACATAATCCCTTGCACAACATACATATATTTTTTGGGAGTTGCTCCCCAAATACAATTTTTTTTTATTTTCTTCTCTAAAAACTGCTAATAAAACATTGAATTATAGCCCAAACTTACCAACAGATAATTTTTGAATTTTTATAGATAAATAATCTAATTTTGGCGTATATCTTTTCTATTTCTCTATCATTCCTTCTCTCTTTCTTTGTTCTTCTCTTATTCTCTGTCCTCTTGTCTACTTGTTTGTATCTCTTGTTTATCCTTTGTTATTCATTCAATTCAATCTAAGTTTTTTTTTAAATAACTTCCTGATTTTCATTTACTAAAAACAAAATGACAAACTATATAATCATAGGCAGACGGGCGACAAGTTGCGTCGTCATCCATTTCTGAATAGCCAAACAAAAAAATATATATAAAGACATGAAAATGCAATTACACCTAAGATTATGTTTGTATGTATATAAATAATATGCGGTTACATATATACACATATAGATTATTATTATGTTTGTATATATATATATAGGGTCAAGATCCTGTACAAAGTGTTTTTTTGTGAGAAGTGTGAGAATGTGTTTTGGCCATTGGATCATCTTAATCTATGGTGGGGATTAATTGGGTGGCATTTTGGTAATTGGTGTTATGTTATTAAATATAAATTAGATAGTTGAGGGGTATTAAGGTAAAATCGTCACCCACATTTAATTGCTATCTCATACAAAATAGAAACAACCCATAAATCTCTATCATCTCTCTCTCTCTCTCCCTCTCTTTCTCTCTATCTTCAGCGCCGAAAAAAAGAAAAGCAAAGATGGTTGATGTATTTTGAAAATTAAGGAATCTATGTATGCAGAAACATGTGATGGGAATTGTGTATTTCGAAGATGAAGGAATCTACTGTATGAAGAAACATATGATGGGAATTAATAAAAGGAGAAAGAAATATATGTCCAAAAAATTACATGGTTGGATGAAGAAATTAAAGGTATTACGGTAACGTGTTTTTTGAATTTAAAGAAATTAAAGAAAATATAGTGTTACAGTTTGTTGTAAGATTGAATAATGAAATTAGTTTAGTTGATGTTTATTGTTGTGTTTTATGTTCAAAGGATTTTTGTGTGGTTTAATGTTTTTGAATTTAAAACACATTTTAAATGTATGTATAGTTGTGTTTTAAAGTGCATTCTAGTGTGTTTTTTGAATGTATTACTGATTGTGAATGATGAAGATAAAACACACTGGATTATGGAGAAGATGATGATAAAACACACATGACTGTTAAAAACACAAAGTTAAGAATATAGTGATAAAACACACGGGTATGAACGTAAAACACCTTCTGGATGAAGCAAAACACATAATATGACAACGAAATAAGCACATTCATTTAAAACACTATAGTATGAACGTAAAACACCTTCTGAATAAAGCAACACATAAATATGACAAAATGAATATACATACACCTGCAATTCGAATAGACCATGAAATATGATATCTTTGATTTTGATTTTGACTAGCGAATTTAATGGGGTTTCCTATTTTTGTGTTTATCCAAATGACACTTATACCCTTAATCTTAAAATTAATAATTGCCACATGTCACCCTCACATTGGTTCTCACACTTCTCACAAAAAAATGGATTTGTACAGGAACCTAAATCTATCTATATATATAAATAATATGTGTTTATATATATATATATATATATATATATATATATATATATATGTATGTAGGTAAAGTATATGGAGGAAACCCTCCTTATTTGGTAAACTCTGGAAACTCTAACTTCCCAACAATTTTTTTTTTTTGAAAAAAATAGGGTATGTAATATACATTTTTTTAAGCATTTTGAGCCAAAAAAATCGAAAAAGCGCCGAACGTTTTTTTTTTAAAAAATAAAAAACGTCTACTGTTTACATATAGTTAACACATTGTTAACACCTGTTATTAGCGCTTAATTAACATGTGTTAGTCAAAATTTTATTTTATTTTTTTAAAAAAAAATACTCGGCGCTTTTTTAATTTTTTTGGCCCAAAATGCTTAAAATCATGTATATTACTTGCCCTATTTTTTTCAAAAAAAAAAATATTGGGAAGTCAGAGTTTCCAGAGTTTACCAAATAAGGAGGGTTTTCTTTATATCCATTCCCTATGTATGTATATATATATACACACACATATGTATGTATGATGATATGTGCGTGCGTGTATATATGATATGAATACATATGCATTTAAAATAACCCTTTAGAGTATACCCGTTAAAAATTTATCTAATAGAGATAAATTTTGAATTTTCCCGTTGGGCGGCTTTTTGAGTATTCTATCTCATTAGGACATATCTCATTCATCTTAGTTCCGTTTTGAACGCGGTTTGGTTCGTTACGGAACTCTCACAACATAGAGCATAAACCCACAAAGAAATATATAAATAAACCTCAGTTTTAAATATATATTTTTGTCCAAAACTTAGGAAAAATCATTTTCCTAAAATTGTGAAATAGCATTTATATCATGTATATTACATGCCCTATTTTTTTCAAAAAAAAATTAGAAAATCAGAGTTTCTAAAGTTTACCATCTAAGAGTGGGTTTCCACATTATCCTTGATATATATATATATATATATATATATAGTTCAAAGAAGCGAAGCAAAGGAAAGAATCAATATCATTATTGTTTTATACCTAGTTAAGAATTATACTTTTTGTAATATATAGATATAGAATAATGCTTTATTATATTTGGGTAAAGAATAATGTATTATATATTATATAAAGAATAATGTTTTATTTGGGTATATATGATATGAATACACATGCATTAAAAATAAACCTTTAGAGTACACCTCTTCAAAATTTATCTAATAGAGATAAAGTTTGAATTTTCTCCGTTTGGACTGCTTTTTGAGTATTCTATTTCATTAGGACATGTGTACATAGTAACGTGTTGACTATCTAAGAAAAAAATCGGCAAATATTTCCCTTATTCCTTCGGGTTTGCAATTTATCCGCATACTTTGGGAATTAAGGGGAAATGCTGCCAATGGTTTTCTTGAATAGTTATCCTGTTAAATTGTATACATAGGAGATAGAATATTATGAAAGTGGGTGAGGATATCCATCGTCTTAGATTACTTATAGTTGAGATCCAACTTAATTTTGAATATATATATATATAGGGTAGGGTTCAAATAGGATCCAACCCTTAAGCAGGAACTATAGGAACCAATCTGAGCCATCCATCTTCAATGACATGATTGTAAATAAGTAAAACATTAATTAAATATTTAATTAAATCAAGGGGTAATATTGTCTTTTGGTATGTGATTATTAATAGGTTATTTAATATGCATTGTAACTGACAACACCACAATAATCTCATATTTTTCGTTCTTGTATACATCAAAGCATGCGAACACATATCAGAAATCGAATGAAGTGCAAGGATTCGTATACATGTACGTATGAAGATTCAAACTTACATTCTTATTCTTAATCAATCGGCATTTATATTGAATGATTTTTTTAACGACAACGTTTGAGGGTTTCAAGGTTTTTCGATTCTGTTCGATGATTTCATAAATATGATACAAATATGTTATTTTCGTGATTGTTATTTTTCTGGAAAAATTCTTGTGTTTCCAATTGATTTCATAAATATGATCCAAGTATACATTGGTGTTCGATGATTTCATAGAAAAAGGTATTTGAAACCCTAATAAAGTATTGTCAGGTTGTAATTGAAGAAACTCGATGCTAATATAATTTGAATATACACTAATGTATACAGAATATACACAGGCGTACCATATGTATTAACTATACATTGGTGTATACAAGAGACTTTATGAGTAACAGCATGTTTAATTTGAGTATACACTAGTGTAAGTCTAAATAGTATACATTGGTGTTGATTTATAAAAAAAGGTATTTGAAACCCTAATAAAATATTGTCAGGTTGTAAATGAATAGTCTCGATGCTAATATAATTTGAATATACACTAGTGTATACAGAATATACACAGGGCTACCATATGTATTAACTATACATTGGTGTATACAAGAGACTTTATGAGTAAACAACATGCTTAATTTGAGTATACACTAGTGTCAGTCTATACGTTGGTGTATAGTAGACTAATGTCGAAATATAATGTAGCAACTCGTTCTAAATATGTGTTTTTTGTTTAATTTTATTTAGGTTTCGGATACAAGGTCAAGTTGACGTCAATGGAATTAACTAATGCTTGTGGTTTCATACTTGGACACGGAGCTTTTAAGTTTGGACCAGGAGATGTAATTTTTGGAAATGGAGAGTACAATCTTGTTTATGAGTACATTAATAGGAATCCACGTTATTGTACCAAATGTGGTCGTTTGGGATATCATGATGCCAGACACTGCCCAAATAAATAATTTGTTTTTGTTATTTCAATGAAACGCAGTTTGGTCTACTATTTCGATGTCGAATTTTTGTGTTTATTATGCATTTGGATACTTCAATAAATGTACGGTTGCTTTTTTTTAAATTATCAGTGATTGTGTTTTGAAATTATTCATGGTGTATAAATGTTTCTTTGATAACATATATTTTTTATAGTATACATAGATGTACAGATCGGGTGTGCATGGTTATCCAGAGTATGCCAGTGATGCACCGTTACGTGATTGATATTAAGGAATGTTGAATTATTTTATTTAAAGTAAATAATAAATTAAAATCTAATACATAAAATACAACAGTGTATAATAAAAAGGAAATATGACAGGTCTTCTTCCTGGGTATCGAAATTGTATATGATGTGTGAACGATGTTTTTTTTGGGGTTAATTGTTGAGAAAATTAAGGAAACACAATCAAGACTTGCATAATAATCGCATGCAGGATGATAACTACCATGATTAAAGGTTTAAATTAAATAAAAAAGGTAATATTTAATTGTATAATTACACAAATACCCCCTAGATCAAAATCAAAGATGGATGGTTCAGATTGGTTCCTAAGGTTCCTAACTAGAGAAGTGGTTCCTATTTGATCTCTATCCTATATATATGGTAGGGTTCCTGTAAGAAAATTGGTTTGTGTGAGAAGTGTGAGAAGGATTAAAAATTGATATGTATGCATCATTTTTTTGGACGTATTTAAGATGTTTTGGATTGTTTTGCTTAGAAAAACACCAAACATAACAATTAATAACCGAAAACAATGTATTTTAGGCTTAAAACTTAAAACAGTATGTCAAGAACATTTAAGTAGAGTGTTTTAAGTAATTAATATGGTGTTTTATTTTTAATTTAAATTTAATGACTATAATACATTGGATTGTGTTTTAAATTTTTGTATATTTTTGTGTTAAGTGTTTTTCAAGCCAAAATAACCCAAAACATCATTCCAAAATCAAAAAACATGATGGCTACATGTCAATTCTTAATCTTTCTCACACTTCGCACACAAATCAATTTTCCTGTAGGATCCTCTACCTATATATATATATATATATATATATAGGCTAAGTATAGACAAAAAACCTTCTAAAATGAAGAAACTCCCACAAACCCAACTAGTGGACCACATTGCTCCACATCACACATTAGTAGAAATATTATTTTATGGCTGGAAGGGTATATTAGTCATTTTCCTTTTCCCCCTCTCATCTAAAAATTTTGAATTCCTTTTGTCACACCCTCAAATCCACTTGCGGAGTTTTACCGCGAGGCGCATGACAAACCAGGATCCAAGTCAATGATCACAATAAACAATACTAAATGAATTTCAAAAACATAGTTCAAAAATCTTAAACATCAGCGGAAGCTAAATATCGTTACATAACAAAATAAAACCAAATGTTCAATGTTCAAAAACCATGCGACTCTAACTAGACGTCGTGCAGACGCGTGCGCCCTAGTTCCATTTTGCTACCTTAGCGACCTGAGAAAACATGTAAGAGTTTACGTCAGCACAAAAATGCTGGTGAGTTTACAGGTTTGTAATCAAAGTTCCAAGTTCAACCTGTCCATACTATAACAATTGTAAACCAAGTACGCTAGCTAGGCGCATGTTCCATTACTACTACGATTGGAAAACCATTACTAACTCGCATACCAGTTGTTGTGCCCGAATAGTAAACCTGTTCCTGTTTGAGACAATATGCACCCGCCCGGCACTCCAAGCCGACGGGTGGGGTTGGTCACTCCCAATAGCGCTATTCACATTTCCCCGTTGTGCAAACCAGCACATTCATGGTTCCCCCCGGGACTTCCAAAGATCGTATAGTAAACCGTTTGAAAACCCATAGTATGACAGTTGTTACCAAATAGTTGTTTAACACATGTTTTCTCCCCCAAAAATGAAAACCAAGTAAAGTGGGGCCGTAAACTCACCTTAGGTTGCGTTACTTCAGATAACAGAATAAGTCAACAAGCTATGCTAGCCCCGTAAAGCGGCGACCTAACATATGACAGTTACAAGTACTTAGACTAATAACCCGTAGGTTAATTAGTCCCTAGATGTCCAGACCATAACCAAGTTTGTTTGACAACACGTTTACTGTTAACATGACCAAATCGTACAAGACTCGACATCCCATTGGTGACCCGAGACTTCCCGTGTTACACTAGTATTCACAAACACATAATCATGCAGTCACACTTAACATACGTTAAAGTCCAACAAGTTCTAGCACATAGTTCAATTAACACATTATTGACCCGAACACATGTTACCGAGTTATTAGACATGTTACGGGGTTCCTAGCATGTTCCTAGGTGTCAAAACGGGTCTCGGAATGCTAAAATATACTTACAGCAGCAGTACTGGCGATTAGGAAAAGTCAACTGGCAATTACGTTGGTCAACAGGCAATTAGGAATGCTAATCGCCTATACATTAGGCGATTAGGGTCATGTGGTATGCTAATTTTTGAGTTTGTAGGCGATTAGGGTCATGTGACATGCATTTCAGAACTTATTAGGCGATTAGGGTCATGCAGCATGCAAAAACAAGTCATGTTAGGTGATTAGCCCCCTAATTGCCTAAGGGGTAGGCGATTAGCCCACTCTGGTACCTATCCCTTAGGCGATTAGGACTGCTAATCGCCACCTGCACATCTGTTCCGGTTTTTCGCGCGTTTAACACTCCAAATCAAACCCAGAACGTGTGGAAACCTCCAATATCGATCAAACAAGTATCCTAAACATGTTTAAACCAAAATACATCGTTTAACCTTGTTCTAGCAGTCCTGGATGCAATCATGTTTCTAAAACATAACACAAGTATCATGTAATCATCACATTAACATGCATAAACATAACCTAATGAACAATCAATCAGATTTCCACATCATACCATCATCATAAATCAGTAACTACCCTAATATCATGTTAACAACCCTTCATGAATCTCAAAAATCCTACCTTTTAATTAAAACATACACATACAACATGCATAGCATCTAGAATCCATACAATAACGATTATTAACGATTTACAGAAGACACAAGTGTTTATGAACAGGTCTGGACCATTAGGGATTCAATAAAAACATTAGTAAAGATTGCATGGATGAAAACCACACCTTAAGATTGTGATTGATTGATGAAATAGGCTTGAAATCAAGTTGTTTGATCCAAAATCGTGTTCCAGAGGTTGTGTGGGTGTTGGGACGAGTTGTGGGGCGACTAGGGTTGATATTATGAAGTTTAGGAGGTCAAGTATTGTATTTATAGTCGTTTTTAGTCGTAACCCACGTTGCAGGCGATTATGGTTCAGTTGCAGGCGATTAGGGTTGCTAATCGCCACCCCCTTAGGCGATTAGCCCCCTAATCGCCACCTGGGGTCCTCTAATCGCCACCTGAGGTGAGCTACTCGCCACCCTATAGGTGATTAGCTCACCCTAATCGCCTATAGGGTGTTGTTCCAAGTATTTTGCGCGTTAAACCCCGTTTTAACATATGTTAACACATTTTCACATACCGACAAGTCACATAATGATTGTAAACACATAACACTTGCAAATAAACACATTCACACTCGTTCACCAATTCCCGGGACTCGAGACTTGCATGTTCCCTATGCTTTGACGATTCTCCGAATCGTCACCCCTTGTACACTTGGTTAATGACTGACATCTAACGATCCTCTAGGCCAACATCTAATGATTCCCTAGACTCACATAACAGTTCCCGAACCATGACCCGACTCAACTAACCCAGTTAAGTACAGAATACGCGTGACTCGCTAAAGTAGACTTTAATCTAGACCACGTTGTTAACCTGAATTTGCCGGGTGTCACATCATCCCCACGTTAAAAGAATTTTCGTCCCGAAAATTATACAAGTACTAAGAGTATGAACAAAAGAAACAGACAAAAGATGGAAACCAAGAGAGAGAATTACCCGAGTTGTCACATCATCCCCACGTTAAAAGGAATCTCGCCCCGAGATTCATTCCGTTGCAGTGGTAACATGTCTCGATTCGAATGCCTCTTTAGGAAAGAGATGAGGATACTTAGACTTCATCTGATCCTCGCGTTCCCAAGTGTATTTCGGTCCCCGGTTCGAGTTCCATCGAACCTTAACAATGCGGATCTTACTGTGACGTAGACTGCGAATCTTGTAATCAAGGATCTCGACAGGTTCCTCCACTATCCGAAGACGATCATCAACCTTGATCTCTTCTAGTGGAACAATGAGAGACTCGTCAGTCAGACACTTCTTCAGGTTAGACACGTGGAAGACGTTATGTGCGTTACCGAGCTCCGTCGGTAAATCAAGTCGATGTGCCACCGGTCCGATCTGTTCCAGGATCGTAAATGGACCGACATACCGCGGGTTAAGTTTGCCACGCTTCCCAAAGCGTATGACGCCCTTCCACGGTGAAACCTTTAGAAGTACTTTGTCACCAACTTGAAACTCCAATGGCTTACGGCGATGATCAGCATAGCTCTTCTGTCGGTCCCGTGCCGCTGCCAATCGGTTACGAATCTGTACGATTTTCTCAGAAGTTTCGTACACTAGTTCAGGCCCAGTGAGTTGACTCTCACCCACTTCAGCCCAACAAAGAGGAGACCGGCATTTCCGTCCGTATAATGCCTCGAACGGAGCTGCCTTGATGCTCGTGTGGTAACTGTTGTTGTAAGAGAATTCTACTAACGGTAAGTGAGCTTCCCAACCCTTGCCAAA
This sequence comes from Ambrosia artemisiifolia, assembly GCA_032199755.1. Classification (NCBI taxonomy): domain Eukaryota; kingdom Viridiplantae; phylum Streptophyta; class Magnoliopsida; order Asterales; family Asteraceae; genus Ambrosia; species Ambrosia artemisiifolia. Next base: position 35,245,269 of record CM063526.1, on the reverse strand, counting down.
ATCGATCACACATGCCCGCAGCATGTCTTCTAGAGTTTGAATTGTACGTTCACTTTGACCGTCAGTTTGTGGATGGTAAGCTGTACTCATGTCTATCAAAGCCTTATGCAAAGACTTCCAGAAATGCGAAGTAAAATGAGAATCACGATCCGAGATAATAGAAACTGGTACCCCATGCTTAGAGACAACTTCTTTCAGATATAAACGAGCCAACCGATCCATGGTGTCGGTCTCCTTAATAGCGAGAAAATGGGCTGATTTCGTCAACCGATCAACAATCACCCATATCTTATCATTCCCACTCGGTGACTTAGGTAGTTGTGTGACAAAGTCCATCGTAATCCGTTCCCATTTCCACTCTGGAATTTCAGGTTGTTGCAATAGACCCGACGGTTTCTGGTATTCCACCTTGACCTTAGCACAGGTCAAGCACTTACTCACGTATGAGGCTATATCCGCCCTCATGTTTGGCCACCAGTACAGTATTTTTAGATCCTGGTACATCTTGTCTGAACCAGGATGAATGGAATACCGAGACTTGTGAGCTTCATCAAGAACCAGCTCCCGAAGTCCCCCGAATAAAGGAACCCAGACGCGTTCTGCGAAGTAGCGCAGGCCATCAGGCCTTTGCTCGAGGTGCTTGTCGGCACCGTGCATAGTTTCAGCCTTAAGGTTTTCCTCATTCAAGGCTTCTAACTGAGCAGAACGGAGTTGATCAGGCAGAGAGGAATGGATCGTGAGTTGCAACGCCCGAACGCGACGAGGGTTTGTCGATTCCTTCCTGCTCAAGGCGTCTGCCACAACATTCGCCTTGCCAGGATGGTACTTAATGGCACAGTCATAATCGTTCAGGAGTTCAACCCAACGGCGCTGTCGTATGTTCAGGTGTTGTTGGTCAAAAATGTGCTGGAGACTCTTGTGATCGGTGTAGATGGTGCATTTGGTACCGTACAAGTAATGCCTCCAAATTTTCAACGCGAACACCACCGCACCCAATTCCAAGTCATGGGTAGTGTAGTTCCTCTCGTGCACCTTGAGTTGACGAGAAGCATACGCAATCACTTTCTCGCGTTGCATCAACACGCAACCGAGACCATGAATAGAAGCATCACAGTAAACAACGAAATCATCAGTGCCTTCAGGCAAGGACAAAATAGGAGCAGAACAAAGCTTAGTCTTCAGTTTTTGGAATGCTGACTCTTGTGGTTCACCCCAGTCGAATTTTCTATCCTTCTGAGTAAGAGTGGTGAGGGGTTGAGCGACCTTCGAGAACCCCTTAATGAAACGGCGATAATAGCCCGCAAGGCCTAGGAATTGCCGCACCTCAGTTGGCGTCTTTGGTGCTTCCCAGTCCTTGATCGCTTCGATCTTAGCTGGATCGACATGGATTCCCAGTTCATTGACTACATGCCCTAGGAATTGGACTTCGCGTAACCAAAAATCGCACTTCGAGAACTTGGCGTACAGTTGTTCTTGTCGTAAGAGTTCCAAAACTAACCGTAGATGTTCCCCATGTTCGGTCTCGTTCTTGGAATAGATCAGAATGTCATCAATAAACACGATAACGAACTTGTCAAGATACGGTTTACAAACGCGGTTCATCAAATCCATGAAAACCGCCGGTGCGTTAGTGAGACCAAAAGGCATGACCAAGAACTCGAAATGGCCATAACGTGTACGAAAGGCAGTCTTAGCAACATCAGCTTCCCTTACGCGCAATTGGTGATAACCGGACCTTAGATCAATCTTGGAATAGTAGCTAGAACCCTGGAGTTGGTCAAATAGGTCATCAATACGAGGAAGAGGATAACGATTCTTGATAGTCACCTTGTTCAATTCTCTATAGTCCACGCACAGTCGAAAACTGCCATCCTTCTTCTTAACAAACAAAATCGGGGCTCCCCAAGGGGAAGAACTAGGTCTGATGAAACCCTTATCCAAGAGTTCCTGTAACTGGTTAGACAATTCTTGCATCTCAGGAGGTGCAAGATGGTAGGGGGCCCGAGCAATAGGAGCAGCGCCAGGTACAAGATCAATACCGAACTCAACCTGACGATGGGGAGGGAGGCCAGATAAATCATCAGGAAAGACATCAGAAAACTCACGTACAACCGGGATATCGTCGATCTTCTTCTCGCTGGTAGTGGAAACAGATAAAAGTGCCAGAAACAGCCGAATAACCCTTCCGAAGATACTTAAGGGCTTTCATGCTAGAGATGAGACTTAGCGGAGCACCGCTCTTGTCCCCGTACACAGAAAGGAATTCTCCATCAGGGAGAGGAATCCGGATAACCTTGTCGTAACAAACGATCTCAGCGCGATACAGAGACAACCAATCCATGCCTATAACTACGTCAAAACTACCCAAATGTACCGGCATAAGGTCGATAGGAAAAGATAAACCCGACAACTCTATGTGACACTCCCGAAGAATGCAAGTAGCTTCTATCTTCTTACCGTCAGCCAATTCTATAATATATTTAGCCTCTAGGGGTACAGGCACTACATCTAGCAAACGACTAACTTCCACAGATATGAAACTCTTATCGGCACCAGAATCAAATAGAACACTAACAGAGCGATCGTTGAGAAGAAACGTACCAGTAACTGTGTTAGGGTCCTGTCTTGCCTCTGCAATTCCAATAACGAAGGCACGTGCGTTCCTGTTTCCGCCCCCGTTGTTACCATTACCATTCCCATTACCATTCCCGTTCCCTCCCTGTTTCAGCTTTGGACACTCCTTCTTGTAATGTCCTGTCTCCCCACAGTGAAAACATCCCTGTTTACCCGACGTCCCCTGAGCAGTAGGAGTCGGAGTAGTAGTTGGGGCCTGAGTCGATGGAAGACTCGCCCTACAGTCTTTAGCATAATGCCCCAATCTCTGGCAGCGATGGCAACGATTACTGTCGCAGCCCCCTTGATGATGGCGTCCACACTTATTGCACTTTGGTAACTTTCCCGCATAACCAGCACTTGGCTTAGAACCCGATAAAGACGAACCCCCACTGTCATACCTTTTCCCCTGCTGAGTTGGTGCTGGTGTAGAACTCTTCACCTCATTTTCCCACTTTCGCTTGTTGCTCTCAGGAGCCTTAACAGTTGAACCTTTGGCAGGCAAGATACCCTCACTCACCTTCAGGTTAGTCATCCTATGAGCAGATCGGACCACATCCGAGTAGGTAGGCCCCGCAGCTACCAACCCTGCGATTTCTGGCACAAGACCCGAGATATAATGTTCAATCCTCCTATATTCCGGCACATGTAGATCAGGACAAAGTACGGCCAACTCGTTCCGCCTCACAGTATACTTCTCAATTTCCGATCCAGCCATTTTGAGATTCCACACCTCGTGTTCCAGCTTTTGAATCTCCTCCCTGGGACAGTACTCCCGCTTCAGTAGTTGCACAAAGTTCTCCCAAGGCATAGCATAAGCCTCCCCTATACCCATAGTCTGGGTGATATCGTTCCACCAGGTCAACGCAACATCCTGGAGTAACCCAGCAGAATACTTGACTCGATCCTCCGGGAGACAGTTACACATCAGGAAAACAGACTCCACTTTTTCTAACCACCTGAGCAAACCTACTGCACCCTCAGTACCCGAAAACTCATGGGGCTTGCAGTCCCGAAACATTTTGTAGGTGCACATGGGTGGTGGTGGTGGATTAACATGACCACCTGTAAAGAAACACGTAAGAAAACCACGGGAAATGTAAACAAAGTTCACCGATGAGACAGAAGTGGTTAGATCAACTTACCACCATTGTGCCCTAGCTGGAAGGCAGCCTGCAGCAAGTTATTCAAGTCATTCTGCGTGAGGTTCACACCCCCACGACCACCATTACCACGCCCACCAGCACGGCCACCTCCACGTCCTCCTCGTACTCCAGACATGATTCTGACAAAAAGGACGAGAAAATTTAGTTTCACAGCCAATGATAACCACTAGCGTTCACAAGATCAAAGCTAGATCCAACCCAGGACTATCCATTCGAACCCAGAGCTCACTAGGGTTTTCATGCATTTCGGTTTATGATTTTGTGTGCACCCAAAATGATAAACCGCTCTACATGGTCCTCCAAGTGTTCTCCTAGTTCAAAGTTCAAATCACCGGACATAGACTCTTAGCTATACACCGTAATACTACGGTAGTTCGTGACAAGGGTTTCGATTGGGGTAGGAAAGGGAGATGTCCGAGCCTTGGACCAATCTCAAGAGTATACAGTTAACCCCAATGTACCGCACTGTCTAGTAAGCAAGTAACCCAGTAAGAGAGGATGGATTATGTAACACAGAAGGGTAAGATGATTTAGACACACCCCGACAAGTCTATAAGTAACCCAGTATAAAGTTTAGTACCATGTGATCATCTAGTGTGTGCGACTCAGTTATAGACTAGACTCTACATGCAGTCCTAGTTCACTATAACCATTGGCTCTGATACCAATCTGTCACACCCTCAAATCCACTTGCGGAGTTTTACCGCGAGGCGCATGACAAACCAGGATCCAAGTCAATGATCACAATAAACAATACTAAATGAATTTCAAAAACATAGTTCAAAAATCTTAAACATCAGCGGAAGCTAAATATCGTTACATAACAAAATAAAACCAAATGTTCAATGTTCAAAAACCATGCGACTCTAACTAGACGTCGTGCAGACGCGTGCGCCCTAGTTCCATTTTGCTACCTTAGCGACCTGAGAAAACATGTAAGAGTTTACGTCAGCACAAAAATGCTGGTGAGTTTACAGGTTTGTAATCAAAGTTCCAAGTTCAACCTGTCCATACTATAACAATTGTAAACCAAGTACGCTAGCTAGGCGCATGTTCCATTACTACTACGATTGGAAAACCATTACTAACTCGCATACCAGTTGTTGTGCCCGAATAGTAAACCTGTTCCTGTTTGAGACAATATGCACCCGCCCGGCACTCCAAGCCGACGGGTGGGGTTGGTCACTCCCAATAGCGCTATTCACATTTCCCCGTTGTGCAAACCAGCACATTCATGGTTCCCCCCGGGACTTCCAAAGATCGTATAGTAAACCGTTTGAAAACCCATAGTATGACAGTTGTTACCAAATAGTTGTTTAACACATGTTTTCTCCCCCAAAAATGAAAACCAAGTAAAGTGGGGCCGTAAACTCACCTTAGGTTGCGTTACTTCAGATAACAGAATAAGTCAACAAGCTATGCTAGCCCCGTAAAGCGGCGACCTAACATATGACAGTTACAAGTACTTAGACTAATAACCCGTAGGTTAATTAGTCCCTAGATGTCCAGACCATAACCAAGTTTGTTTGACAACACGTTTACTGTTAACATGACCAAATCGTACAAGACTCGACATCCCATTGGTGACCCGAGACTTCCCGTGTTACACTAGTATTCACAAACACATAATCATGCAGTCACACTTAACATACGTTAAAGTCCAACAAGTTCTAGCACATAGTTCAATTAACACATTATTGACCCGAACACATGTTACCGAGTTATTAGACATGTTACGGGGTTCCTAGCATGTTCCTAGGTGTCAAAACGGGTCTCGGAATGCTAAAATATACTTACAGCAGCAGTACTGGCGATTAGGAAAAGTCAACTGGCAATTACGTTGGTCAACAGGCAATTAGGAATGCTAATCGCCTATACATTAGGCGATTAGGGTCATGTGGTATGCTAATTTTTGAGTTTGTAGGCGATTAGGGTCATGTGACATGCATTTCAGAACTTATTAGGCGATTAGGGTCATGCAGCATGCAAAAACAAGTCATGTTAGGTGATTAGCCCCCTAATTGCCTAAGGGGTAGGCGATTAGCCCACTCTGGTACCTATCCCTTAGGCGATTAGGACTGCTAATCGCCACCTGCACATCTGTTCCGGTTTTTCGCGCGTTTAACACTCCAAATCAAACCCAGAACGTGTGGAAACCTCCAATATCGATCAAACAAGTATCCTAAACATGTTTAAACCAAAATACATCGTTTAACCTTGTTCTAGCAGTCCTGGATGCAATCATGTTTCTAAAACATAACACAAGTATCATGTAATCATCACATTAACATGCATAAACATAACCTAATGAACAATCAATCAGATTTCCACATCATACCATCATCATAAATCAGTAACTACCCTAATATCATGTTAACAACCCTTCATGAATCTCAAAAATCCTACCTTTTAATTAAAACATACACATACAACATGCATAGCATCTAGAATCCATACAATAACGATTATTAACGATTTACAGAAGACACAAGTGTTTATGAACAGGTCTGGACCATTAGGGATTCAATAAAAACATTAGTAAAGATTGCATGGATGAAAACCACACCTTAAGATTGTGATTGATTGATGAAATAGGCTTGAAATCAAGTTGTTTGATCCAAAATCGTGTTCCAGAGGTTGTGTGGGTGTTGGGACGAGTTGTGGGGCGACTAGGGTTGATATTATGAAGTTTAGGAGGTCAAGTATTGTATTTATAGTCGTTTTTAGTCGTAACCCACGTTGCAGGCGATTATGGTTCAGTTGCAGGCGATTAGGGTTGCTAATCGCCACCCCCTTAGGCGATTAGCCCCCTAATCGCCACCTGGGGTCCCCTAATCGCCACTTGAGGTGAGCTACTCGCCACCCTATAGGTGATTAGCTCACCCTAATCGCCTATAGGGTGTTGTTCCAAGTATTTTGCGCGTTAAACCCCGTTTTAACATATGTTAACACATTTTCACATACCGACAAGTCACATAATGATTGTAAACACATAACACTTGCAAATAAACACATTCACACTCGTTCACCAATTCCCGGGACTCGAGACTTGCATGTTCCCTATGCTTTGACGATTCTCCGAATCGTCACCCCTTGTACACTTGGTTAATGACTGACATCTAACGATCCTCTAGGCCAACATCTAATGATTCCCTAGACTCACATAACAGTTCCCGAACCATGACCCGACTCAACTAACCCAGTTAAGTACAGAATACGCGTGACTCGCTAAAGTAGACTTTAATCTAGACCACGTTGTTAACCTGAATTTGCCGGGTGTCACACCTTTCTCCCTCCTATATAAACACACACACTCTCTCTCTCTTCCACCAAAATCATCATCCTGTACCACCTCTCTTCCACCATGATCAAGCAGCCACCACCACCGATAACCACCTTCAATCAAATCAAACCCAACCGAGACAACCACCACCACGTGTCAGCCCTTTGGTTTAACTATCACGAAGATTAGTGACAGGTCTGAAGATTAGTGATGTGGGAATCTGAAAATTTATTCTTGATCTTGAAGAAGAAGGTTGTCTAAAAAAAGGTTGGTGTATTATTATTCTTGATTTAAATCATTTAAGGTTTTTAAGATTTTTGTTTCGTCATATCGAGGAGAAAGTGGAAAAGGAGGTAAACGATATACAATAAATAAACCCTATGGCCCTATACTTGAAAATCATTTATGGAATTGTGATTCTTCTACAAGCACTATCAGAAGTCAAAGAGTTGTGGCCTTGGCTTTCCACCTTTGATATGGGGTAGACTTTAATAATAATAATATTATTATTATTATTATTAATTAATAATAATAACAACAACAATAATAATAATAATAATAATATTAGTATTATTATTATTATTATTTACATTATTGAGTCAAAACCTGTAAGATTATTATTATTATTTCGAGCTATTATTAAGTCAAAACAGGTATGAATTCTAATTGATAATTTTTGTCTCTGTTTTGTATTGGAGTGAGATGATTTCTATAATTCTTTGTCTTGAACTTTTGTCAGCTACTTTAGTATATTAGAGTAATACAAAAACAAGTCCAGCTTATAAATCAATACATTAATTAAAAAAAATGGTCAAAATTGCCACCATAAAATTCAACATTGTTTGAAATTTTTAATTGATTAGCTTATTAGGTAAAATCATCACTTTAACCCAAACAAAACACTTAATGCATCCAGTTGAACAAACCGTTGGCTACACACCACACCTTAAATCAATCATCCAGTTGATCAGGATACATAGGTAGTTTATATATTATTGGTGTTGGATTACACGTAGGTAGCGTACGTTGACACGTAGGTTTACATATTAATTAACTTTTTTTATATATTAATTAAACAAAAGTCACTAATCATGGGATGAAATATGTGTTTGCGGTTGTTTCGTATGTAACAGCACTACTACGTGTGTAGCATATGTTTTTTTTGCAGTCAAATTCTGTTCTATGTTTTCTAGCATATCAAATTTTGTTCTATGTTTACTGCAGACTGCAAAATTTTTGTCTGTGTTTTTCCTGTTACACATGTAACACTCATGTGTTTTTGCACCATGCCTGTCTATTTTCTTTTTGTTTTCTAATTAATGAGTTTTTTTTATGTTACCTATGTTTTTTTTACAGAAAATGTCTTGTGTTGGGGGTTAGGTGGTTTAATATTTTATTTTTTTTAAGTTGGAAATAATTGTTTTTTTTGTGTGTTACTAGCATCTCTTTTTTTTTTTGATATTATGTTAAACATCGAAAACGATTTTTCGTTTTGTGTTTTATGTTCGTAGTATCAGTATCTTGGTGTTTAGTTATGGTGTTTTTATCGTCTATATTTTCGTATAATCTTTGTGTTGAGTTAGGCTGTTTACATGTGTAGCATATCTGTTTTTTTGCAGTCAAATTCTGTTCTATGTTTTCTAGCATATCAAATTCTGCTCTATGTTTACAGCAGACTACAAAGTTTGGTCTGTGTTTTCCTGTTACACATGTAACACTCGTGTGTTTTTGCACCATGTCTGTCTAATTTTTTACTAGTATGTGCATGTTTGTATGAGTATTATAATGTGTGGAATGTATGTTTGCATCTGTTTCCTATATTGCGTCAGTTTCGTATGTAACAACAAAATTAAGTTGGTATAAATTAGTTATCGATTTTTTTTACAGATACAAAGGTTTGATTTTTAAACTTTTCATGTAAGTTCAAGTGTGATATTTTATTGGTGTTGGATTACACGTAGGTTTACATATTAATTAACCTTTTTTATATATTAATTACACAAAAGTCACTAATCATGAGATGAAATCTATGTTGCGTCGGTTTCGTATGTAACAGCAGAACTAAGTTGGTATAAATTAGTTTTCTGGGATGTATGTTTTGTGGCTGTATGTTCGTATCTGTTTCGAATGTTTTTTTGAATCCAGATGGTTAACATTCGTTAAGACCGGGGGGTGGGGGGTGGGCTTTCATGTAAATTGATGATTTTGTTTTCTTTTGCAGGTGAACATATTTTTTTTGCATTAAAGATGAAGATGATCATCAAGAATGAAGTTTAGACAATTTTTTTTTTATATATGATAGTTTTTTTAGGATTTGTTGATTGTAATGACCGTTTTATGGATCATTTTTGTTACGTTTATATGTTGTTTTGTAATTGATTTTTTTATAAATTTATACATTTTGTTTGTGATTAAAAGTAGTGAATTTTAAAAAGTAAAATTCTCGTTACGTATGCAACAATTCTGGTGCTGGTATAATAAAACGAAAAAAAAATATGGTCTAATAAAAAAAATAATAAATCAGCATTTTTTAAATAATATAAACTGGCAACTCAGTTTTAACCTATGTAACACAACACATGTTACATATGTAACACGGGAAGTCTGACAGCTTATATAATAATGTGAAAAAAGTAAGAGAGAGATGATGTGATGGGTGTCATATCAGCTTTTCTCATACCCCTTTTCAGAAAAATCAAATTACCCTATTACCCTTTCTTGTCCTTTTTCACCCATTTAATTAAATCAATATTATAGAAAAAATTGTGACCATAGATTAAATAGATGGATGGCTAGGATTGAGTTTACAAGGTTTCTTCATTTTGAGTGGGTTTTTATTTAAACCTTCCCCTATATATATATATATATATATATATATATATATATATATATATATATATATATAGTTCAAGAATCAAAGCAAAGCAAAGAATCAACATCATAATTGTTTTATACCAAAGTAAAGAATTATACTTTTTGTAATATCGAGATATAGAATAATGCTTTAGTATATTTGGGTAAAGAATGATGTATTATATTATACATTAAATAAACCTAAGTAAAAAATTATAATTTTTAATATCTAGAAAAAGAATATTGTTTTATCATATTTGGGTAAAGAATAATGTAGTATGCCTTAGATAAAGAAAAATGTTTTATTTTATTTGGGTATAATCACAACTAAACAAAATTTCAGGCGCTCCAAAATATTATTTAGAGCGTTTTATTCTCTAAATCGGCTAAAAAGGTGTGGTCGGGTTTTAATAAATCTAAAAAAGCCCAAAATAGTTTTATAAACGCCAAAAATACCATACTTTTATTGTTTAGTAACAAAATGCAAGCGCCCAAATTGTAACGGTATTTTTTTAAAACGCCTAAAATGCATAATCCATTGCACAAAATACATATATTTTTTAAAGTAGCTCATAAGCGCCCTAAATAGAACTTTTTTGATTTTTTTTCTCTAAAAACTACTAATAAAACATTGAACTGTAGACCAAACTTACCAACGGATAATTTTTAATTATTTTTTTGATAAACAATCTAATTTTTGTGTATATCTTCTCTATATCTTTATCATTCCTTCGCTCTTTCTTTGTTATTCTCTCCTTCATCTCTATTTTCTTGTCTAGTTGTTTGTATTACCTTGTTCATCCTTTGTTATTCATACAATTCAATCTAAGTTTTTATTATATATAACTTTGAGATTTTCATTTCACTGAAAAAACAAAAAGACAAATTATATAATCACAGGCAGACTAACAACAAGCTGCGTCGCAAGCCTTTTTTGAATAGCGAAACGATAATATATATAAAGACATGAAAAATGCAATTACACCTTAGATTATGTTTGTATTTATATAAATAATATGCGTTTACATATATATATATACACACACACATACATATGTATGATGATATGTGTGTGCGTGTATATATGATATGAATACATATGCATTGAAAATAACCCTTTAGAGTACACCTTTTCAAAATTTATCTAATAGAGATAAAGTTTGGATTGTCCCCGTTTAGACTGCTTTTTGAGTATTCTATCTCATTAGGACATGTGTACATAGTAACATGTTGACTATCTATGAAAAAATCGGCAAAATATTTCCCTTACTCCTTCGGGTTTGCGATTTATCCGCATACTTTAGGAATTAAGGGGAAATGCTGCTAATTAATTTCCTGAATCGTTAACCTATTAAATTGTATACATATGAGATAGAATATTATGAAAGTGGGTTAGGATATCCATCGTCTTAGATTGCTTATAGTTAAGATCCAACTTAATTTTGAATATATATATATATAGGGTTAGGATACTTTGAAAACCACCCTGAGTTGAGAGAACCATAGGAACCACTTTTTGACCATTGATCTTTGTCATCCAATGGTTGAGATTCATTCTTGTGATTTTTTGTCTTTTTGTGGTATGATAAAAAATAATCAGATTTTTTAATTAAAATAAAAGGGCTTAAGGGTAGTTTAGTAAAATTAACCATGAGAGAGAAGAATAACAAATATAATATTATATTAATATTTTATTTAAAATATTTAACAATCAGATTTTTTTTTTTACTTATGTTTTAAATTCTGATTTAATTTTTAAAATACACCACTAACTTCAACAAATTACACCAGTGTAACAAAACGAAAAACATACCAAAATTATAAAATCTTGCAATAAAAGTTGCCATTAATCAAATACACCAGTGTAAGAATACGAAAAACATATCCAAATTACAAAAAATCCACAGAAAACGTAAGAAACCTACATCTAAACTATCTTGTCCACTAACTCAAGCTATTACACCGGTGTAAACTCTTCAACAAATAAGATCCTGGTCTGCACAAAAACATAACTTAATCAATTTACGCCAGTGTATAAAAAAGGAAACAAAAGCACCAATGTAACCATTCGATACCAATGTAATTGTAACATACTAATGTACACCAACGACACCATATACAAAATATAGATTTAAGCTAGGGTTTGTTATACTAACATACTAATGTACACCCCACTATACAGACCCCTACATCTACATTAGGGTAAATCAGAAACCCACGAAAGCTTGGTGTCATTAGTTTTCTATTACACCTATCAATGGAATAAAAGTTATTCAAAAAAGATGTGTAAATATCTAAACGCTACCCTCGTGTAAAAAAGAAGCCAATGTGCAAAAAGACTCGAATTTTGCCCTTTTCGCCTTGAGGCGCACCTTGACGCGTGTGCCTCAGTCGTTTTTTTTTTTAAATTAACATCCTTATACTTTACATTGGTGTAAATCAAAGAACAAAAACATATATTACTTCACATTAATGTGTATAAACACTATTTACATTGGTGTAATATGTGATTACAAAAAGTCTAAACACATTTCAAACACTTTTTATGTAAAAAAACATCCTCTAAACCTCTTTAACCATAAACAATATCAATACAGAAAAACAAATCGAGAGCCTGGATCTGACCTGGTCTTTGACCCAAGCTGAACCAAGACAAATCGAGAGCCATTACTCCAATCAACCCCTTCAATGACCATGGAAGCGCCTCTGATCCCCGGCTTAATTCCCTACACGAAATTGAAACCCGATCCAGATCTTAAAAATAACAATAATAATAATAACAATAATAATAAATGTAATAATAATAACAGAAAATAAAAACAATAATAATAACACAGGAAAAAAAAGCACAGAAAAAAATAATAATAATAATAATAATAATAACATAAAAATAAAAATAAATAATAACAGAAAAAATAAAAAAAATAATAACAGAAAATAAAAAAAATAATATTAATAACAGGAAACTAAATAATAATAATAATAACATAAAAAATAAAAATAATAATAATAACAGAAAATAAAAAATAATAATATTAATAACTGGAAAATAAATAATAATAATAATAATAATAGTAACAAAAATAATAATAATAATAATAATAATAATAATAATAACAAGAACAACAACAATAATAATAAAAACTTACCGTCGGTCAGCCACCACCACCGTCGTCAGCCACCACCACCGTCTGGGCCACCACCATCCCCCCCCCCCCCCGAGCCACCACCACCCTCAGCCACCCCCACCCTCAAAAAAGCCGTCTTTAAAACCCTCCCCACCGTCTTCAGAAACACAGATCCACCCCCAAAACCCCAAAACCCATCAGATCCACCACTCACCGTCGTCCAGAACCCCACAGACCGCCGTCGACCGCCGTCGTCCAGAAACCCACCGGGAACCACCGGGAAAACCACCGGGAACCATCAGCAACCACCGGGGACCATCAAAAACAGTCGTCGTCTCTTGTTCGAATGGTTACAGATCTTCAGATTTGTTTAGAGAGAGAGAGAAAAGAGATGGAGAGAAGGTTTGTGTGTGTGTTTTTAGAGAGAGAGAGAGAGAAAGTGAGAGAGAGTGGTGAGAGAAACGATTATATTTAATCTGGTTGGGTGGGGTGTGGGGTGGGTGGGGGTGGGGTAGGGGAGAAGCCAATTGACAAAAGTGCCCTTTAATATAATAACCTTACATTGCTTACGTGTCAGATTTTTATTGGTCTAGGGGAGTTCCTAAGTTCTCTCAACTCAGAGGAGTTTTCAAATTATCCGGATCCTATATATATATATATATATATATATATATATAGTTCAAGAAGCAAAGCAAAGCATAGAATCAACATCATAATTGTTTTATACCAAAGTAAAGAATTATACTTTTTGTAATATCCAGATATAGAATAATGCTTTAGTATATTTGGGTAAAGAACAATGTATTATACATTAAATCAACCTAAGTAAAAAATTATAATTTTTAATATCTAGATAAAGAATATTGTTTTATCATATTTGGGTAAAGAACAATGTATTACGCCTTAGATAAAGAATAATGCTTTATTTTATTTGGGTATACACACAACTAAAAAAAATTCAGGCGCTCCAAAATATTATTTAGAGCGTTTTATTCTCTAAATCGCCTAAAAAGGTGTGGTCGGGTTTTAATAAATCTAAAAAAGCCCAAAATAATTTTATAAACGCCAAAAATAGCATACTTTTATTGTTTAGAAACAAAATGCAAGCGCCCAATTGTAACGGTAATTTTTTTTAAATCGCCTAAAATGCATAATCCATTGCACAAAATACATATATTTTTAAAGTAGCTCATAAGCGCCCTAAATACAACTTTTTTTATTTTTTTTTTTCTCTAAAAACTACTAATAAAACATTGAACTTTAGGCCAAACTTACCAACGGATAATTTTTAATTATTTTTTTGATAAACAGTCTAATTTTTGTGTGTATCTTCTCTATATCTTTATCATTACTTCGCTCTTTCTTTGTTATTCTTTTCTTCATCTCTATTTTCTTATCTAGTTGTTTGTATTGCTTGTTCATCCTTTGTTATTCATACAATTTAATCTAAGGTTTTTTTATATAACTTCGAGATTTTCATTTCACTGAAAAAACAAAAAGACAAATTATATAATCACAGGCAGACGAGTAACAAGTTGCGTCGCCAGCCCTTTTTGAATAGCGAAATGATAATATATATAAAGACATAAAAATGCAATTACACCTTAGATTATGTTTGTATTTATCTATACTATCTTATAAAGCATTTCACAAGGACCTCTTAATTTTTAAGTAATACAACTACAAAAGCTTAAAGTACACCACATAATGCATATAATAACTACTTTTTAAGGGTATTTATGTCTTTTCAAACATAAGTTACACATATACCCCTTATTAGTTATAATTTTCCCCCTTATCTATTTATACTATATTATAATTTTATACAATACTTACATATTTGTCCATCAACTTTACTTAATTTTTGTTTATTTAAATAGTAATTACACTTTTGCACCTTTATTTTAACTAACCACCACCAATGATTTTTAAACGTTCATAACTTTTTCAGACGATAATAATTTATTAATATTATTACACCGTATAAAAGAGCACTTTATTCTCTTTAATTTGAGTATAGTATTGTTATAGTTTTTTAATTTTTAAAAAATTATATGTTAGGGTTAAGCAATAACCGAAACGAAAACTAAGAAAAAAAACGAAAACGAACTGAAATCATCTAAACTTTATTATAATACATTTCTCAATGATCACTTAAAATTCAAGTTTTACAAGTATATTGCTTAGAGTACAAAACACAATGCAGATATTAACTAATTTTTAGGGCAAACATGTCTTTTAAAAAATACTTACACATGTGTCTTTCATCTTTGCTCAACTTTTGTTTATTTAAATAGTAATTACACTTTTGCACCGTTAGTTTAACGAACTACCCCCGTGATTTTTAAATGTCCATAACTTTTTCGTGCGTAAATATTTTCTTAATATTATTACACCATATAAACGAGCATTTTATTCTTTTTAATTTGAGTATAGTATTGATGTAGTTTTTCATATAATATGATATGTTTAAGTAATAACTGGAATGAAAACGAACTGGATTAGACGAAAAATAATAGTTACATGTTTTCCTTTGTTTTAAGGAAACTACCCCCATGATTTTTAAATGGCCATAATTTTTTCATTGGTTAACTTTTTTTTTTTTTTAATTATCTTAAAAACAAGAATTTTATTCTCTTTAATTTGAGTATAGTAATGCTAATATTTTTATTGTAATTTTAAAAAGTTGATGTATTATGTGATTTACCGGGGCCGACTCGACCATTTTAGGGGCCTAAAATGAATTTTAAATTTTAGGCTCTTTTAGCATAACAGAGACCACAGTAAAAAAAATGCAATAGAAGATAGTTGGACTTTGATGATCGTGATTTTACGATTCAAGTATACGACCTTTCACCGTTACTACACAATTTGATTCGATTTCCATTCCTCACTTTCCCGCGTTCATTTTTAACCTAACCTTGTTGCCTCTTTTTGGAACGAGCTACGATTCAATACAAAATAAACAAATTCGATACAAATATAACATAACATCATAGAATGGGGCCCCAAAAAGATGGGGCACTAAGCCCACGCTTTAGTACACTTATACTTTGGCCAAAGTTTAGTTTTGGTTATTAACAAATTAACTTAAATGGACTGAAAAACGACAATCTTATCAAATAAACAGAATCAATTAACCGATCGGTTAATAAGATTATTTAACCGTTGACTTTTGTTTTGATTGAGCCTAATAATTGAATTGAACCATGCATACTGATAAAAGTAGATGTGTTCCCGCCGCATCGCGCGGGCACACTACTAGTATAAATAATATGTGTTTACATATATATATATATATATATATATATATATATATATATACATACACACATACATATGTATGATGATATGTGTGTGCGTGTATATATGATATGAATACATATGCATTGAAAATAACCCTTTAGAGTACACCTCTTCAAAATTTATCTAATAGAGATAAAGTTTGGATTGTCCCCGTTTGGACTGCTTTTTGAGTATTCTATCTCATTAGGACATGTGTACATAGTAACGTGTTGCTATCTAAGAAAAAATCGGCAAACATTTCCCTTATTCTTTCGGGTTTGCGAGTTATCCGCATACTTTGGGAATTAAGGGGAAGTGCTGCCAATTGTTTTCTTGAATAGTTAACGTGTTAAATTGTATACATAGGAGATAGAATATTATGAAAGTGGGTTAGGATATCCATCGTCTTAGATTGCTTATAGTTGAGATCCAACTTAATTTTGAATATAGAAAAGCAAAGAATCAACATCATAATTGTTTTATAACAAAGTAAAGAATTATACTTTTTGTAATATCTAGATATAGAATAATGCTTTAGTATATTTGGGTAAAGAATAATGTATTATACATTAAATAAAGAATTTGGGTATACACACTACTACAAAAAAAACATTTTGGGCGCTCCAAAATACCGGTTTTTATAATAATTAAAATTTTGCGTGTCTAATCGATATCATGGAGTTCTAGACTCTGTTTAACGCGTTTCGATACGTTTAATTGGTCGTTTGTGGTTTTCGGTACAAACATCCGAGTTTGAAGAACATTCATAAATCCTTGTACATCATAGACGGACTATACAGTCGATGCCGGTTTTTTTATAATAATTAAAATTTTGCGTGTCTAATCGATATCCTGGAGTTCCAGACTCTGTTTAACGCGTTTGGGTACGTTTAATTGGTCGTTTGTGGTTTTCAGATAACACATCCCATCAATTAAACGACCTGACCGGCGTTTAACGAACCGGACTGTTCTGACCCGACCGGCACGTTTACGAACCGGACTGTTCCGACCCGACCGACACGTGAACGAACCGGAGTGTTCCGACCCGACCGGCCCATTAACGAACCGAAACAGTCCGACTCGACCGGCCCGTTAATGAACCGGAACAGTCCGACCCGACCGGTCCGTGAACGAACCGGACTGTTCCGACCCTACCGGCTTTGATTAAGGAGTTGATTTAGAAGTTGGGGGGTTTAATTAGAAAGACCCATTATATATAATACTAAAAGAAAGACACTTCAATAGTGGATGTGTGCTAAAATGAACCGACCAATCGATGCACTTCAATAAAGTAACATTTTATCATCCTATCATTTTTTACTTTTCAACTAAACCTTACAAGTGTGTTTTGTGTAAAACAATTTGGTCTACAAACATAACACTATTTGTTGTGGTAGAGCTTAGTGAGAGATTTATCGAATAATATTTAACCACGTCAACGCCTACGTGACACTAGTTAGCGCCCGACGATCGCTCGCGGCAGGGTGTTGTGACTAAGGGTTAGCGGTCTTTTATTTTACCAATATATTATTTACCACAACTTTTTTATAAAAAAACTATTAAACTAAAAATAAAAGAAACATTCCATTGCATAAAAAACATAAAATAAAAAACATCAAAACATTATTAAAAACATAAAAAGAAGACGACTACATTAGAAAATGTCCTCTCATAAGTCTCCACGTTTCTTCACGTGGGTAGTTATCATTGTGTGTGGCTCGGTATTGATTACGAGCCATTTCAACCCAGTCTTCATCTTTTAAACCCGGGTTCGCGTTCATCGCAGCCATGAAGAACCCCTCAAATATGGTGCACTTCGCATTGATGGAACAATATTTTCCATAAATCATATCAGTTGAACGAAGGTTGTCACCCCTTTGTCGCTTGAATCGGGTGACAACCCCTTTCCAAAAGCTTTTGTTTCGGTCGTATTCTCCTCCTATCTCTTGTTGGCAGATATAACAATCCACCAAACAAAGTTCGTCCTCTAAACTCCACGTTAGTGGTACACGGTTCATTGAGACGGGGATGGGATTTGGATTAGGATTTGCCATTTGTTCAAGTGAAAGATAAAAAAAATTAACCTAAAGTACTATATATACATGTAAAATTTTATTAAATCAAGCAAAAATTTAATTTCCTTATTTAATTTTTGACCGTTAGCTAGCTGCCAACGGCCAAGACCTTTGGAATTTCACCCGCTAGCTCACGCGAGCTTCGTTGCTTGGGCTAGCTCGCAGCACCGTTCGCTGACTATCGTTATAGGCCAAGCTATCCAGGTGGATCACATTGTGGCTCGCGACAGGCTGCTCGCGACAGGCTGCTCGCGGGCCACAACGGATAGTCTAAGCTCACTGTGAGGTTTGGTATAGCATGTACTCATACTCTAACAAACTAATACCAAAAGAATTATCGTCGCATCACGCGAAGGAATACCGTTACATGGTACTACTAAACATTTATGCAGCGCCCATGACGAAACGCGAGCCAACTAACACCTAGTTATTGATTATGATGACAACATAACTCCCTCAACCTCCGGTCGTTTTGCTGTGTTTAAAAAGGAAACAATTTCTTTAGAATTGTAACTTTCAATCTGTTTGGTAATCGATAATTGCTTCTAAAGTTATATTCACTAATTATTTCAATAAGAAAGAAAAATACCTGAGAACACATAATATTAAGTAACTGACATTGAAATTGAAGAAAAATGTATATCTTTTCAATTATTATTATAACTAGTATTTCACCCGCGCACGTTGCGGCGCGCTTAACCGCAAAAGCATGAACATTTCACACAGTTCATATACTACCTGAGAGGAATGAAATATTGCCTTTTACAGTTATGTCTGCAATGCCATCACTTTGCTAGCAGCCAACCATGCCAATGTTGGCAGCCTTCAATGAAGCAATACCCACCACTGGATTGTGCCATGAAATTCAGTTTATTGCTAACATAACTTTATGTATTTGGCTGTTAAGAAATGATGTCAAGTAATAATATAAAGCTAACATACACAAAAAATACAATCCATTAAGTAGAACAAAGCACATGAACAGACAAATATATGTAAGTGCCTAGAAAAAAATTCCAATTGGGTGAAGATTTAAAATTTCTACACTTTTTAGACTTGGATGGTGTTGGCTGCATCTATTTCTGCAGCTCTTAAGGCTTTAGTCATCATGTTCTCCTTGTTTTCTGTCTGTCTTTCAGCAGCAACCATAGACCTACAACAGTAATAAACTACTCAACATTATCAGAATAAAACCTAGTAAAAGAAGAGGAGTAATATATGCATATATATGCTATGACGAACAGAGGCTGCTTTACCTATAGCAAAAAGTAATGATAAAACTAAAGTTCACACACGCTTATAAAGTAAGTAGCGCCTAGAGTTCCTAAACCTCATCCGATAACAATCCTAACCTAAAAATATTAAAGCAGCGCCACGGAACACCAAGAATATAGATGCTTACAAATATTCCTAACTTATATCCAGCCTAATAGTCATCGCTCGAAATAACCTACAAAATCGGAACTCGCCTTCGTCAAAAAACATACAAAAACCTTTACACTATATACAAGGGATAACAAACCCCATCTTTCCAAAGTATATGTTTAAATCTAGAACGATTTTTAAACCAAAGGAATGAAAGCGCCTTAATAATCGCAATCACACCTGAGACTCTAGGATTATTGCCTTCAAAAACCTTCTTGTTTCGCTCCTTCCATAAAACCCAACACGTTACCATGGTAGGATTATTGCCTTCAAACCTATAAGAAATTAAGTTTATAAAAGTATATTTAGTAGTAAACCTGGTTGTGCAAGTCGTTAGTCACTCATGTATGTTATTAGTTGGTTGTGTGTGTTCGACCTTCAAACCTCCTCCATTGTTTGTTACTTGTGTTTTTACAATTGTCCACATTAAACAACAAAAAGTCAAAAAAGGTGACGTAATCTATTAATGTAACTTTTATAAATAAAAAATAGCAGGATTTGTAAGATGTTTATTATATCCTCTTAGCATGAATTGAACTAAATATTGTTTATGTGATTACTACTATTATCGTCTTTCTGAACCACTTCGGCACCTGTAGCCTCGATTTCGGAATCTGCAGCAGGTCACGAACTTGTAGAATGTCTATCGGGTTGATTCTGCACCACCTCGAAATGCCGGACCAGACCCCGAAGGAGAAACCACAATCAATGAAAACGTGTTTCGACGACTCTTCATCCGTATCGCATAAAGGGCACGATAGATCATCAATTCTAATATTTCTTCTAGCAAATGCCACCCGGGTCGCAATCCTATCCATGTCAAGCCTCCAAACGAACAAATGTACCTTGATCAGCACCCAAGCTTCCCACTTCATATCTTGATTTCGCTGCACATCACGGTTCATTGTAAGCATCCTTTTAACTCTAGCTACTGTGAAAGGATCTTTATTATCTGCGTCCCAAAGCCACTTATCCTCTCCTTCTAAAAACTTAACCTGTGACAGCATCAAGTCAATGTCCTGCAACTCATATATTAATTCAGCTGTGTACGGCGCTGCAGCCCAATTTTCGACCAGATCGATCTCAGTAACCCGATATATCGAGCGTTGATATTCAATTCAGTTTCGCCTCCCATCAAACCGAATGCACCTTCTCTTTTTGTATAGACAATATCATCCGTCCCCTAAAACCAAGGAAAGTCATTCATTTAGATTTCAATAACTTACAAGATTTAAATTTAGCAAAAAACAATATTAAGACATTACAACAATCTAACAGCAGATTAGCATATGACACCAAAACTATTCAAACTAACTTGTTGAAAAGGCAAAGAAAAAGCGACGATATCTTACCTTCCTATCCGTGGTTGTCACCGGAGTGAAATCACCACTGCCGCAGCCTGTACCAACATCATCAGGCACTGTAGTATGTGGTACGATTATCGAGTGTTAATAACGGAATTTCACAATCACTTCACCTACTTCATTGCCCCCAACCCTTTCTCGTTATAAGGTCTAACACCATTAATCAGCAACGCCACCACACTAACACGGCAATAACCACGACGATCCGTTCGCCAACTTTTAAAACCTTTCTCTTTCGCTCTCTCTCTCTCTCTCTCGTTCTGTCTCTCTAAGAGGCCAACTTTATATAGTAGCAACGAAATCACAAACGAACCTTCAAAGGGACGAATAAACCAAGAGGGCTACTGAATCGAACCTGCAAAACCCAATAAGAAATCATCAAACAACAAATAACAACATAAAAATCCACGTGTGTCACCATCATATTAAGCAATAAACGGAAAGAACCTATTCGTGGTGGCAGGAGAGATGTTTTTCCTTCACGATTGAAAGAATCATATTGTGACACTCAAGGTCGCACCTCGAGTGTATGGCCTTAACTTCTCTATTTGATATTTAAAAGTTTATAATATCAAATATAGTAATCCATTATCCATGTAACATAAACATGTGACCAGAGAGAGCATCAAAGCAACAACCATACAAGATACCGAAAGAATGTAACATATTAGCCAAAAAAACATTTCACTGAACTTAGTGTTTGGATAAGAACACAGTTTCGTCTCATCTAACACACATCTTGTATAAATAGTATGAACACATACAAATCAAAAAAATCCATTCAATCTTTGTTTAATACCACATCCCAATTCCCACAAAACTTGCTAAAACAACATTAACATTATAAGTTTAAAAAATCCACCGAAAGATGTGTCACAATATGATTAAAAAATATAGAAGGTGAGAGACCTTGAGTGGATCTATTTGAACCGGAAGAGTGAGGCCAAGGGGATCAGCGGAATAGCACCGGTTTCTCTCCGATTCAAGAAATTAAATCAAACGAACGTGATCTTTTGTATCGGTGCAATTTCTTTGGACTGTGATCGATGAATTTCCACAAAGTCAAAGCAGATTCAAGGCACAATCAAGGTGGGTTTCAATAAAATTGATGACAAACACAATAACTGATAATATGCAATTAGATACCCAAATTTCTAACATAATGCATCCATAATCCAAATGACAAACACAAAACAGCAGTGAAAAGCTTACGATTTGAAGCAAACGAAGAGGGAAGGCGTTTGGCAAGAAGACAGAGAAAAACAATCAAAGATATCTTCATGTTCGTGGTGAAACCCTAATAGCGCAACCACAATCGTTGCTACTCTGCTAAACAACAATCCGTTTACTGTCACTTCATTTTCCAGACACCGTCCCTAATAAATAAATAACCTAACATCATCTCTGATCACTGTACACAATAGACAAAATTCAACATAATTAAGCTCCAAACACATCAATCCCAACGATAACAAACACAAAAAACTAAAAACATCGTAGAATTTTAAACCGAGTGAAGAAATACCTTGCATTCAGACACCAAATCATACATAGCTAGACAATCGTGTGTTCGAACAACAATGCAAGTACCTACACAGACTAATCAGACAACAATTGACTGCAATTGTATTAATAAGATGAAATCGAATTAGGGATCCTTTCTGTTTCCGATGTGCTCTTTCTCTCTCCATCGCTACTCGTTAAGTCACCGCTGCCTCAAGCTCTGCTCTGAAAATCCCCAAATCGCCGCCGGTTCGACTTGATTTCGTCATCGGTGGCTATATCTCCATCTCTGTTAATTACTAAATTCCCACCCCAACACCAAACCGCCAACGGCTAAACATTGGAATGATCCATGAACACGGAAACCAAAAACAACAGAGCTGAGGAAGCCTTGTTGCGGCGGTGGTGGTCCGACCGTCTCCCTAGATCTCCCTCTCTCCACCTCTCTTGTCTCTCTTTCTGTGTTTCCATGGATCTCCTTTAACACCGACATACGATGTTGGTATTAACATAGAGAGAAAACAGTGTTTTCTAGAGAGAGAAATAGGAGAGAGATAAAGATGAAGACTTTAGAGAGAGAGAGAGAAATAAAGAATGCATAGAAGAGAGTGTATGGAAAATGAGAGAAATAGAAGTGTTAAATAGATGCAAAAGACAAAAAGACCCTTAAAAACCTTACATAATTACAAAAATGACAAATTACTGTTTAAATGCCTTGGTTTATTAATATAGTCTAATCTAATTAATAAAAAAAAATCAAGTTGTTACAAGGTTTCTAGACTATATTTTAGGGTTTTAGGGTTTTTATTCAAACTATAGTTGAATTTAAATAATTTTATAAAAATTAACAAAATGGATAATCTCAAATAAATTGAAATAATTAGTTCAAATCATAAGTGCGTAAATAATTAAACAGGTTTCATTAATTGAAATAAAGGATGTAAAATAATGTAAGTTATTTAATAAAATTGGGCTGATTCATGGCTTTTGATGAACCGTTGCGATATGTTTTTCCATGTTTGTTTAGTTTAGAGAAGCAAAAATGAACGACTATTTCGGATCGATTGAAAGTAGAGAACGGGGTTAAAATGCTGCATTGGGACTGGTCCTCGGCCCCTTCATCTTCGGACCAGGTTGCAGAGTTATTTAATCTCCTTTTGGCTATACATGATTTTCATTGGAAAGGCAGAGCTGATGATTGGAAGTGGACTGCGGATAAAAACAGTTGTTTCTCTGTGCACAGTGCCAAACAGTTGCTAATATGCGACTCGCCACAGCTCAATTCTTGTCAGATCAGTTGGAAAGGATGGGCACCGTTAAAATGCAAGATGATGTCTTGGAGAGCAACTATAAATCGGCTGCCTACAAAGACAGAATTGATTAAAAGAGGTGTTCAGCTGCCGGATGATTTATGTGTGATGTGCAACTCGGATGCAGAATCAGCGACCCATTTATTCACTGAATGTATCGTTGCGGCGGAGATATGGTCCAGAATTGAAGCGTGGTGTCGGATATCCCCTATCTATGTGTTCTAGGTTTCTGATCTTATGCAGATGGCAGATACACAAGCCTACACGAAGCAAAGTCGATACATCTTGAGAGGGATTATTATTACCACTATTTGGGCGATGTGGAATGAACAGAACGCTAGAATCTTCAAAGATAAAAAACGGCGAGTCTTTAAAGTCATAGAGAGTATAAAGAGCACTTCGTTTTTTTGGATTCGAAATCGATCTAGATTTAAATATATAGATTGGAATGCTTGGTGTATTTGTCCTTTGATTGTGTTGTAATCGTTTTTTTTGGCCCGGGGGTCCTTGCTTTGAGGACTGCTTGTGACGCTTTTGAATGAAATTTATCTTTCAAAAAAAAAATTAACTAACATGTCTTTTATGAAATTAATTATTTATTTTTGGTATTAAATGAAGGTAATAAACATCATAAATCAAATGAATTTTTTAAATCTTTGGAATTTTTAATATGAAATGAATGTAAAGATTAATTAAATAAATGGATTACTAAGATAATTTAGGGTTTTTAAACAAATCATTTTCAGAACTTTTAAAAATTATAGTTTCATGTTTTAATTGATTTAAAATAAATGTTTAAAATAGAATAAATAGATATTAAGTGTAACTAAAATTTAAAAATATAACTTTCCCATAAAAACAATAGCTAATACATTATATAAGTGAAAATTAATTTTATAAATGATTTTCTATTTTAATTTTAATGAAAACATAATTTTCATTTTTTAATAGTTAATTAAATGGATTAAATGGTTAAAAATAGGAAAATATAAATTTTAGAGAAAATAAAAGTGTCACAATGTTTTATATGATTAGAAATAATTCTAAAAATTTTTGAGATCAAAATGATAAAAATTGGATTTACAATAAAACCTCTATAAGTTAATAATGTTCGGACCAAGGTATTTTATTAATTTAGCAAGATATTATTATATCGATAAATTAATAAATTATTAATTTAAAGAGTTAGCTTATATAGTTATATATTTATGAGCAACTCTCAAATTAATGCATCGACTTTCAAAATTTTTATGTCCGTTCACTTTACCTATTTGAATAAAACAGAAACAAGGACCTTCAAAATTCCCATGTACATTCACACATTAGTTAATTAATAAAGTATTCCAAAATTCTAGGATTGTCTAATAAAAAAAAAACTATAGTCAATTGTTTTTTGTGAATCTAGATCTATGTACGTTGAACTTGACAAGTTCAGTAATGTATGAATGTACATGGGAATTTTGAAGGTCCTTGCCTCTGTTTTATTCAAATAGGTAAAGTGAATGGAAATGGAAATTTTTAACGTCGATGCATTAATTTGAGAGTTGCTCACGAATATAAGCGAACTCTTTAAATTGAAGATTTATTAATTTATCAATATAATAATACTAGGTTAGAGACCCGTGAACTTCACGGGTTGAACAAAAAGAAAATAAAAAAGTGATATAATATGCAAATAATGATAGTGTCTAACTCATGGGAACCAAAACATATATAGAGAGACTAGCTGATTACCCCGGGTAGGTCCCGGGGTTGATAAATCTAATATGACGTGATAAACCTATTGTAAATGGCTCAAGTTAACTAACCACATAATCTCTCAATCACTGCATGTCCATAGTATTCTAATCAGTAATAACTCGTATTCCCTAACCTAAAACCTAAATCTCTCATTAGAGTCAAGAACTCATCACGTCTCTCCAATCTCTCACATTCTAATAACTCCTATAAAAACGATTTAATATAATAAAAACGAAAAATTAAAAAAAAACAAATTCTTGCACCTCATTATGCCACGTGACACATTTAAGGGAAGGTTGAGGGTACAATTGATTGCCATGTCAGCAAACTTCAATTTTTTTATATATATTTATATATATAATGTTAACACCTAACCTTAAAATGTATAACTCTAATATTAACATTTAACATAAAACAATGTATAACTTCAATGCTAACACATGTTGTAAATAGAATTCATATTTACTGGTTTGAACATAATTAATGACTTGCCTATACATGATTAATGAATAACCTGAACACTTTGTGTTTTTTTTTCCTGTATGAACAAAACTCCACAAAAAAATAGTCGTTTTTTTCTCCGTTTTTATATAGCACTATGGTACTCGTTGGTAAGATAATAAAACGCTTGTTAATTTGGTGTAATTTGTTTCTTTAAAAAAATCTCGTATATAAAAGATATTAACGTTTAAAAATTATAGGAGAAAACATGAGAGAGAAAAATCCAATTTTGTTTTTAAATTTTTTTTTTCCTTAAATATCTCAATGCCACATGGCATTCTTTTTTTTATTAATAGATAAAAACAAAATAATTCAAAAATAATAAAGTCTTCACCTTATTATGCCACGTGGCACATTAAATGGGGAGATGAGATCACCATTGAACGTCACGTCACCAACTATTAATTCTTTTATATATATAAATTAATAATAATAATAATAGATTTGTTGTTTCAAACAAAAGAGAAAATAAAAAGTGATATGAACTAAAGACAGTGAAATTTTGTGGGGTTCCCGCCCGGGTAGTCCCCGGTTCGACTCGCAGCTCCAGCAGACCGGCTCTCGTAAGTCCTACGGGCAAGGGTATCAAACGGCTGTTGGTCAGGTTCGAACTCGGGTGGATCAGGGTTTCACACAAAGGATTTCCCATCTGATCTACGCTTCTCAAAAAAAACTAAAGACAGTGAATAAATTCAAAAGATGTACATGATACGAAATAAATATCTACATTAATAAAAGATATTAACGTGAACCTAAAGGGAAAGTATAACAAACTCACAGTAAAATCAGATTAAGGCAAAACGTGAATTGAGACGAAACATTTGCCACAAACTTGGTCTATAAAACAGGAACTTCCAAAAGTGGAATGATTAAGAGGCGTAAAAACCTTTCTAAAATATGCTAAAAATGTCTTTACAATTACACCCCTGAACCACATGTCACCCAATATAAATGCTAATGCACAAACAAAGTTTATAATATGGAGAGCATGGATAAAACTGAATTGTGAGTAATAATATTATGGAAATGAATTAACTATAACAATTTCAAAACAACCATCAAGTCTTTGAGTAAGCAAATGCAAGTTTTTAGAGAATGACAACAAATGTGGCTCAATTGCTCTATAGAATCAGAGTCACAGCCTTTCTAAGATCCAAGCTTTTTATTTCCTTCAAAACATAAAGATTTTCAAATTTAAAGTACAAGAGATGAAAGAAAGCCTAATGGTGGTTTGGATATGTCTTTATTAAGTGACTGTCTTTAGTATGGCGACCTCAAGCAGCAACAATGAGATTTTAGTAACTATCCAATTATTTAGTTTAAAAAAATAGATATCAAAGATGGCAAACTGCATGGTAAGTTCCACACCTCCACCAAATGGGTGACCCATTTACTTAATCTAACTATTATTAGTTTTAAAAATGGCCAGCTAGTTCGACCCAATGGGTGACCCATTTATTTATATATTGGCCAGTAACAATATATAATGAAGTTTGAATTTTAAATCTCAAATTTGGTGACAAGTTAGCTTAAAACTCATTAACAATAGGAGTTGATTCAACATATGGTATGCACTTCCTAATTTAATCATTTATATGCAGGGCTTCAACAACGGATTCAATTAATTAAAAGAGATAAAAATCAATTTTGGTGCATTATTACACATGGAACTAGAGTACAGTGAGTAACTGAATGGAAACCTCTCTTTCTCATCATCATCATACTCACTTAATCCCACCAATAGCAAAAGCTAAGGTAGGGTCTGAGGAGGGTAAGATGTATGTTTTTTTTAATTGCAATTGTTTGTTGTGGATTTCTTGTGCATTCCATTTGTTACCACGGGGACAACTCGAGCCATGCAAATGCTGGTGTTGCCAGAGGAAATTTATATACGGTAACTTTATGCGAAAAGCACCCTACATACTTAAAATATACGCTTCCCGAGTTTCTCCTTCATTTAGCCTTTTTTTCCTTTATGTTTAAAGTTATACTACTTATGTAGGTTACTTTCTATTACAAAATCAAGATTTCTACACTTTTCAAATGATGACGAAGACGTAACAACAGCTGTGAGGAGGAATAGCAGTGACTTGCGAAGCATGTGTGTGATTCTATACATCAAGATCTATTAGTCTATAGGACTCAGTTTTCGGTCAAATTAATTCCTTTGCTTGACTTCTAGTGTTGTAATAGCTGGTTAGAGATAGTGAAATTAATAATGACTTCCAGAAAAGGAATAACTTTGTTTGATACAATCTTTGGTCATCAACACATCAAGCAAGCAACGTGCGCACATTGTTCACACAAATACATATCCCATAGAAATACTGTAACGAAACAAACACAGACATATACCCGGCGCGTAGCGCGGGTGAATTTTACTAGTTAGTTAATAGTTAGGGGGGACGGGGCACTACCCGTGAGTTTTTTTAACATCACTGATTTCAACCAATCTTACACTGCCACATCACTTCACTGATTTCCTTCACTGAAATATTTTTTTGAAGGCAGTGCTCCACTGGAAATAAAATAGAGAAAAAGACAAAAGAGGGAGAGAGAAACTCACAGGTACCAGCCCGTTAACTACAACCAGATTTTGGTTCACGAGACCACTACCAGCATAGGTGGCGACGGTGTTACCGTGCTGGTAGTGAGGTACCTATGACCAATTCTGGTAACGCCCCGTTCCCCCTTACTGCTCACTTTAGCCACCAATAACGTTGACTAAAACCAGACAACATCCAAATGCATCATCACCAATGTCTCTTACACCCAAACTCAAACACCTTCCCTTTATCCGCACCTTCTCCCACCTCTCCACCACCCACCACCACCACCACCGTCATCAACCACCACTCAACCAAGACCCACACTCCCTCCTCAAACAAGACCCAATCCAAATCCTCACCAACCTATGGGTCCGAACCTTCCAAACCCACAACCAACCAACCCTCACCGGTTTCCTCTCCAAACTCGACCTATGGGTCTTAGCCTACCAACGCACCTGCGCCCACTTCACCGGCTCTTACCCTCCACGTCACTCCCTCCAAACCCACGTCCTTAATAACCTCCTCTCTTTACAAAACGCCGTCGTTCGAGGTCAATTCAAATGGAACAATAAAACCAAACCCTATATTCAAAACCCTAATAATAAAACCCCTTTATCAAACCTTTCCAATA
This sequence comes from Ambrosia artemisiifolia, assembly GCA_032199755.1. Taxonomy (NCBI): domain Eukaryota; kingdom Viridiplantae; phylum Streptophyta; class Magnoliopsida; order Asterales; family Asteraceae; genus Ambrosia; species Ambrosia artemisiifolia. The sequence goes on along the minus strand of CM063526.1, from coordinate 35,215,843 downwards.
GAAAAGTTTTAAAGATTTTAAATTCTAGTGAACCCCCATTTCAAGATTTTATTGTTCAAGAATTGGTTTTGATGATTCTTGAACCGGTTTTTGAATCGAGGTTTTCGCGTAAATCGCACGCGTTTAGACCGAAGAGGAATGCGCATACGGTTATTCGAACTGTTAGGAGTAACTTTGCTGGGTATGTTTGGTTCTTGAAAGGGGATTTGACTCAAGTGTTTGATGAGTTGGATGTGGATTTGTTGGTTCAGTTTGTTGAAAAGGGTGTTAAGGATGAGAAAGTTTTGGTTTTGATTAAATCAGGGTTGAAAGCGGTGTCGAAAACGTCGAAAACAATGGAGGATTGTGATGGGAAGGTTAAGAGGAGGAGGAGGAATAAGAAGAAGGGGTTGAAGAGGAAGAAGGTGCTTGATGAAGACGAGGCGAAACCGGACCCTTATTGGTTAAGAACATTTTATGATTTTGCGCCTGTGGAGGCTGCAAAGGTGCCGAATTATGGTTGTTGTGGGATTTTGAGTCCTTTGCTAGCTAATGTTTATCTTAATGAGTTGGATCATATGATGGAGGAGAAGATTGTTGGATTTTGTAGTTCGTTGGATGGTGATTCGGTTGATGATTGTGGCGGTACTTGTAACCGCACGCCATCATGGCCTGAGTTTGTTCGCGGGGGTGGGAAGGGAAAAGGTAAAAAGATGGATTATATTCGTTACGGTGGGCATTTTTTGATAGGGGTTAGAGGGTCTAGAAAGGATGCTGTAGAGATTAGGGATTCGATAATTGAGTTTTGTGCGAGTAAATACGCGTTAAAATTGGATGAAAAGAAGGTGGAGATTGAACATGTAAGTAGAGGGGTTCAGTTTTTGGATCATGTAATATGTCAAAGAGTGATTTATCCGAAAATTAGGTTTGCGTCGAGTGGTGGTCATATTGTGACGCAAAAAAGCGTGGGGAGTTTGCTTTCGGTTACTGCGAGTTTGCAGCAATGCATTAGGCAGTTTAGACGGCTTAAGTTTGTTAAGGGTGATAAGGATCCTGAACCGTTACCATGTAGTCCAATGCTTTATTGTGGTCAAGCGCAAACTAATGCGCAAATGAACAAGTTTCTTGAAACAATGGCTGATTGGTATCAGTATGCTGATAATAGAAAAAAGGTCGTTGGTTTCTGTGCATACGTGATCCGAAGCTCTGTGGCTAAACTGTATGCTGCTCGGTATAAGATGAAATCAAGGGCGAAGGTGTATAAGAAAGCATCGCGTGATCTCAGCCGTCCACTTAGGCGAAGTATGGATAACCGGACTCCAGAGTATGCAGAGTTGTTAAGATTAGGTCTTGCTGATGCGATTGAAGGAGTTAGGTTTTCGCATATGTCTATGATCCCATCGTGTGATTACACACCGTTTCCTAGGATGTGGATCCCGGATCATGAACGAGTGTTGCTTGATTACATCAAGTTGCAGGATTTGAAGTTCTTTTGTGAGCTGCAAAGATCGGTGAAAGATGGAAGTCTGCGTTCGCCTCAAGACATGTTGGGTGAGATTGTATGGGACTGTAAAACTCTTGGAGCGCGAAATCTAGGGTTACAAAGAGGAAAACGAAGTCCTTTCGATTCGGGAGGTTAAGTCTGGTATGCAGCAGATACATGTTGAGTTGTAAATGGAGAGTGTATATTATGAACTGATGGTAGTTCATGTTGTAGTGTCACCAAACAGGGTCAATTGTTTTAAGGTTAGTGTAAGTTCATACCTATAGCTTATAGACAGACATCTCTTTTAGATGCATATATGACACTTGAGACATGAAAACAAGTTTAAATAGAGAAGCATGGTCAATGCAACCCGAAAACTCCATCAAACTCCAAAGTGCTCTACGATTGAGGACCATGGCCGATGCAAACAATCGTGCATCAACAGCCGGTCTACTAGACACATTTCGTCCCTTGTAACAGTATGAAGATTAGGTCTTCGTTAGCGCGGTATGGAGTTCATTTATTACATACAACTTTTTCCATGTTTGTTAATTCTAAAATCATTATTCATGATAATACTGATTCAAATATGAAGTTATCAAGTGAACATTTATGTTTTAAACAATTATATGTTTTTATTGTTTGTCTATTCTATAGATACTTTCCACAACTCGGCCACCCGTAGGTGCCCATGGGTGTTCTTGAATGCGTTCTAAATTTGTTGTTATCAAAGGGCTTGTAGCGTTAACAAGGTGTACAGTAAACGTTTTCATTCTTATAAGGTTGAGGGTTCAAGTCTCGGGTTGGACTTAAATGTATATTTAAAAATATAATTAAAGGATATGTGAGCTACAAAAATCCTATCTACGCGGTAAGAGCTATGCGTTAAGACTTGCAATTTTTAGGTGCATTGTGAATCAAAGTGTCTTTTCACTAGTCTTTATTTCAAATCATAGCTCCCTAAATTTCAAAAGGCCGCTTCGCTTGTCTTTATATCGAATCATAGCTCCCTAAATTTCAAACGACCATTTTTCGCTGATCTTTATATCAAATAATAGCTCCCTAAATTTTAAACGGCTGTTTTGCGTATTCGTCAAAACACCCGTTAATGGTGTTTTATTGTTGGAAGCTAGATTTACTTTTTGGAATATTTTGACTTGTGTCAAAATAATAAAATCTAATCGCTTTGACTTATGTCAATAACTTCCTTTGGATATCATTAGTATGAAAGATGACGAGTTTAACAGAAATAAAAATTATTAAAATACAGAAAACAATTATCTTATATATATAATAAAAAAGCATCATATTAATCCTTCTTAACCTTCTTCTTCCTCAAACGCAGTCACCGGAAAAGTCCTAGACAACCCCGACGACGTCCCAAACGTAATCTTCCCACCTTCCGTCACACTAATATCCGAAACCGTCACCCAAATCAACAGCTCCTTACTTTTAACCCCAGTCAGATTCTTCATCCGACGGTCCTCAACAAACGCCGTCACTTCATAATCGTACCACACCTTCCGATTAATCAAACGAAACACATGATTCAACTTCTTTTTGCGACGAACCCACACGAACCCTGTGGCAGGGTTGTGGCCGACCTCTGTGACGTCGGTTAATGGGATGAGGCCTTTGGGTAGGGAGTATTTGGTTAAGAGTTCGTGGGATTTTTGCTTGCATAAGGCTTCGCCGGTGAAGACTTGGGCGTTTTCTTTGTGGGTTTGGGTTTGTTGTGATGACATTTTTTGTTTGAGGGGTTGGTGATGGGTGTGAGCTGAATATTGTAGGGTTTGATGGAGTATAAATTGGAGGGGTAAAGAAAGATGCGTCTTGATATTATTATAAAGAACTAGATTATACCCCGGGAACGTCCCGGGGTTGAAAAATCTAATATGACATATTAATTTTACATATGAAATAGAATGATTCGCTTTACAGTTACATGCAAGAAAGCTTCGGGTAGCACCTAACCTAAAACAATTAAAAATGTATCTCCAATGTTAACGCCTAACCTTAAACAATGTATAACTCTAATATTAATATCTAACCTAAAACAATGTATAACTCTGAACAAAACCCCACAAAAAATAGTCGTTTTTTTCCGTTTTTATATAGCACTATGGTACTCGTTGGAAAAATAATAAAACGCTCGTTAATTTGGTGTAATTTTTTTCTTTAAAAAATCTCGTATATAAAAGATATTAACGTTTAAAAGTTATGGGAGGAAATATAAGAGAGAAAAATCCAATTTTATTTTTAAATATTTTTTTCCTAAAATATCTCAATGCCACATGGGATGACACATGGCACACTCAATGAGGAGAATGCCTCTTTAAGTGTCATGTCATTAAAATGGCTTATATTTTCACATCTAGGATTTACATATACAACATATAACACTTACAATATATATCACTGTCAAGGGGGAATTTCTTAGTATTTGTGTGATTTTTAGGTATTTCTAAAAAAAATTGGGTTGCGCCATATATATCCATTGTCTCTGCGATTAATATCTTCCCTAGAAAGGAAAGGGGTAGAGAAATCCGATAATTTATGATCAATTCATTCAATATTTTCTTTTTTAGAGGACAACTTTTCACATTTAAATTATGTATTAGATATACTAATACCCTACCCAGCTCACCTGGAAATCCTGGTTCAGGCTCTTCGCTATTGGATAAAAGATCCCGGGGTTTAAAAATATAAGAATTTTAATAATACTAATACTAATAGTTATAATTATTACTCTTGTAATAAAATAAAAAAATACCCTTGCTATAAGGTGATACCATGTGTTGAAGTGTTGCGCGATTCTTTCTCTTAGCTTCTCCAGATGAAGTATACCTATGCATCTTTAGAAGAGTAAAATTTCAATGATAGCATGACGATTGGGCTGAATTTCAACATCGTAGATAAGAACCTGGTTTAAAAGAAAAAACATGATTAATGAATAACCTGAACACTTTGTGTTTTTTTTTCCTGTATGAACGAAACCCCACAAAAAATAGTTTTTTTTTTTCTCCAGTATTTTATATAGCACTATAGTAATCGTTGGAAAGATAATAAAACGCTCGTTAATTTTGGTGTAATTTTTTTTTCTTTAAAAAATCTCGTATATAAAAGATGTTAACGTTTAAAAATTATGAGAGGAAATATAAGAGAGAAAAATTTAAATTTGTTTTTAAATTATTTTTTCCTAAAATAACTCAATTTAATTTTAGTAGATTAGGTTTTATATTATTATTTGTTTTTTTAATTTGCCACATAACATGACACATGGCACACTCAAGGAGGAGAATGCCTCCTTGAGTGCCATGTCATTAAAATTGCTTTCTTTTATTATATATATAGATAATATTAAGGATTTTAAAAAGATAAAGTGAGTTCTTTTTTGAGAATAACTTGGAAACTAATTTAGTCATGCGTCTGGGTCTCATGCTCCTCAACGAATTTTAAATGTTCTTGAATAATAATCTTCATAGAATTATATGATTAAAAAATTATGCTAGATACATACGAAATCAGAATTAGTGATGAGCTTGGTATCGTACCGATAATCGGAAGTTCTAATTTTGAAAATTGTAAAAAAATGGGTATTGGTTCTGATACTGGTACTGAAAGTGCTCGATACGGCACGATGCGGTATTCAAAGGTAAAAGGTCGGTAAAACGTCGTAACGTACTAAACCGGAAGTACTTTTTTTAATCCCAAAAAGGTTACCAAAATTGGTATTGTAATTTAATTGGTACAGTTCGATACCGGTATTGAAATTTAAGTGGTACAGTTCGATACATGTATTTTTCGGTGCTAGTACTGAATTGCTCATCTCTAGTCAGGCCTATATCAAGTCATCTGGACTTAATCTTCAGAACAAATTTTAAACACATCCTTACAAACCCAAAATCATTATAACATGATTAAGTGTTTAAACAAACTTATATCAAGACATCATCCATAGTTATAATTTAACTCATTTTGTTATATATATACAATGCAATTATCATCTTGATGAGCAATGAACCAACCAATAAGATCTTCATTTTTAATGTCCATGTGAAACTAGCTGCCAAATTAGTCTTTAATTGTTCTGCTCTAGTTTGACTTAATAACCAATGTATGTTGAATCAATCCAAGAATTCCAGTCTTATTTTGATGATAACAAAATTCCAATCTGATGATGACAATACTATAGACATGTTAATTTGCTTTTTCCAAAACAAAGATCTTACAATTTAGTAAAAGGGTTGTGGTTTAAGTTATAAAGATGTTTGCAGTAGAAATGCCTAACTCTAAACAATCTTACACCTCTGAGTGCTGATTATAGTGTAGAGGTATACACATCCGAACCGGTGTTTGAATGAAAAACCCGCTTTGAAACCAAACCGATCATTTTCACTTCAAAAACCGGTTTGGACCAAAAAAACTGGCTTCATAAACCTCTAGTATATAATTAACAACTCTATATGTCCATTGTTGTTATCAAGGTGTATGTAAGTGAAATGACTAACATTCTACCAATGTGGCAAGAAAGTTGACATAGTCATCACTCTCATATTTTATACACATATTGAAATCAATTATTGTCTATGGCATAAAACAGCTCCGTATAATATATATATCAAATATATAATCACCAAAAATCCTTGCAAGAACACTTCCCATTTCTAAAATGATGGAACCTCAAACGATCCCTCACTACTATATCCCTCTTGTATACACATGAAACCAACTTAATCACCGAATGACAATCTTCACACATCCTTAGATTCTTCGTCACCCGAATAGGCGTTCCAGGCGACGTACTAATCAACCCGAACGCGATAGCAAGCTTTTCGCTATGTTGCCATAGCGCTGTTTCCTTCTCGTCCTCCCCAATATCAAACAAAACCTCTGATGTTTTCGGGACATAGCCTTCTAACTCTAGTTTTACAATCATCTCCTCCACCATTTCGTAAATCTCTCGCGCTCGAGGATGGTTGGAATCCCCGATTTTGAACTCGTGAACGGTCCCGTCTACGTCGATTGTACTTCTACCCGTGGTGGTTTTTACGCCGCTTTCCTTCATCAAGGTTCTCACTTTCTCGACGTCTTCCCATCTCCCCGCTTTTGCGTATATGTTAGATAGCAGTGCGTATCGACCACCATTTTGGGGTTCTAATTCAATCAGCATTTTCCCGATTTTCTCGCCCATATCTATGTCTCCATGTACCCTGCAGGCACCTAAAAGGGCTCCCCAAACCGCAGGACTTGGTGTCATTGGCATGTTATATATGAGTTCCTCGGCTGCAGCTAACCGTCCTGCACGGCCTAAAAGATCAACCATGCATCCGTAGTGGTGGACCGTTGGCTCAACTCCGTACACTTCTTGCATCCGTTCGAAACACTCCAATCCCACATCAACCAATCCTCCATGAGCACAGGCATTTAGTAATCCTACAAATGTGATTTCGTCAGGTTGAACCCGTTTCTTTTCCATCTTTAAGAAAAGCTCGAACGCGTCCTTTGCCCTACCATGCATCGCAAGCCCGCCAATCATCGCATTCCAAGAAGAAACTTCTTTCTGTTTCATCGTCTCGAAAACCTCCCACGCCAAATCAAGCCGTCCAAGCTTCGCATACATATCCAACAACGCAGTACCCAAAACCCCATCCAACTCAATCAAATTCCGCTTCGCATACACATGTATCCACTTCCCTTGATCAAGCGACCCTACATTCGCACACGCCAACGCCACACTCGAAAGCACAAACTTTCTCAACTTAACCTTCTCCCTAACCATCACTCTAAACACCTCCAACGCTTCCTTAAACAACCCATATTTATTATACCCATCAATCATAACACTCCACGAAATCTCATCTCGTTCAGGCATTTCATCAAACACCTTACGCGCATCTTCAACCATCCCACACTTAACCAAACCACCAACCATAACATTCCAAGACCCAACATTCTTCTCCACCATAGCTCCAAACAAACCTCTAGCAGCCTCAATCTCTCCACATCCCAAATACCCATCAACCATAGCATTAAAACAAACAACATCCACCTCACCATAATCACACATCATCCTAGCTTCACTCAAACACCCAAACAAACAATACATCTTAATCCCAGCACTCCTCACATACCCATCATCCATAAACCCATTTTTCACCACATGACAATGAATCTGCATACCCTCTTTAAAACCTTTGACACCCATACAAGCTTTAAACAACATAGGATACGTAAACTTATTAGGCTTCGAACTGGAACAACCCACCATGTTTGAATAATAAACCAGAGCTAAAGATGGGTTATTGTTGTCAACACATGCTTTGATAACAGAGTTCCATACAAAGACATTAGGGTTAGGGACTTGGTTAAAGATATTAAGGAAGGAGGTGGGGTTGTTGAATGAAGAGTTGTTTGAGTATGATTTTATTAATGTGCCAGCGATGTAGTGGTCTTGAATGTGGTTGGTTTTGAGGATAAGGGCGTGGGTTTGTTGTAAGAGAGGGAGAGAGGTGGTGCATTTGGTGGTTAGGAGGTTTAGAAGGGTTTTTTGTGTGATGGGTTGGTTTGGGTTGGTGGTGTGGAGGTGGTGGTATGGTGGCTCGGTGGTGGTGGTCATGGTTTGAGGATGGTGGGTTGGTTTTGTGTGGTCATGATAAGATGTATGGGGTGCGGGAAATGCGTTTAATGTAACTTACTTTATTTTTGTTTTTGTTATTATTATATGTTATAGTGTTTGGTTAAAAATATAGTAAAACTATGCAAATTAGCACCATGTGTAAATTGGTTATCTAGTCATTTGTTTGACATGTAAAACACAGATAAGGGAATTGTTGGTTACTTTGAAACCCTTAAATGTTCGTTAAGTAGTTTTGAGTTACAAAGGAAAGAGAAAATAATGAAAATAAACATTGATCATCCAGAATTACCAAAATAAACATCTTAACCAACTAAATTTACATGTGTACAATCAGCCAACCTTTGATCGTTTTAAGTTTGTAGTCATTTTCAATTTCACACGTGGAGCAATTTGTTGTTTATGCATATTCCCCATTTATTACTAACTAGTAAATTACGCCCGCCGCGCTAAGCGCGGCGTAGAAACATTAACGGTGCCGATTCGTGAAAACGTGTAGAATTTTCCAACGAACAGCGATGTTACACCAGTGGTATTGCGAGGGTCATGTAATCGGATAACACAACGTAGACAGTCGTATTGTTCCGTCGATACGACGGCATGCCTTGCAGCAAGCAAAACGCCTACACCGTCAGAAAATAATTAATAAAAGAAAACATCTACGATCCTGGCCAGCAGCCAACGGCGTGGTTGTCGTCGCGACTTACAATGGCAGTTTCGAAAATACCATGCAACTTGAAGGTTCTTTATTAATTAAAAGATTATTGCAATAGCAATATGGTAAATACCATGCAACCTTAAGGGTTTACTTTAGTAGTAAGTGAATAATTCTTTCAATGGCATTATCGTAAATACGTGGAACATGAAGGTTCTTTACTAAAAACCAAAGATTCGGTCAATGGCATTATCGTAAATAAGTGGAACCTTAAGGCTTTTTAATAGGATAGTGGCAATTCCGTAAATAACACGAAATTGAAGGATTTTGTTTAGTGACTACTGTAGCGAACGATCGGAATTGTTATATATAATAATTTGGGAGGAGAAAAGAGAAACGGTTAAGGGTTAGAGAAGATATGGCTAAGGGCTAGGGAGGAGAAATGAGGAAATGATTAAGAGACATGGAAATCGCTAAGGGTTAGGGAGCTGAAAAGAGGAAACAACCAAGGGCTAGGGTAGATAGAGAAAAGAGGAAATGACAAAGGGCTACGGAAGATATAGAAAAGAGGAAATGACTAAGGGCTAGGAAAACGACTAAGGGCTAGGGAAGAGAAAAGAGGAAACGGCTAAGGGCTAGGGAGGAGCAAAGATGAAACGGCTAAGGGATAGGGAAGATAGAGAAAAGAGGAAATGACTATGAGCTAGGGAAAATAGAGAAAAGAAGAAATAACTATGAGCTAGGGAATATAGAGAAAAGAGGAAATAACTATGGGTTAGGAAACGACTAAGGATTAGGGAGGAGAAAAAAAGGAAATGACTAAGGGCTAAGGAAACAACTAAAAGTGAGGGAGGAGTCGTGCTACATGTTGAATTTTAGTTGGTCTAAAGTTACTGGTCCTAAGCTTAAAAAAGGCTAAGGTTGGCCGATTGCACACATGTAAGCAACTATATTATCTTGTTTGTGAACCCCTTAAAATTTAGGTTGTTAGACTATATGGTGTGCCCCCCTATTCCCCCAACTCCCCCAAGTGCCACGTCAGCGCCACATCATTTCCCCCTTCTCCTCCCCCAAACTAAGGAAATGGTGTTCCCCTTCTTCCCCCTTCTTTTTTATTATTAAAAGTTTGATTTAAAAAAAAAATAAAAAAAATGAGCCAATCAACAAGCTCGGTGACCACGGCATGATTTCCCCGGTTTCCCCGGAAAATTCACGGGGGGCGGTGTTCCCCGAGACCCCGAATGCCACATCACCTCCCCGTCCCCCTTCCCCGTACCCACACCGTTCAGTCTTAAGATGTTTATGTTAGTAATTGTAGATGATCATCGTTTATTTTCGTTATTTAATGCCACATAATTTCGATATTTTTTTGAACGATCAACTAAATATCAACCGAACTGCCAGTGGGCTAGCAATGGACAAATGGTTGCGCACTGGGCAGCCCAAGTCCACCAAATCACCAATTCGAGGAAAAACCCGTCGCCCGAAGGCTCACTATGGTAAAACCCCTCTGGATCGAATTCAAACTTGAGACCAAATGACTTTAAGTTTTTATCTTTATTTTCTCGTACCACTCCATCAAACGGGGGGTTGCGGTTATAATTTAGATATTTTGGGTGTGACATCTAATATTGATAGAGCACCAAACAAAGAAAGTTGAAATATGTGAGTGGGGAATATTATTAAGCTGACGTGGAGATAGGGTGGAAAAAGCCATCATCTACAAAACACAATACTGGCGAATACTAGAAACACGTCATATACTTTCAGGATTATGGCTACTCCGTTCTTCATTACCCAATCACCACAATAACAAGTTGCCCAAAGATAACATTCATCCACACACATTCACTAATCTCATCTGCAATATCATCTTTATTATTATTATCATTATTATTCCAACTCATCCATGAAAGCATCATCGTTAAAACGCGTCACACATCGCTTAATTTTCATAAAATTATCAGTTAAGCTGCATGAGTAGTCTAGTAATTCAACTGATAACCGACATTACAAACTGTTTGAAGTTTATTCAGTTATGGCGGTGGTTTTTATTTCTCCAACGACGATTAAGATGTTTTCTTCGTTTAATGTCTCTCGACGTCAGTTACATTCTTACAGTTATTCTTCGTCTTCTACTGCATTACGTTCTTCTAATTGCCGATTCGTTCCACGGTGTCCTATATTACGGTAATTTCATCTGTTTATGAAATGAATTGTAGGATTTATCCTATCCTGTGTTGCCTTGTATTCGTTTTTTGTTTGCTTTATATGTATTAGGCCTTTTATGTTATTTGAATTACTAGGATATTTTATTAGTTGATTGGTTTAAAAAATGTGTGAGGTGCTCCGAGGCGTGAGGCGAGGGCAACACGCAGGCCGCGTGTGGCTCTCTGTCAACCAAAAGCTGCATCGGTCTCATAGTTTAACGGATTAGCATTTTTATCAAGTAAACCGTTTATAATTGGGGTTGTTTGGCAACCTCTGTACCAGTAATTGCTAAGCCATTAAGAGGTCTAGTTGGTGGTGGGTCAAGGAGGTGGTGCATTAGTGACTAGCTGAGGGTTATGAACACATTATTTTGAAACTTAACGGGTAAGAGGTGTGTCATGTCAGTGAACCACATACTTAACACTGACTGATTCAGAGGTAGCCTCGGGAGGCTACCAAACAACCCCTTTGGTTGACCAATTTTGATCTAGATGTGCATGAGGAGCACCTAATTAAACCAAGATTAGTTGGCATTAACAGGTGAAAATTAGTTGTGTTGGAGTGGGGAAATGGTATTTTAAAACCAATGAGGCATTAGATCGAGCTCGTTTTGTTTCCATTTTTATTGTTCTAACAAGCAAGAGTAGTTGCTCACAGTGTTGCTCATACATAATACCTCCTAAATCATTTAATGAGTTCTTATTGAAGTAATCTCACGTTTTTTTAACTTGTGTTAAGCGGTTCTAATTTTACTAGCCCGTTATGGATAAGTATATTATAGCTGAACGATGAAGCTAGTTAGTATTGGATTCTTAGTTCTCACATGTATTTATTATCAAATAATAAGTACAACTTATATTTTAAATGTACAATTAGTTTAACGCATCAAGTTTCTGCAGGCTGAATAATTTGTATACAAGATGCTCTATGACAAATATTGAAGTCTTGAATAACGTTGTGACTGAAGAAGTTGATCATGATTCTTCATCACCTGCATCAAGTTGTTTAGTTCTGGATTCTGAAATCCATGATACCGAATCAACAGACTTACCAGTAGAAGGGACTTTCGTGGACATGATTTTGACCACATTGCCAGTATAACATATTTTTGTTACCTTCCTGCTTGCTTTCTTATCTAAATTCCTTTTATTTTTAAATTTCATTATTCACTTTTCTTTTCAGATTCTTTCAGAGGAGGAACAGAATGCCATTGCTGCAACGCCTGCTCATCCAGCAGGGCTATATGGTAAGTAATAATCCCAGTTCTAGCAAGCATGTACAAGACTTAAATCTTTGAAACAAGTTTAAGCTTATGTCTCGTAAAATTTAATAATACACATTAGAGTAGGTATGTTTTAAAGACTTTATTTGGATAAATTAGCTTAAGTAGCATGGACTTTTCTTTATATCACGTCATCTATTCCTAATGTAAGGATCCTCTATCATTATCAGCATTATATGCTAGTTGCCTAGCTGGGAACATGGTGGAACAGCTATGGAATTTCGCTTGGCCTGCTGCTATTGCATTGCTTCATCCGAGCCTTCTTCCAGTTGCGGTCATGGGATTCTGCACCAAGGTTTCATCAACTCATTTGAGCTGCAAGGCTTTTATTCTTACCTCCCGGTGAAAGACCTTTTAATTTATCTTTTTCTACCTCTCTGTTGCAACAGGTTGCAGTTATTGCTGGAGGCCCGTTAGCAGGCAAACTTATGGACCTATTTCCCCGTGTACCTGCATATAATTTTTTGACCACTGTCCAGGTTAGTTCATAATTAAGATTTAAGTACACTTTGGGCGACCATTTGGCCAACTTCCTTTTCAGCAACCTTTTTTATCTTATCTATTTGACCCATTATAGATAAAACATGAGCCTAATCTATTCATTCATAAGTAAATGGGTCAAAATGACCTGAGTTTAGTTAAATATAACCTGAGCTTATTTATGAAGTTGTAATACCTGTTTGGGTGTATCAGGCATCTGCTCAACTATTATCAGCTGGGATGATAATTCAAGCGCATACAGCACATGCCTCACTTGAAACTTCTGTACTCATGCGTCCCTGGTTTATCATATTAGTATTAGCAGGGGCTGTTGAGAGACTATCTGGACTGGCTCTTGGGGTTGCAGTTGAACGTGATTGGGTTGTTCTGGTATGATTCCTTCAGTCCTTCACTGCATGTCCTTTATCTCTTCTGTTTGGTGTCCTATGTTTACAGTAACACTGTGATTGGTCGTACTTTTCAATTATGTGATATTGAATCATTATAATTAGATCATCAATTTGTAAGCCACAAATGGCATTTTGAGAAGAAAAAAAAGACTTTTTTTCTTAAGTGAAAAGAAAATTCTCTCAAAATTGAGGTGAATTAATAATGTTATTTTATCTTTAGATAATCAGTTTCTCTGCAGCTGTTAATGTAACTAATTATAAGTCTTTAAAATAATTAGATAAAAGCATAATGCTGTTCAAGTCACAATAATCAAATATCCAAACACTTATTAAATGAAAGTCCAACGGAAAATTTGGACATTGATTTACCTTTTTGGGGGATTTCATCTTTTAAGTGAATACAGGGCCAATTTATTAATGTAAAATTCTTTGTTCAGTTAGCAGGAACGAACCGGCCAATTGCTCTTGCTCAAGCGAATGCTATTTTGAGCCGTATTGATCTCCTTTGTGAGGTGATTCTAGTCCTGGTTTCTTTATTTCTTCTGTTATTGAAAAGGAGATAAACATAAAGTTGGAATCAAACCTTCTATTTCCCATATGCATAATTGGTGTACACACTAATAATTTGACACAGTTCTTATATCGTATGTATTACTGATTAATGCAAATTCCAGAATTTAGTTGATTGATAGAATTTTAAAGCTTCTGAACTTAACCTGGTTGCAGATTGCTGGAGCATCATTTTTTGGTATTCTTTTATCTAAATATGACACAGTAACATGCTTGAAGCTTGCTGCTGCCTTCATGATGTGGGCATTGCCTGTTGTGGTAATGAAGTATGATTGTTTTCTGGTTATAATGATCACATGTTGCATACTTGTATGGAATAACAAGTATTACTCTTTAACTTTTCAGATTGGTCTCACGTGGTTAACCAACAAGCTTTCCTGTGGTGTTCTTGACCGTGCTAAATGCCCACAAACTGGCTGTGGAACTTCCTCCAGAGAACCTGTGCCACATGCTGATAATTTAGGTTAATAAATTGCTAATATCTATAATGCCACTTTTTCATTTTTGTTTTTCTTACTAATCTTGTGCTCTTTGGTGATCAGTGGATGTCGGTATCACTGCTATTAAACACGGGTGGAATGAATACTTGCAGCAGCCTGTTCTTCCTGCTAGCATAGCCTATGTACTTCTTTGCTTTAATGTTGTTCTTGCCCCAGGCGGTCTAATGACCGCATTCCTCACACAGCATGGTATGTTTATGTTCCCCCTTCTCTTCTGACATCTTATGTGGAGAAAAAATCCTTAAGGAGGGTGTTTGGATGTCCGGTTTTAAAGTGATCATAGTGACATGAATATTTACATTTGGGTATGTTGATAACTAATCATTAATCAAAAGAATGAGTTTCCTTATGGCTACATCTTACATGATTCTACAATTATAATTATCTTGACCCTAAACAATTGGAAAATATAATCTTAAATCGCATTTTCCAAGCACTCGAATTGTATTCTAACTTGATAAGGCCATACTCGCATTAAAAGCATATCCAAACACTTCGCAAGGATCATCAGCCTTTTCTCCTTAGTATAAATGTTGAGTGCTGTTATACTCAGTGCATCATAGAGTCATGGCAATAGCCCACTGCCAGGATAAGTCGGCCGTATGCTTAGGATGTTTTTTTTAATCTTTTTCAGGTTTAAGCCCGTCTCTCATTGGAGGTTTTAGTTGCTTATGTGCTTTTATGGGTGTTGGAGCAACATTCATGTCTGCACAAATGGTCAAGCAACTTGGCATTTTAAAGGTAGGCTCCATTTTACTTATTATATGCTTGTATTACTAAACTACAGGTGGCAAAACGGGCAGTTTGGGTAACAGCTAAAGTGGGTTTAGGTTAAATTAGATTGGGCTGACCCGCGAACAATGTTTTAATTGCTTACTGTTTGAAAACCTAATCGCTTAAAATAGTTAGAATACTGTTTTATTACTATAACAATCAACTTCTTTAATAAAGCGATTTAGTTAAAAGAGCAAAGTTGTAACTGATTTCTTGTTGCAGGCTGGGGCAGCTGGACTCATATTGCAAGCTTCATTTCTTACAATGGCAGTTGGTGTGTATTGGAGTGGAGCGCTTTCAAAGCAGACCGCACTTCTAGTCTTTCTTGGTTTTATTGTAAGTCGTCTTTTTGTAAAATACACACACACATATATGTATCTCTTCTTTCATCGATATATGAAAATTATAAGTGGCAAAAAGGACAAGTCTGGCAGACTTGGTAATGGGTCAAAACAAATTGGGTTGACCTGCAACATGGTATTTTGTTCATTTTCTTTAATATCATTGATAGCTCATACATTTAATATGATTTATGATCCAAATTTTCTAATATTATTAGTTTTTTTATCCCATTTCTTAGGCAAAAAAAGTTAGGAGTTTGCAAACACTTTATTATACTTAATACTGTTGACCCGTTCGACCTGTCAGTTGTCACATTTCAGCGTTTGACTAAACACATTCTGATACATGAGTTTGACTATTAGTCAAATCTCCAAACTGGTTATACATAAAAGTCAACATATCTATATGCAGGTGTTATCAAGATTGGGACAAATGTCATACGAGGTAGTTGGAGCACAGATTCTACAAACCGGAATCCCAGCTTCCAAAGCAAATCTTATTGGGGCCACAGAGATTTCTGTCGCCAGTTTAGCAGAGTCAATAATATTGGGTGTCGTTATAATTGCCAACGACGTATCACATTTTGGATTTTTGGCGACGCTGTCGCTTCTATCTGTTGTGGGTGCAGCATGGTTGTTCTGCCAGTGGTTATCCAAGCCTACAGATATACAAACAAGCCTTTTTTCTTTCTGACCCGAAATTCATTGTTCCACTGTAAGTATATCCATTGGATAATTTAATTTAATAAAGAAATATTAATATGACAGCCAATTTAGTTGTGGGACTTATGTCAGACTACTCCTTGAGAACTACTTTTTGGTTTCAAAGGACAATGACAAGGTTGCAAATCGGGCGGGGCGGGTCAAAACATGTCTATTTGACGGGTAAAAATGGGTTGGCTTGACCCCTCAACACGTTCCTAAATTAATATTTCTTAAGCCTTATCGCTACAGTAACGTGCTAACTCCTATCTAGACGAACGACAAGTGTCAATCATCCAACGGTCAATCCAACAAAAAACGGGTTGACCCGACTTCCTATCCGAGCTGACCCGACTTCCTATCCGAGCTGACCCGACATTTTCTCTCTCCTCTCAGCCAATCAGAGGGTGCCACGTCAGCAATAGCAGAAAACTGACCAATCAGAAGAGCTCAGTTGCGCACGTAGGTGCCACCTGTAATATTATAGGTGGCACCCTGGTAGATGAGTTTTACTACCCATATATACGGACTAATTCCCCATTACATAGCATATCGTTTAAAAGTGTCCCTAGCAAACAGGGACAAGCTCAAGACGCTCTCTACAAACGCTCTGACCTCTTTCTAGAAAACACTCTCTCACTAGAACACAAAGATCTACAAGATGGTTCTACACGGTGGAGCAGATGAACATCCTCGCCGGAGTTCATCGGAAAACCAAGAACACTACAGATTTCATGGCAGATTGTATGTTTATTTTTTTTTACGTGTTATAAAAAAACAATTAGATGCCATATATTGTGGTAGTTAGGTTGGTTAAGTCCTACAATGTTCAGGTGTTACTTGGGTTTATTTTTTTAGACTTTAAAAAAAATATGAAGTCCATTCTATTATTAATAAGTGGTTGCTTCGTTTTTTTCTTATAAAAAAACTTATTATTATTATTTTTTTTTGTTACGACTTTTTTAAACAAGGTTGTACTAAGATAGCATTTTTTATTAAACCCGGTTTTAGTCTCGTGTGTTGTAAGCCTTAAGGCTTATGACATAGTTTTATTCATGCCTTTATTTTATTTTTTAACTAGGTATTAGTTTCCCGCGCTTCGCCGCGGGTGCGGCTGTTGTGCGAAACGCGGCGGGAACTCATGTTGCATTCAGTGTTTGGCGGACGTTAAAGATCGCGCGCCGCTGTGAGAGCTCCTGTTGCGTGGAGGGTTTCGTGGACATAAAAGATAATATTAAGTGACTGTTATTCTTGAGTGGGCTTCAAAAAAATACTCGCGGCTAAAAGCTAAAAGTTTGGTAGTCAAAGTTTGAAATCCTAAAAGCTAAAATTTTGGCCAGAGTGCAATGCAAGTTTAAAAAAGTTGAGTGGTCAAAGTTTGAAATCCTAAAAGCTAAAAGTTTGGTGATCAAAGTTTGAATCCCAAAAGCTAAAAGTTTAGTGGTCAAATTGGAAGAAAATAAAGTTAAGCTAAAAGTTAGAGGCTAAAGTTTTAAATCTTAAAAGCTAAAAGTTTGTTGGTCTAAGTTTGGTGGTCATATTAGAAGAAAATAAAGTTAACTTAAAAGTTAGTGGCAAAAATAAAGTTAACGTAAAAGTTAGTGGCCAATATATATATTAAAACAAAGACACTATTGAAGTGTCAATATATAGATAATTGTTGGTCTAAGTTTGGTGGTCAAATTAAAAGAAAATAAAGTTAACCTAAAAGTTAGTGGCAGAAATAAAATTAACGTAAAAGTTAGTGGCCAATATATATATATTAAAACAAAGACACTATTGAAGTGTCTTTGAATTAATATATATAGATAATTGGTTGTGTCATAAGACTTGGTGACATGATTTAATTGGTTGGATTCTTGCACTTGGGTTTAGCCATTGCTAGTCATATGGATGGAACCATTGAACCATGCCATGCTTGGTTTGGTCATGTAGAAGTGGAGCATATGCTAGTATGCATGGCTTGTGGATGATCAAGTCATTTTGGTCTTTGGGGTAGAGGACAATCTAAACTCTATACTGAAATTGGTATTGCAAATACTAGACATGAAGCTTGATTCTTGTCATTAATAAAATAAGAGAACTCCATTAAAAATTAAAACATACTTAAACTGGTTTACATCAAGCTTAATTAAGTGGGATTAGTGCAGCTAATCCCTTGGCTAATCTCTTTTTATGGAGATCCTTGGATGTAGAGCAGTTCCTCTAGCTTGACTAGGATTGCGTTTTTGTATGTCCATTCCCTTAGTGGCTCGTTACCGGCTTTGTGGAGGAAGTCATGGTATGATTTTGCAGGCCCTGAGTTGCAGAGTAGAAATGTCAAGTTTCTCACTAATTCTTCACTCTTTTACTTAAATTCCTCAAGTTTCTCCATCAATTCTTCATTATTCAAGTAGAAATGTCATATTGACATGTATAAATATTTTTTTATAATTTTTTTAATACTAAGCGCCTCACATACGTAAAGCTCTCGCCTTGCGCTTGAAGCCCCACGCTTCGGATTTTGGACCCAAAACGCCTCGGAGCGCCTCGCACTTTTTTAAACCAAGATTTCAATATACATGATTATAATTGTGTTTTATATTATATTGAGCACATGTCAAGTAGGTAATTGTTACTTGTTATATATATTAGGTTTGAGAGGATTGCGTATACATGTTTTTTAAGAGCTTACGTGGTTAAGAATTATTCATGTGGTTAAAATTCATTGAAGTTCATTACATAAAACTCAAACTTAAATTAATTAACTCTGATCTCGCTAATAGCGTTAGAGAGGAAAATCTTTGTGCTAGAGTGTTCTTCGTTCCTTTGAGCTAGGTGATGTTGTGGATATACGTGTATGTATGTGGCATGTGTAGAGAGATTTCGCCTTTTATGAGACTTAAAATAGGGTGAGGATTAGGTCCCATTGGCAAAGTCATTGAAACTAATGTGTTTCTCTATTGAGGTCAAGGGTTAAAGTCTCACCAAAGACAGATTTAGTGGAATTTAAACCGTTAAAAAATGATTTATAACAACCTAATCCCAATCTTAACTCAAGGGTAACTGTCTACGCCTGTCAATTAGACATAACTCATCTTAAGGGTAACCGTTAACATAGCAAAAATTACCATTGAGAACTGTAAATTGAAAAAAGAAACGTAGGAATGCTCTTCTTTTTATCTTTGTCTACATCTATTTTTTAAGTATCTAAATTCATTTTATACAAAAATAAAATTGTAATAATCATTTACAGCATGAAGATAGTTGCAGGCAGGGTGCGGTATACAGCATTTATACTTTGGTCGTGTAATAATCATTTACTAAACTACGGTGGTAGTTGACAAGGATTACGCAACCCAGGTTTGACTACTCCCTGTTTGCCAAACGCTTTTCTTCCTCGACTTGTTCAAGCAGCGCTTCTAGTTCCGCCTCACTTAGACCCTCCAACCGTTTCTGCATTCAAACATTATTGCACAAACTTCAAATTAAATAACACTTGATAATAGTAAATTTGGAAATTTTGGAACCAAAAAAAGTAATCTCATTGAAGATTTTAAAACTTAAAGATTTGGGAAATCTACTTAGTGCCCCACTTACGGTGTGCGCATATAATGTATATATGTGTGGCCCTCGGGGGGCAAAAGTAAAGTTGCACTAGTTTTAACGTTATTTTACTAATTTCGTGAAAATAACGTTAAAAAGACGAACGGCTAATCATGCATCATGTGGTGGCGTTGATAGCCAAAAGACAAAGGGGTACATGCACTGATCGGGTTTGTCCCGATTGCTAAGTGTTTTATGCCTTATGTCCAAGGCTTGATACTAAACCACATCGAGCCGGGGGTCTCACTGGAAGCAGTCCCTCTATTCTTAGGTGTAGAGATAAGGCTGTCTACATCTTACCCTCCTCCTCAGACCCTACCTTAGCTTTGTTATAGGTGGGATTAACTGAGTTTGATGATGACGACGACGACGACTTATTTAAGAAAGATTACATTAATAAGCGGTAAACGTAAGGCGGCCTCACCTATAAAATGGATCAATTCAGATTGTCGAAATAGCTTAACGGAAACGAGTCAGAAGTCACCCAAAGTGTGATTTACACAAAAAAAAAACTCCTAAATCATTTTTGAAAGAATTTGATTACAATTGAAGCGTAAAAGAATAACTTTTATACTCATATGACTCATTATTTACTTATAAACAATTTAACAACTTTGCGCAAAAAGTGTTTTAAGGTCAACCCTGCCCAATTTGTTACTCCCATACCCAACGAGTCCATTTTGCCACCTCTAGAGAAAAAAAAATATATCAGAAATAAACTGGTATAAAACAAATACTTTTAACATGCTGTTAAAACAAAACATATCCCTTTCCCCAAACTAAGCATATGAACGAAGAGAAGACAATGCGAAGTAAGAAAAGCCAAACCTCCATAACTTTCATCTCATAGTCGCGTAATTGTTGGGCATATGTCATGTCCTTATTTGAGACACGAAAAATGTATGTTGAAATCCATCCAATTGTAAGCCCTAACACCAACACTAACTGGACCACATTCCCGGCCTGTAGAGGATCAACTCCAAGGTACTACAAAACATACACATATATCATGTCATCAACTAAATTAGAGCACATGCTTCCTATTAATATTCAAAACCACCAGGAATTACTTAATAGTTAATATTTCCTCTCTTACAAAAATATTACGGTATTACTTTTAAAGGGGCGAAGACTATGTAACATATGATTTTACACTTAATGATACCGTTTTTATAAAATTCTCAAAAAATTAAGCAAGATCTGTGGATGTAAGCAAATTTTCTGGGTCATAATTTTTCTCGATTCATATACTTACAGCTTACTATTGTGTCTATGTGATAATCAATCCTTAGTTGTTTGTTGACTTGAATTTAGTCATTCACACCTCCTACTCACTACGGTTACACTTAAAGGCTTACTAAAACTAGTAAACTACAAAGACAACTATTCTAAGATAGATGTAAAATCCAAACAGGACACTTCATATCCGTCTGATATGTTCGCTTTTCAAGAAAATAACAGACGACTAAATCCACAAAGAAAATGCAAACATAGCAGAGACAGATGAAAGGGATACCTCTAATCCACTTTTTAGACCGTAGCCGATAGCTGTAACTCCAACTCCAATAAGAATAACATCTTTTCGATTATACCCAAATGGAACCTGCAAACATCAAGCCATAAATGACTCAGATAATTCAATCAAGGACAAGAATTGTTTTTGTTGTCTTGGAATATTTGAAATTTCTGATTTTGGAGGCAAAACCATATCAAGTTTTTGGATATGAAACTTTCATTGTGATGTACATACAAAAGGTAAATAGAAGAAGAGTGTAACATGCCTTGGTTTTATTAGACGACTCCTCTGCGGCCCCATCAGAGCTTGAGGGATTGCTGCATCTGGGAGCTATGGATATCATTTTCTTTGATATTAATCCATGACATTCTTTTGATGAAAAAGCAGGATTCCTGGTTGAAAATTTATAGAGATGAACTCTTTCTGTATGTAGAAGGAGAAGAAGAAAATGAAGGGCAATTAGAATTGTCTAACATTGCATGAAAACAATGTACTGTTAAATCATACTTGACTAGAACAACATAAAATTAAGAGCAGATCAAAGTGTAATGTCTCTCTATAACGTATCCTGCTTAAATTAGACATTTGCGCATACAATACTGTATAGAGCAAGCAACCGAGATTGTAGTGTGCATAGGCATATATGTTCAATAAAATCTTAGTATCCACATTTGGTTACAAGCACATCCATGCCATAAACACTCGTGAAAATATATGCAAGTGTTGAACACTCCTTGCTGACTCAATCAAGTACCCACACTTTTTAGGAACATTCATTCAGTTAAAAGTGTGTTATGTGTAGAATTATAAACAAATGTAAAGAAATGTGCCGTGATGAATTGCTTCTAAACATTCGCACATAAATCTCCATATATACATTTAAAGACGCTGATGTTTTAACTTATTATATTATTTTTTTTGTACATTTATAACTATGAAGGTTTAATCAGAACTTATAAAGTTAAACTATTTTACACTCATAAATATGACTTAGATTTAGGAGTAAGACGAGCGGTGTGTGTGTCAGCCAAAAAATTTTAAAAAAAAGTATACTAGTGTAGTGGTGACTAGTGAATAGTTTTTAAGGAAGTTCTAATAAGTTTCTTCTTTATATCAACTTATTGGTGAATCTGTAACTCTCAAAAGTGTCAATCGTTCCCGGTAAGATAAAGTTTTTTATACTGATCTGTCACCAAACTTTCCAATCCAACAAAACTTCAAAATTTTCAAATTTACACATCGTTCTAATATTACAAGATGGTTATATCTGTATTAAAGATACGCAGAGTATTATTTATGACTTATCATAAGCCAAAGTCTATATCTCCCTCATTTACAAAGCAACTCTTTTCTAATTTACCTCATGCCCAAATACTTAATATATCAAGTCCCATGATTATCACACCCACAGGATTCGCTCCCACCTTTAACCGAACAAAATTATGAAAAACTCACTGAAGTCATTAAACAGTAGATTAAATAAACGTAGTATACCCTGTGTGTGTAACCAATCCATTACTTTTTACCCACTTTCCTACTCTAACTTGATACTGTGAGTCCAATTTCAGATACACAAAAATGAACCCAAAAATTCAAAGTACCAAGTCTCAGAAATTTCGAGAGTAACCAGGCCTCCGGGTTATATCAAATCATGTATACACTTAAATACCACCAAATAGTAGATTATCCTGAACCAAAATCTATATATAATCATGGGTGAATGATACAAGAGCCCCCCCCCCCCCCCCCCCCCTTTTTTTGGTTGATAGTGTAAATTTACTAGTATTTCGGCTGAAAATTTATACATATCGAGTCCGGTCCCCCTAATTTAAGGGTCCCATGACTTTCGAGACCAACCCCCGGGGAATCCTAGGATGAAAGTACCTAATTTCTCAGTCACTACTTGATCTTACAACTAAACAAATGCATGAATTTAAACCAGTAGAATGCAACTTATGACCTTAAACTCTGGGTTATATAAGTTATTAGAAGTTTAACAAACCTTTAGATGAAAGTTGAGTGGCTAATAGCTTCTGTTGCAAGAGAGGAAGAGCTGAAATGCCTGCAAATGATGAACTCGCCATGGCCATCCACTTCTTCCTCACAAATAATATAATCCTATCTATAAATAGTTTTTATATAATATCTTCGGTTGTTATACTTTACTGCCATGAAGTTGCACGTTCTTACAGTTTGAACCCTCTAACTTAGAAAGATTAGCATCAACCGTTTTTAATATATTGTTGTCCGCTAAAGTTGTTTCAATCAGGTAACTCTAACCAGGAATAAAGACAAATGGGTTTGGGTGGAAGACCGGTCGGGTTCTTTCTCAGTAGCCCCCATGAAAGTTGTTCTATTCGACAATAAGGCAACGAGTTATTCTTTTGTTATGCAATGGAATAACTGGATACCAAAAAAAATAAACATCTTCATTTGGAACGCTGAAATGGGTCGTATACCAACCGTTGATGGGCTCGTTTTGAGAAACATATATAACGGGCCACTGACGTGTAAACCATGTGGGGAATTCAATGAAACGGTCAGTCAATGGTGTCGAATACCGCACATCTACGCCTTCTTGGTCAAAGATTTATTGGAGGTACACAAGCATTTACAATTACCTAAGGCAAAAAAAGAAACTTATTCAAGGAATAATGATGGTGGCATGTTGGTGCATTTGCAAATGTAGAAACGAGGCAACTTTTGCGGATGGACAAGGATTCAAAAGTTAATGTAGGAAATTAAGTCGTTATCTTAGTTATGGATTAGGTATAGATCCACCTTTAAAATGATAAAATGGCTAGATTGGGTGTGTTTCAATGTATAATGTAGATATTGTATATATGTGGGCTCTAGCGTTTTGCTAGTTCGCCTTTTTAATGAAGTTAGCCGTTCAAAAAAAAAGAAGCAAAAAAGTTGTTTGTCTTTACAGTGTTGGAGCTTGAACAAATATATATAGGGGGGGGGGGGGGTGGGCACATGAAATACTCGTAAATTTACACCACTGGGTAAAAAAACAAATGGGCACCCTTGCCCCAAAGAACCTTTGCACATGCGTCTTTAAGAAACACATGTTTCGACAATACACATCGGCCACTACAGACGTAACCCTCCCCTCTCATGGTTTCTCCATGTCCTATCTCTATGTTCGTAACCATGGACATCTGGTATCAAAATTGGTGTCGTCCTTTAGCCAAACCATCATGAGGAACCTAGGTTAGCGTCACTAGGCTCACAAATGCATCGTTGTAGATGGTTGTATGTGCATGTAAACAAGTTAGTAGCTGTTATTTTGTGTTGAAATCACACCTGCCTAATCTATGCTAAGGATTTTGTAGTTCTAATACATATCTGTTAAAACTAGTATGTTAGGTTTTGGTCAAGATTGCATGTATGTTAGTGTTATAGATTGTGATTCATACCATTTGGTGTTGAGCACTTAAGTTCTTGATCATTTTGTGTTGTGTACTATTATTCATACAATTTAGTGTTGTGAACTTACACAATTTGGTAGTGGTGACTGGTATTTTTTTTCTCTATCACAAATTTTATACGTATTATTTTCCTACGTCAAAGTCACATAACATCATAATGCTTTTCCTACGTTTAAATCACATACATTTTAAGCAAAATAAGATGTCATCGGGTTCTTAAATACAAGTCATCCGGTCTAACCAATGGACTAGTGTTGTGTTCAGTTTAGTGACCGGTCCGATTTTAAAAACATTGGTTATGGCTTATATTTGAAAGTGAAAATCCGTAGAGAGCAACTTTGATCTCATTGATTATATAAAACGTAGTTTGATTATCTGTATTTGTATGACTTGACCCTACTCGAACCAGAAAAACAATATCATGTAAAGATAAACAAACGACCCTAAGAATTTTCGCTACTCATGAAAATATTTCCCGATTTCGCAACTGTAACAAAAGTAGTGTTTAATTTGAAATGTTTTGTTAATAATAATTTGAGTTAATTGCCAATTTAGTCTTTGAGGTTTGATAAAAAATGCCACTTTAGTCCAATTTTTTTCTCATCAGTGTCCCCGAGATTTCTCATTTTTTGTCATTTTCACCAAATGCCCTAACTCCGTTTACAAAACACATTTAAATCAAAGGCATTTTTTATCCATATACCATAGTTATCAAAGGCGCTAAGCGCACTCAAAGCGCATAGGCCTTACCTGGGGCCTAGGAGCGAGGCGCAAAAAAAAAAGCGAAGGCCTGAGATAAAGAAAGGGAACAAAAAAAATAAAGTAAAAATATATTAAAATAATACTGTTTTCAGTATCAACATCTATATATATATATAAAAGAAAAGACTTTTGCTGACGTGGCGTGCAATGGAGGCCCCAACCTTGTGCCACGTGGCATCATAATGGAGAGTTTTTGGTGTTTTTGAATTGTTTTCTTTTTTAATTAAATTGAGTTATTTTAGGAAAAAAGAATTTAAAAACAAATTTAAAATTTTCTCTCTCATATTTCCTCCCATAACTTTTAAACGTTTATATCTTTTATATACGGGATTTTTTAAAGAAAAAAATTACACCAAATTAACGAGCGTTTTATTATCTTTCCAACGAGTACCATAGTGCTATATAAAAAACGGAGAAAAAATCTACTATTTTTTGTGGGGTTTCGTTCATACAGGAAAAAAATACACAAAGTGTTCATGTTATCACGTAAAATTAGATTTTGTGGGGAATATGAGTTATTACTGATTAGAATACTATGAACATGCAATGATTAGAAGATTTTGTAGTTAGTTAACTTGAGCCATTTGTAATAGGTTATCACGTAAAATTAGATTTAGCAACCCCGGGACCCTCCCGGGATAATCATCTATCTATATATATATATAAAAGAAAAGACTTTTGCTGACGTGGCGTGCAATGGAGGCCCCAACCTTGTGCCACGTGGCATCATAATGGAGAGTTTTTGGTGTTTTTGAATTGTTTTCTTTTTTAATTAAATTGAGTTATTTTAGGAAAAAAGAATTTAAAAACAAATTTAAAATTTTCTCTCTCATATTTCCTCCCATAACTTTTAAACGTTTATATCTTTTATATACGGGATTTTTTAAAGAAAAAAATTACACCAAATTAACGAGCGTTTTATTATCTTTCCAACGAGTACCATAGTGCTATATAAAAAACGGAGAAAAAATCTACTATTTTTTGTGGGGTTTCGTTCATACAGGAAAAAAATACACAAAGTGTTCATGTTATCACGTAAAATTAGATTTTGTGGGGAATATGAGTTATTACTGATTAGAATACTATGAACATGCAATGATTAGAAGATTTTGTAGTTAGTTAACTTGAGCCATTTGTAATAGGTTATCACGTAAAATTAGATTTAGCAACCCCGGGACCCTCCCGGGATAATCAGCTAGTTTTAAGATATTGATGTTAAGTGTATAGAAGTAGTTTTCCTTAGATAAAAATAGAAATCTGGTTGGAATCTAGCCATAAGTTAACAAATTTGGCTGGAAAACTCTCCGAAATTTGGGAATCTAGCTGAAATATGCGCCTAAACTATCACATGAAGAATTAAAGCGCAATTTTTTCAACTCAAAGCGCAAATAAGTAAGCCTACGCATGAAGCGATGACTTTTAACGACTATCCCATATACCACAAACCTTTTTCTATCATTTTCATCCAATTTTTTTTCATCCCTTTTTAATACGCCATCTCTATCATCAATCGAGTAACCTTTCTTTTAAAAAAGAAATATTTATATAAAGAGTCCTTGAGCTCAATCAAGTGCTCAGCAAATACGTAAATCGATCATATCGATAGGAGAGAGAAAGAAAGAAGGAAGGAAGATGTTTTCAGTGGAAGATATTGCGGCCCACTTTTGGTCACCATCTGACGACGATGAATCATCCTCTTCATCTTCTGTATCCAAGGTCAACAAGTCAACGCCCATCAATCGAAGCATGTCTGAGTGGCACTTTCAATCCTTCATCCAACAATCTTCATCTTCCGCACCAAACGACGTCGTCCACATCACCAATATCAATCAACTTCAACCCAATAATAATAACAATAATAACAATCAGTCAGTTGCCACAACAACAACGACGTCGTTTGGTGGTTCTGCAACCGCCGGACCTCCTATTGATTCGTTAGAGTATCAGGAGTATCTTAAAAGCCGCCTTGATCTTGCTTGTGCTGCTGTTGCGTTGACTAGGGTTTGTTTTTTATCTTCTTCTTTGACTTTTTTTTTTTGTTGGCTATGTTTTGGTGTTTGATGAGGTGGCACTCTTTGATGTTGATGTTAATTGATAATAGAATAGCTGCTGATAGAATTAGGTTTAGGGTTAGGTTAGTCTCTCTAAACTGTTTGTTTATTGGCTGTGTTTACTGCTTAGCATAATGTTTTTAGGAAAATATATGATTTATAAGTTTAACCTATGACTGGTTTAAGTTTTAGCCTATTTGTTACAACTTGATTACGATCCGTTTAGTTACGACCAGTGGCGAAGCTTGGTTCTCGAATCAGTGACTCGATTTTTTTCGATCGGTTGTGGCCTAAAGATCAAATCGGCGGGGCCGGACTTAACCCGGACTCAATTTACCTACGAAAATCGTAAAATTCCACCACTGCACCAAAAATCGGTGGGGGCCGGGGCCCATTCGGGTCCTAAAGAACCTTCGCCACTGGTTACGACACAGTGACAGACCAACTTGTTTTGACGTGTTTAGATGAACGTATATGGTTTGTGTTAACAGTTTAGGGTTGATGTCTTTGAGACGAATAAATATACATGTCTTTGATGATGATGATGATGATCAAATTCACGGCTTGTTTATGACTGTTCATGTTGGATTGGACGGAAATTATCTGTGCTAGGCGTTCTTTTTCTGTGAAGGAAAATTTGGTTTATTTAGAACTTAGAAGTGTTGTGTGCAATGTAGAGTAGCAATGCCGGTGGAAGCCTAGTGGCGTGTATTTAAGGTTTTTACTTCCAAGTGGTTGTGGGTTCTAGTCCCATGGTGGACATTGGTGTAGTTTTAACGGGTGTGTGAGTTAGCTATTAAAATAAACAATGCTGGCGTACTTGCTCATATAGTCATGTGATGGTATCTGCTTTTGTTGACTTGCTGTCCGATTTGCGAAAACAGGCGTGTGCTTGTCTTGACATCACTAGGTTAAAGATAAACTTCTTGTTTTTAGATTGTAATACCCTCGCTTATGTAGTTTGAGTATTGTCATAAATAGCAACATGTTTATCTGTGTTTATCAGGCTACTTTGGAAGGTTTACATTTTACTATGTTTAACATTGTTGGTTTGGGGAAATTGTGATGTGTTGTGTTCGACGTATTTTCATTTAAGATCTGTCACTCTCAAGGCACTATATAACCTGTTTAGTTCACTTCTTTCCTCAGGCATCTTCTGTAAAAACTCAAGATTTAGGTCCTCTACGTGACAGTGGATCACAGGCTTCCTACGCCTCACAGTTGGGACAACAGACTCCAATTAAAGGTTTGTTCCTTTATATCATGTAGTGATTCATCATCATCATACAAGATTATATGATAAAAATATCACATTTTTATTAGAAACATGGAAACAAAGAATACACACAGTTGCCTACTGACTACAAAATCCAGTCATACTAGATTATGCTTGATCAGTTTCACATTTTTTCATATAACTTGTTTGTGATATTATTTTATTGTTACGTTATGTTTATGGGCAGTAAGTGTTAATTTATTTGTATTGGGTTGGTAGCGTCAGGGGTTGATCCCAAGGGAGCAGGTAAGGATGCTGGTAGTGGTGGGCCTGTTGGAATCCCTTCTTTGCCTGTTATACAAAAGAACACTGCAATCCCAGTGAAGTCAGTGACAAGTGGATCATCACGAGAACTATCAGATGATGACGAGCTCGATGGAGATACAGAAACAACTCAGAATGCGGACCCTACAGATGTAAAACGTGTTAGAAGGTACATAGAAGGGGTTCCTTTTCTTTCTGATCTTTGTTAGTATAGGTGGCAAAATGAGTGGGCCAGGCAGACTGGGTTGGGTATGGGTCAAAATGGTTCGGGTTGACCCACCAACACTTTTCTTCCATTAAAATAAATATTATTTTATTTTTTTTAGAATGGTATCGAATAGAGAATCTGCTAGACGTTCAAGAAGTAGAAAGCAGGCTCATTTGACTGAACTTGAGACACAGGTCTGCATCTTAAATGTGTATTTTTCAAATATAAAGCTAGACAAAAGGCCAAATGAGATAACATCTTATATACTTCTTGTCTTGTTCATAGGTTTCTCAGTTGAGGGTTGAAAATTCTTCATTACTGAACCGTCTTAGCGACATAAGCCAAAAGCACAATGAAGCTGCTGTTGATAATAGAGTGCTGAAAGCTGATGTTGAAACTATGAGAGCAAAGGTCAGTAGTGCTTCATGTTCTACTTTTTATGTGGTAAATTCAAACCACTTATTATTTTTATAGTAATTGCTACCCAAGAACAATAGGGGTGTAAATGTGCCGAGCCAAGCTCGACCTCACCTTAGCTCTAGCTTGGCCCGTTTATCTTAAGATAGCTCGATCCCCGCTTGTTTCAAGCTCTATTTCTAAAGCTTGAGCTTGGCTCAGACTCATCTCATTTATTATTTTTTAATTATTCTATTTATTTATTAAGTTTTTTGTTATGTATGGTAATAATTACAGTTATATATATAGCAGAATATATATTATTATTTTTATATAATTTAATATAATAATGCTTATTTATGTGATCATATGTTATATACTCGTATTATATTACACGGATGAAATTTATTTATATTTATAGTAGGCTCGCGAGCCTAATCAAGCTCTGTATATGAACCGGACTCGTATATTAATCGAACTTCATCTTAGGCCTAGCTCGAGCTCATTTAAGCTCGACTAGAGCTTTTAGCGAGCCGATCAAGCAACTAGCGTGTGGCTTGGCTCGTTTACATCCCATACACAAGGATCCCAGATTTGGTCACAAAAACAATCTTGTTGCAATGGATCTCAAATTTATCTTTGCTGTTTTTTTATTTATTTATTTATTATTTTTTTTTGCACAAAATCCTGATAATCTATCCAACATATTTGCAGGTGAAGATGGCTGAAGAAAGTGTGAAAAGAATTACTGGCTTTAACCCAATGGTTCAACCAATGTTCGACTTACCGACAATGAGTCCCATGCCTTCCTATTCTTGTAGCCCATCTGATACATCCACAAATGTTGCAATTCCTGTGCAGGATAACATGAAGCAGCAACACTTCTACCAGGGCCAACCTTCTTCTACCACCTCCAACCGCCACGTCACACGAGTGCCTCAACACACCATGGTAAACCTCCCGCCAGTCGAGAATGTTCGACAACCAAATCCCATGGTGTCAGAAGTTGGTGCACAGAAGATGGATAGAGCGGCTTCAGTGCAACGTGTGGCCAGCTTGGAACATTTACAGGAACAGTTTCGTGGTGATGTTGGCTCGTCTAGTGGGACCACCCAACGCGGTGGAGACCGCCAGTAGTAGCACTCGGGAATTATATTCTAATAATTTAAAAGCTGTACCTCGACTGTAGCCGATATCTGCATCGTTTTTATGTGCGTGGCTTGATAGGTAGCCTATATTTGCAGCTCTATTGAAATAATCCATTTGGTAGCCGTTTGATATTATGTGAAAAAGTTAAAAAAGTATACTACATTTATATGAAATATTTTACATAGTCGTGTGATGATGAGACATTTGGAAATCTTTTTGAAAATTATGCTCTTGATGACATTTTAAAAAGTGGAGGGACTAATTATGTCATTTTACAAAGGTAGATCTTGAAATTAATTATATACCTAGACTGCTAGACAGCTAACTTGTTTAACTTATGTATAAAATCGAACTGAGTTTTTTATGTGTTATTGCTTTTGGTTATTATAAGGCAGTTAGAATGTTTTTATTTTTAACGACCGACAAAGCTGGACTATCTGGGTATACTTATAGGACGATGTTACGTCTATGATTGCAAATAGTGTAGGCGATCTGACCTGTTACCAGTTTGAAGATCCATTGTGGTAAAACCCTTGGCTTGTGCATAGACATTTTGTCAGACACTCCAACAGACAATCGCACATAGAAAAAGTTAACCAGATTTCGCTAGAGCAATGTGGTTCATAACCTAATAAAACCATTATGTCATTGAATATGTCTAAAAATGAATTTGAAGAATTTAGCATGCAAGAAACCAAAATTATTATTGTTTAAATATGTTTGATAACTATTTGAAGCCTTTAGAAAGGTTGTACAATGAAAAGATCAATAATTATGCTAATTTATAAAGAAGAACGAGATACTTGTACAAAGTTATAACATAACTTTTCTACATATAGTACATATTAATAAAAATTAAGAAACATAAAAGTTGGTTTTAATGATGGTTTAGCTCGATTCTTTCGGTTTTTCATATAAATACAAACATAACCAAACCATCAAATGTCAGTCATAAAATCACTTGCAATGGGGGTTTTTGGTGGCATGGACGCCATTGCGGGGTCACACAAATGAGGAAGCCACATCGGGTCTGTCTATAGACGTTTGTTTGTTGTGAAGCCAGTTGCTGGGATGGACGTGGTCACAGGCGCAAGGTGGACCCTTTCGAGATTTTTCTTTTTTCTAAGGCCGTGTGTAATGCTAAGGTGAAAATTTCAAGCACCATGAGACATTAATTGACACGTGGCATGTGGGGGGGCCATTAAGAAATTCAAATTAGGAAGGGGGTGTAGTCGTAAGGTGAAAAATTTCAAGCCCTTCCAATCATTTAATATTAATTATTATTTTTTTTATTTTGAACAATCTTCCATTTCATTGCCGCATCCAAACAAAAACACCCTGGAAAATTTGATGGAGGGCAAGAAAACGCCCCAATTTTGATGGTGGGGGGCGGTGTTCCATTTGGGTGGGGCGTGGATTTGGAAGAAAACACCCCAATTTAAGTGCCATTACACATGTTCTAATAATAAAAATAAAGTTATGTTTAATGTTCTAAGAATTTGTGGAAGTTTTGTACATATTTACTAAACTTAAGAATTTGACAGTTTAAACTTTAAAAGGTGAAATTTTCTCTTGCTATTTCAAGATTCAATTAGTAAATTTTCTCACGTTATTTAAAATATTAATAAAATAAATTGCTCTCTCAAAATAAATTACTATAAATACAACCTTAGCCTTTCATTTTTTCCTTACACTTTCAGCTCTTTCCGCTCTTCTCTCATTTACTTCAGTGCTCACACAATCATGAACCCAAATTTTTCTCAAATTCGCTAAATAAAACACTCTCTAGTCTCTATGCTTCTAAAACACCAATGAACCTGTTACAAATATGGTATGAAAAGATTGATATTATTATTATTATTATTATGAAACTGTACATACAAAACTCTCACAATCAAAATCAGACAAAAAACTCTCACAAACAGATCATCGACTTGATGATCTATACCTCTTACACTCTACAAAACAATCAAGAGAACTGAATACCAAGAACCCTAACAATAACTAGAGAGAGAGACACTGAGAGATCTGAGAGAGAGAGAGATAACTAAACAAAACAGCTAAACTGATAACAAAAGAGATCAGCTCCTTATATAGTCGTTGAATAGGTTCGGGAGAAAGCACACCCGAACCTATATAAACCGTTGGATCAACAGAAGAAAACACACTCTTGTTTGATCACCACCATTGATGTATTAAAGACGGATCGCCACATCAGCATTGGATCCAGACCGGGTTGTATCTCTGGGCCTTTATAACTGGACTCTTAAACTTGTATCTCTGGACTTGGGCTGAACTTCTACTCTTGACTATCTTGGGCCACTACTACTATGTATAGTCCACATCAGGAAATGTCCAACAGCCCAATCAACCAACCTGAAACACTCTTATGCAAAATGTAAAAACAAACTGAATTTATAAACATGTAAAAGAATTGAGAAAATATTATTAATCACTTATGATAAAATTAACACCCCCCCACAATTCTTTTACCTGAATGGGTCAAATAGCTGTAACTTATCACAAAGATTTAAATGTGCATTAGCAAACAAACCCTTTGTAAAGATATCAGCAGTTTGACCTTTAGAGTCAACCCAATTTGTTTTTATAACACCTTTACTTATTTGGTCCCTTAGGAATAACAAATCAAGTTCAAAATGCTTTGTTTTTTCATGAAACACTGGATTAGCTGCTATGGAAAGAGCAGCATTATTATCACAAAAAATATTTACAGGCATTTCAGTTTTAACTTTAAGTTCTTCTAAAAGATTTCTAAGCCACATAATTTCACAAGTAACAGAACACATAGCTCTGAATTCAGCCTCAGCTGAAGATCTAGAGACTGTTGATTGTTTCTTTTCTTACTTTTCCAAGATACCAAGCAACTTCCCAGGAAAACACAAAATCCTGTAACCGATTTCCTGGTACTAACACATTTAGCCCAATCAGAATCTGAATAAGCTACCAAGTTAAGAGATTCTCCTTTTCTAAACTGCAAGCCCTTTCCAGGAGATAGCTTTAAATATCTTAACAATTTAAAAGCTATCTTTAAATGACTTTTGGTAGGGGCATGCATGAATTGACTTAGAAAGTGAACAGCATAGGATATATCAGGTCGAGTATGTGATAGATATATCAGTTTACCAACTAATTGTTGATACCCTGTTATACTTTCTAGTTTAGGATCCTCTTTCTTAAACATGGCAACTAAAGCATGATTCTGATCTATAGGTACATTAACAGGTTTGCACCCAATCATGCCATACTCTGCTAAAAGATCAGTACAGTATTTTCTTTGAGTCAAACAGATACCAGAGTCATTTCTGATAACCTCAATACCCAGAAAATACTGTAATTTCCCTAAATCTTTAATAAGAAATTTTGATTTTAAAAATTCCTTAACCTTAGTAACTTCTATAGCAGAGTTCCCAGTCAATACAATATCATCAACATATACTAACAACACAATAAACACACCATCTTTATTTTTTACAAACATGGAATAATCACATCTGCTTTGTTGAAAATCACACTCAAACAAAGCTTTGATTAATTTTTCATTCCACATTCTCGGGGCCTGTTTAAGACCATATAAAGACTTGTTTAACTTGCAAACTTTAAATTCATTTCCAGAAGTGTACCCTTCTGGTAAAGACATATAAACTTCTTCCCTAAGATCTCCATACAGGAAAGCATTATTAATATCTAACTGGTATAACTCCCAGTTATAAAAAACTGCTAAGGACAAAACACACCTAACAGTCACTAATTTCACAACAGGAGAAAAGGTCTCCTCAAAGTCAACACCTTCCTTTTGACTGTAGCCTTTAGCTACAAGTCTGGCCTTGTACCTTTCTATCTCCCCATTGGACTTGTATTTTATTTTAAAGACTCATTTTGACCCAACCACATTTTTATTCTTTGGTAGGTCAACTAGAGTCCAAGTATCATTCCTGTGCAATGCTTCTAACTCATTATTCATTGCTTGAACCCAATTAGGATCTGAACAAGCCTCCTTGTAAGATCTGGGCTCATAGCTTTTGTTTAATGTAGAAGCAAAGCACCTAGACTCTAAGGACAGATTTGAGTATTTAACCACATTTTCTAACCCATATTTGACCTTTCCCTCTACTATATATTCATCAAACTTCCTAGGAAAACTTGAAGTCCTAGATGATTTTCTCAAAACAGATTGAGGCACAGATTCAGAAGTATCACCCTCAGATTCTAAACTATCAACATGTTCAGTACTCACATGCCTTGCCCTATCAGGACAGTTACCTTTATCATGAGGGCTTTCAACCCCCTCATTCAGGTTACTTTCTCCTGATTGCAAAGACCCATGTGTTCCTGAGTCTTCCTTACCTTTACCCCTCTCCTCATCATTGGGATCCTTTACCTCAAAAACATTTTCAGAATCTGTGTTTTCATACATGTCAAAAAAATTTAACTGATTTATATATGTGTGTTCATTGGAATCAAATTTTTCAAAAATTAATTTTTCTTTAAAAGGAAAGAAATCTTCATAAAACTTTATGTCTCTTGAGAAAAATACAGTTTTATTTTCTAAGCTAAAAACTTTATAACCCTTTTTCTCAAAAGAGTACCCTATGAACACACACTTTTCAGCTCTTCTTTTAAACTTATCTTTTTCATCTAGTATAGTACAAAAACACAGACACCCAAACATTTTTAAGTGACCTAAGAGGGGTTTAACACCAAATATCATTTCATAGGGAGTTTTTCCTTTCAACACAGCAGAGGGGGTCCTATTAATAAGATAAGAAGCAGTCAGAACACACTCTGTCCAGAATCTTATAGGAAGATTACTTTGGAAAAGAAGAGCCCTAGCTACATTCAAAAGATGCCTATGCTTCCTCTCAACAATACCATTTTGTTGAGGAGTATAGGCACAACTAGTTTGATGTATTATGCCTAGACTACTACATAAATTTTTCATTTGATGATTAACAAACTCAAGACCATTATCACTTCTTAAGCATTTAACATCCTTTTTAAACTGTGTTTTAACCAAAATAATAAAATCTTTAACATAGTCATAAACTTCAGATTTAGACTTCATTAAACAGACCCAAACTGCCCTAGAGTAATCATCAACTATTGTAAGAAAATATTTAAAACCATCTCTACTTACAACTTTATAGGGACCCCAAACATCTAAGTGCACAAGTTCACCTATTTCAGTTGACTTGTGTTCACTTAGTGGAAAAGGATCTCTATGTTGTTTAGCCTTGTGACATATTTCACAAGGCTGATGATTACTACCTAGGTCAATCTCTACAATATCTTTTAAGTGTTTAACAGCCTGATCTGAGGGATGTCCTAACCTAGAATGCCAAAGATCATATAACACAGAATTATTAACACACACCTTACTAAGAAAACTAGCATTGGCACACAGATATAATCAATCTTGTTGTCTACCAGTCATCAAGACTTTCTTGGTTTTTAAGTCCTATATATAACAACTATGTTCATCAAATCCTACAAATAACTTGTTATCTCTGGCCAATTTATGGACAGATATAAGATTAACATTATACTCAGGAATGACAAGAACATCTTTTAAAACCACATTTTTAGACAAACAAACAGTTCCAATTTTTGTTACCAAAGCTTTTGTTCCATTAGGATGATTAACATAAATGTTAAGATCAGACACATCAACAAAGTCAATAAGATTCACATCACTATTGACCATATGTTGATTTGCTCCTGAATCAACAATCCATCCTATAGTAATCTTATTACCAAATGAGTTTACAAAAGAGAAAATGGGTTTGAACATGCAATTCTGTTGCAAAGAAAAACTGTTTTGAAAACCATTTGCACAGTAAAACCTACCTGCAATATTGCAGCTTGGAGAACTCTCACTAGGCTTGTCATTAATTAAACTTAACAACCTAGCCAATTGATCATTAGTTATAGAAATAGGAACAGATGCTTCATTAGTCACATTATTTGCAACTGCCTTCTTTACTTGATTTCCTCTTGGCCTCATCCAACTAGGATACCCAACTATTTCAAAACATTTATCAATAGTATGACCATTTTTATTGCAATGAGTACATTTCAAACTCTGGTTAGAACCTTTATTAACTTTCTTATTAAATTCAGAAAACTGTTGATTGGTTTTAGACATGAAACCCACTGTTTGAGATTTCTTTCCACTGTTAACAGAATTCCTATGGGATTCTTCTCTTGAGACTATGGCAAAAGCCTCTTTAATAGTGGGAAGAATCTCTCTAGTCAACAAGCTAGTTCTAACATTTTGATACCCATTGTCCAATCCCATAAGGAATTGCATTAGCTTAATCATTTGACTAAAACTATTGAATTCCTTTGCAGAGTCACAAGTACAAGGAGGCAATTGCAAGATCTGATCTAACTGAAGCCACATTACATTTAACTTTTGATAATAATCAGCAACAGTCAAACCATCTTGACTAAATGAATTAATCTTCTGATAAAGATCAAAGACTACAGAACCATCTATCTTATTATAAGTTTCTTTTAAGTCTTTCCACACATCAGAAGCTAATTTTGAAAACACTTGCCCTAAGTATAACTCTTCTAACATAGAGTTAAGAATCCAGGTAAGAACAACGGAATTACACCTTTCCCATTGTCTTGCAAGGACTTCATCATCTACAGGTTTTTTACATGTACCATCTATAAAACCCCATTTATTCTTTACTTGTAAGGCCAATTGAAGAGCATTAGCCCAAACATTATAGTTTTCAGTCCCTTTTAATCTGACAGTTACAATACTAAGATTAGCTGAATCACTGGGATGCAAGTATAATGGATCACTTGCATCTAATTTGCTTACAAGAGTGATATTAGCCAGGTCAGAGTTATTAGGGTCTACCAAAGGTCTTTCTGGACCTTGAGGCCCTTCAGTTCCAGACATATTCCAACACAGAAATAATCAAGATCAATAAAGAAACCAAAAACCACATATAAGACACTACCAGTTATTGAGCCTACTCCGGTCCACCCTAACCCGGACAGTGCTCCTAGACTCAAAAAACAGTAATCAGAGAAATAGGGAACAATCTCACCAAATAACTCGTAACTTGCAACCTTCACTTAGGGTTACAAGTCATAGAGCAATAATATTCCCAGATGTTCAAGAACACAGCTCAGTATCAACCAGGTTTCCAATAAAACCCTAGATCTGACGATGAACTTCAGATCTAGAATCTATAGCACAGAATGTCCTTTATATCCAAGAACTTTCTTCGATCAGCAACCAGAAACCCTAAGATCAAAAACCTCCAAGAACACAGAGAAAACCCTAGATCTAGCGGAAGACGAACAGAACAGAGCCTATTGCTCTGATACCATGTTACAAATATGGTATGAAAAGATTGATATTATTATTATTATGAAACTGTACATACAAAACTCTCACAATCAAAATCAGACAAAAAACTCTCACAAACAGATCATCGACTTGATGATCTATACCTCTTACACTCTACAAAACAATCAAGAGAACTGAATACCAAGAACCCTAACAATAACTAGAGAGAGAGACACTGAGAGATCTGAGAGAGAGAGAGAGATAACTAAACAAAACAGCTAAACTGATAACAAAAGAGATCAGCTCCTTATATAGTCGTTGAATAGGTTCGGGAGAAAGCACACCCGAACCTATATAAACCGTTGGATCAACAGAAGAAAACACACTCTTGTTTGATCACCACCATTGATGTATTAAAGACGGATCGCCACATCAGCATTGGATCCAGACCGGGTTGTATCTCTGGGCCTTTATAACTGGACTCTTAAACTTGTATCTCTGGACTTGGGCTGAACTTCTACTCTTGACTATCTTGGGCCACTGCTACTATGTATAGTCCACATCAGGAAATGTCCAACAGCCCAATCAACCAACCTGAAACACTCTTATGCAAAATGTAAAAACAAACTGAATTTATAAACATGTAAAAGAATTGAGAAAATATTATTAATCACTTATGATAAAATTAACAGAACCCATACCTATTTCTAGGTTAACCCAACCCCATTGAAGTTGCATTACTTGATAATATGATTATAGATACTTTGAAGAATGTCGATGATAAAATAAAGGTTGTAGCTCAAAACAAAATTAAGAGAATGTGACCACTTGTTTAATTAGTTTTCCCTAATTAATTCAAATTTCAAGCACATTATTATATTCATATTTTGTAATTCGCTAAATAAAACACTCTCTAGTCTCTATGTAATATTTAGTAACAGTTACAACCAAATTGATTTAGTGCATTTTCAACACAAGCTATAGTGCTATACCTAATACCATGTTGGCATGTTGCAAACTAAACTAAATCATAAATGCAGAATTGATTAATGAATAATGAACAATGTATAAATAAATTAACCCCATCATTTCATCTTCATCAATTCTTCCGTTTAAAATTTCCAAACGACCCACAAGCATTTATAAAGCTTCATCATTTGTCAATTTCTTTACATCTTTCACACATGGCAAACATACTACCATTGATCACCTTCACCACCTGCTTCATCTTGGCATATACTGCTTCATCAAGGGACATTTTCGTTCCGCTAGGTGACGGTGGAACAAACAATACTATTAACAATGGTACGAAGATAATTGGCGACTGTTGGACGGCTCTATATGATGTTAGATCATGTAGCAACGAAATTGCGGCCTACCTCAACAATGGCACCATTGATATTGGGGTTTCTTGCTGTCAAGCGATCAAGACTATAACTCGTGATTGTTGGTCGAACTTGTTGGCTGTTGTTGGTGTTACGGTGGAGGAAAGTAATGTTCTTCGCGGTTACTGTGATGTCAATCGTTCTTCGTCAACTCCAGGTTTTGATCCTGTGTTGTTTCATGTTCTTATTGAGCCAACTTCAGTTAATATCACTAATGGAACTACAGTCTAGTTTTTGTTATGTAGTTTGGTTTGATATGAGTTCAGATATTGGTAAAAAAAAAAATAAATCTTCAAGATCGTTAGATCTTGATGTTTTAGTAGTAAGATTGGTTGGTTTTTATTTTTATACAGTAATCCGTACACACACGCATGCGCGCACACACGCGCACACCCATCTATACAGCTTGTTAAGAGACTGAAATAAAACTTAAACATCTATTCAGCCTGTTAGAGATAAAATATAACCGATCATCGCAATCAAGGGTATTTTCGTCATTTAACCCATTGCGTAACCAACCCATAAATCGTAAAATTGTTGTTTCGGGCATCCGAATACACTACATTTGCATATGCATATGTGAAATTGTTTGTGTACGCACACCGCTCTTGTTACAGTTGCAAGTAAAAATATAAAATGATGCAGATTTATGATCCAAAGTAAACAAAACATTAACCAGAAAAGGTTGCACTAAACACCACCAAAAGAACCACAACAAAAATGAAGTACAACACCTTAAATCCATGACGGGTCGAAAGGAACAGTTCAAGAAACTCAAAACACCAAAAAGCTCGGAGAGGCGGAATATCGCACTCTTCACGGAGTCGGGATCTCTCAACAACTTTAAAGTAAATCACGAAAAACGTCTTCATAACTCAAAATCTTGAATGTCAAGCACTCCATATCTGTTCTTTGCGCAATTCGCGTACAATCACAGGGACACTTGTTGGAGGTATCTGAAAAACATCAGCTCCAACGTTAATGACCAAAACAAATAAATACCAAAGTGGGTCGAGCCAAAATGGAACCAAGTAATAACTGGAAATGAAACACAAACCAAACCGACCCGAACCAATTAAGACCCAAGTTTAGTCCAAAAAAGACCATACATACTTGAGATTTTTTACTTCATATGTTTCTTTTTAAGTAGAAAGGGTACATGGATTATATATGTAACTAATTCAAAAAAAAATAAGAAATGTTAATCCAGTTTGGTCCAGTCCTGGTTCGGTTTCCAGTTTTTTTGGTCTGGGCGGTTTCTTTCGGGCCCACCTATAAACATGATTTAGAAAACTCACCATGCCATAATCCGTTACAATCATCGAAACATAATCTGAAGGTGTCACATCATACCTGTTTCACCGGGACCAAATTATAAGCGTCAACAGCTTGACATACTAGAGGAAAATTTGAATATTTGAGTTTCAGTAAAGCATCGGGCTTACGTTAAATTAAGAAGTTGCAGGTTTTCATTATCTGCAATGTCCTTTAAATGGTTAACCTCCTCCCTCCCATGAACTTTAGAAATGGCATCAGGGTCCCCTGTGGTTGATATATGAAAACCTAAGCGGCTAAGCAATAAAGTTTTATGGCACACAAAAAAAATACAATTCTAAGAAGCATACCAAGTTCGTTACAGCAAATTGAATCGAGCTGGACTCGTTCATGAAACTTATAGGCTTCACAGCATACTATAACAGGAACACCACAAGCATTAGCAACCATAGCGACACACGCAGTCCCAACTCTGGAGTAAACTGTTCCATTTGCCAACACTGATGAAGCACCAAGGAAAACCCGAGTAACTTCATGCATGATATAAGAAGTGGCGTTTATATGGACATATGTGCAGCTGATACCCTTTCCCACAAGCCTTCGAAGTAATAATCGGCCTTCGAGTTTGGGGCGCGAATCCACTATGACAACACGGAACCGTTTTCCAAGCTCATGGGCATGCAGAAATATCATCTCTACCGCAGAAGAGGATCCGTACGTAAGAAGGACGTCCCCGTCCCTGACTTTTGTCACAGCATATCGTACTATCACCTTGTCTGCTAGTATTATTTTTTCATTTATAAAACGATCGATTTCAGACACAAGATTCTTTTTTGCTTCTGACTCGGATAGAGTTAATGGAAGGTTGGCTATTTGG
The DNA here is from genome assembly GCA_032199755.1 of Ambrosia artemisiifolia. Taxonomy (NCBI): domain Eukaryota; kingdom Viridiplantae; phylum Streptophyta; class Magnoliopsida; order Asterales; family Asteraceae; genus Ambrosia; species Ambrosia artemisiifolia. Next base: position 35,174,308 of record CM063526.1, on the reverse strand, counting down.
GTTTTAACAAACTTAATTGCATTCCCCATGCTGATTGAAAGGGGGCGGCATTCGATCAAAAATGAGACGTAGCTATTTATTTTTGCAGTTAGGTCCCTGTTAAGAGCTTTCTCTGGTGGTGCTGAATACTCCATGATGGACTCCTGAAATGCTTGAAGCATCGCAATACAACGAGCGTTTCCGCCTGATATATCACCAGCCAGATATCTTAATCCAACCTGATGAAATTAAATTAATCACCAATTAGCCAGAGCTGATGAATTAAAGAGAAATAAAGATCTTATTAACAAATCAAAGAGGTTAGAGTTAACAAGATAGTTGGGTGTGTCTGGAGGATTGGTTCAAATGAAAACCACTAAATATTAAGAACCATTTTATTCAATCATTAGTGTGTCACTGTTTATTACACTGTGAATTGAATCATTAGGAACTATAGTGTATTTAACTATATAATACACTACGTGCAAATCATTAAAATATATTGGTGCATTCATTAGTGAGAACATCTGCATATATTCCTAAGTACTTAATATTTGAAGCCAACACTAATAAATTATATATATGTATACACACACACACACACACCTGACACCTGATGGTGGGTTCAAATGAGAATCCACTAAATATTTAAGAGCCATTGGGAACCATTTTATTCACCACTAACCAGTGAATAACTGGTTCCTAATGATTCTCACATATTTGGTGGTTGTCATTAGTCACTTCAACCCATCCCTATGTACCTTATATGTATAACTAAGTTAGATAGTGCAAAAAAGTATTTAACACATGCATACCACTCATAAGAAACTAAGTTAAGATTCTTATGAACTCAAACTCGACTTGTTATAAGTTTGGTGCTCAATTTTGTCATCAAAAGTAACCCAGTGAAGTTTGAGACTAAAATTTCTAGATAAAAGCTCGACTTCTTTGCGGCCCTTGTACACAGACAAGGCATCCACTATGGAGTCTAATTCAACAAGGAACACAGTCAACACACTATTCAAATTTTGAGAGTAAGAAATCACACAGTGAAGTTGGAAGAAAGTACCTTATAAACTGCAGGGTGAACTGAATTGGAATTGAGATGGAAAAACTTAAATTCAAGATGAGGAAGCTTTGTTCCATGTTCATATTGAGGTAGATGCCTAAAAAGCTCGACTCTATTCCTGACCTCGGTTTGTTTTACAATTGCACGTTTTTTAGCTTTCTCCACACGAGTTGCATCATCAAACTGCATTCGTGGATGAGGGACGTCTTTCTTTCTGTCTTTATCTTTATGATCAGCTTGCCTTTTCTCAGAAGTTGCTGCAATTGATGCATTATCTTTCTTTTGAACACTGTTGGCTTTCCCTGTTTTCATGTTTGCTGCCCCATTTCCTCCTGTTTAAGAAAAAATATAAACAAATGCGTGTTACAAAACTATTTTCATTGTGTCAGAGTGATTCAAAGAAACCGAACTAGATCCCCAGATGATTAATGCTATGGATTAATTGGGTATTTTTATATTTATCTCAGTAATTAGTTTCGTTGCAGCACTAATTCCCCAGACTTTACCTCCTAAATAATCAAAAAACCCACAAGCATAAAGCATTATCATCCGAACACCCGCAATGCCAAACATATAGGGATTAGCTCAACAATGACAAGAATCAAACGAATCATATGTAGAATTTAAAACAAAAGTGTGTTTTATCCAACAACGCCAAGAAAAGTTAAGTTACTTCCACTTGATCATTCAAGAACTGCACAGAAAGTTTTGGCTAATTTTTTTTTTCAAGCTCACCTCTTAAATTTGGGAAGACATGGAAAGGAAAAGGCTTTATAAACTCTTTTAATGGCAGTACTAGCCTTGAGCCCTTGACCTAGATGCTCAATTATATATCTGTTGACTTTCTTTCCCAGATGCTCAATTTGAGAACACGGAAACAGAAACATAATCTAAAGACATCAGCTATTACAATGGTTTTAACTCTTATTTTTCTTAGAGCATCTCTCTTGCCCAATTCTCTTTTACAAATTCTGAGTCTCCGACAGAATACCATACGTTACAGATTACGCTTTAAGATAAGTGATTCTGGTACTTGCATAAAAACTGAGGGCAAAAAAGAAGGTAAAAACAAGGACAAAAAATTTAGCACATGGAGATGAAAAGGAAAAATAGAGAATAATACACATAAAGAAGTCAAAGTTATAACTGAGCTATAACAAATGGTTAAACTAACTTCTCTAATTAAGTTTAAAAGTGGGCTTTTATCACTAAAGAGATACGCACGTAAGGGGGATTAAAAGGGCCTCTCAAATTATATTGAAGGTCCACATGGATGTGTCACGTGTGCAAAACTGAAAATATTTCGGGGAGTCAGTGATGCCCTTTCCAAGTAATTATTGTGACATGACGAATCAGTAATTGCATTTATCTCAATCCTCAGTCAGTTTTCTTCTAGGCTGTCAGAGAATGTGTACCTCCTCTAAAATCTATATAAGATTATTTCAATAATCGATGCTAGATGATCAGAATCCCAATTCATCTTTTTGTCATGCAGTCTAAACTAATTACTTTGAGTACAAGCAGAAAAACAAGGCATGTAGAGAAGAGTAAATTAATATATTGAAGGGCAACCGAACTTTATACTTCAGAGCCAAAGTACATAAAGTGATGGAATGGAAGAGGTAAAGGACTCACCTTTTGCAGCAGCTTTCGCAGCTCGTTGAGCTTCCTGAAGAGCACGCCTTTCAGCCTTTGATGTCTTCTCTTTCAATGGCTGCTTTGAGTTAGCACCACTTGCATCTTGAGATTCAATGGATTGTTCCCCAGCCTTTTCTGAGAATGTTTATGTTAGTCAAAAAATCTGATCACAAAGAACAAAACGCGACAATGGCAAAGACTGCATCTCATACATCTTCAACTTTACATTTCAATAAGAGTCAAATATTCAAACACTCACAAGAGTGATAAGACATGACATGTCTTAGAAGTCGAATATTACATTTTCAAAGTCAACCAAATGAATATAGCAAATTCAACCAACATAAAAAAAACATAAGATATCAGTATATAATTAATGACACTTCTCACTTGAATTTTCTAGAAAAAAAAAAAAAATACCAAAATTGCCTGTTTATACTTAACAAATTCTATGATAGATCCTATATTACTTTACTATACTTACCTTGAAAATCTCAATGGAATTGATCATCATTATATTACCGTTAAACTTTTTATAATATGTATAGATACACAGATCTTCGTACCATTGATCATTGTTGTTATAGAAGGCTTCATCAACAGATGGTCAAATCCAACACGAAGTTCAGAAGAAACAAAACTTTCAGTTTTAACTCCAAATAATGGACCCTCATCCAAAACGAAAGATTCAATATTCATGGGACCAGAAGTGCAGGGCCCATGGCTTGTAGGATAGATCATGACAGGAGAACGAGGTAACAGGGATGAAGGAGAAACTGTATCCAAATGACAATGATCTAAAGAGGCAAAGAACCCAACCTGCCGAACTTTTGGGACAAAAGCAGCAGTACGCGGCGGACGCGATTCCATAGCAGATTTAATGGTCTAGGGTTTAGAGGAATTTGAGCTGAAGGGCATAAACTTTGGGGTGTTAATGGGAACCATTTAAGACATTACAGCAAAAATATCATGGTCGAAAAAAATTAATACTAATAGGACTATGCATAACCCACAATTCAAATCATTTAATGGGTAAAGATAAACAATTAATGCTAGTCAAACATGACAGATAAGAGAGAAACTAGTAGTCCAAAACTGGTCAATCAAAGACGGCGATTATTTAGTCGACACAAAGTCAAAATCAAATGCATGGCGGCGATAGTTTCCAGAAAAATCTTCAAACTAACCACAACCTACATACACAACAGTTCTACTGTTATGCATAAACTAGAGTACTGTACTGTCAACACAAAAAAAAAGAAGTTGACCTATCATATTGGTCAGCCTAGAAAGCAGGCAAACGAAAGATAAATCAAGGTTCAATACATGTAAACAGATTCACTGAGGTATAAATTTACAAAAACAAAGGTTTTACACAAGGTTGCAAAAGGCGCTAGGCGCTAGGCAGGCCATACAAATGCCGTCTTCGGCATTTATTAGGTATCTGACTGACAAAAAAAGATGCACTTTCTCCAAATAATTATAGGTATCTGACTAATATTATCGTTTTACACAACGACTAATATTATTAGGTATCTGACTGACAAAAAAAGATGCACTTTCTCCAAATAATTATAGAAAAAGGCCATACAAATGCCGTCTTCGGCACGAATACAGTGAATAAAAAAAGATTGACAGAACACAAATGAACAATAAGAGGTAATTCGTGAAGTTTAACTTCAATATCATTGTCATTATCCGTCTTTTACCTTCTTGGGCTCAATCATACAATAATGCAAATGCAGAAATAATAAATTATTTATTAGTCTACGTATGCAGTATGCACCCAATGAAAAAGTGAGGATTTCAATATGTGCCAAGATCTCGCGCATCTTATACAAGGACACTATAACATTAAAGGCAAAATTTTAAATAACTTCCCCTACATCAGCTTTATATTACCATTTAAATTTATACAATTATACACACGTCCACTACAAGTTTGATCTCCCATGCTATATACTATACAAACGAGGCGTTTAGATGTACACTTTAAAAATCTAATAATCAACTCATGGTGCTTGGGCACATCTACTCGTGACTAACAAGTAATTTGATCAAACTATCCGAACAATTACTTGGATACTCGCAGCAACTATCCATTCCTCCCTCAAACAAACACAGACTTCCAAACCCTAAGAAACAACCAAAAGTGATTATCACAACTTCAATTAGCAAAGCACATCCAAACATCATTTCATCTTATTCACAAAACTTCACTACAGTTACACATAATGCACTTATTCTATTTCATCAATAACAAATATTCACTTCACATCCAAACACCTTCTATACAATATTATAAAAATTAAACCAACACATGCATTAATAGCATGATTGTAAAAATCACGCCTAGCCTCCGATTAGTCACCAATTAACCACTAGTCGGAGGTTCACCAAGTAATTTTCAATTAATTGGCTCATTAATCGATTGCCAATCAACAGTAGTCAAATCCGGTCCTAATCCGCTAAAAATCAGTGGCAGTCTAACAACTCCTGCTAGATTCCGGCCAAAACCTCTAAATTCCTACGATTAATCCTATCTACTTCAAAATATGTGTCGAGGAAGGTGTAAAACATGTCTGCTTACGTATACATATAAAACTAAAATATACATACAAAAAGCCCAATCCAATCAATCACTAGTCGGTACCTCACCAGCCAACTAACTAACGCCTATCGATTCTTACAACACCGATAAATAGTGAACAATAACCTCCTACTGTCCTACACCTAATGCACTAATTCAACTTCATCAACATCAAATAATCACCTTTCTAAACAATAAACAAATGAATAAAATCAACATTTCATTATTCATACCAGTGACATTAGGTCTGAAGTTACTAACAACAGAAACAGTAGTCAAACTCTTGGGTTTAACCTCAACCGGCATCTCGAAACCGCCAGCAGGCAACGAGGAGGCGAACTTATCGCCACCACGAGTGCGGCGAGGAGACGAAAACTCGGAAGGATTGTAACTGCCGATAGGAGTAAGGGAGGGGCGATGAGGAGGGGATAATAATAATAATAATGGATCGGAAGGATGACGTGGCGGAGGGATCATGACGGGGGAGAGAGAAAGAGAGGATATTAAGGGGGGAGAAGAGGAAGGAGGGAGGGGGACGGATTGGGAACGGTCCGGTGGTGTGAAGAAGCCGACGTGGCGGACTTTAGGGTCGATGACGGTGCGTGGTGTACGACGGTGGTCCATTGGTGGTGGTGTGGTGGTGGTGGGGTTAGGGTTGAAGGAAGGAGGAGGAGTGTGAGTGAGTGGACATTTGGAGTGTGGGTTTTTTTGGGTAGTGTGGGAGAGGGGTTTTGGAGTCTAGCTTAAAAAATGAAAATAATAAGTGGATAAAGTATGGGGTAATTAATTGAAAATTATTATGAAACTAAATTATGAATGATGTTTTTGTCAAACCAATAATGGCACATTGTCTCCCAATATAATTTCTCTACCAATAATAGAACTTTGTCTCACAAAAGTTTATATCATTATATAAACTTCTATATGTTATACATCTCTCTACTTCCTTATCTTATAAATCTTACTAAAGTTCTAAAGTTTTAGCTATTATCTTGTGTTAATTCTTGTTATATTATAAAACGTTATCAGCACGAGTCGCTAACATCCTAATCAAGAAAGGCTTTAAGCACAAAGACATCCATTATAAGCATTGTAAGCACTTCATTAATTTTCTAATATACATTGAAAAAAAAAAAGAAGGGACTAAGTATAGAAACAATTTATAATGGACATTTGATAACTATGGGACTACTAACACTCTAACTTTTATTTACGCATCTAACCTTTATTTACGCATCTAACTTTTAATTATGCATCTAACATTTGCTTTTATCGCAACTAACCTTTATTTATATATTTCGTGTACAAAGGCTATATTTCGTGAGAAGTGTGAGAAGGATTAAAAATTGATATGTAGGCATCATTTTTTGAACTTAGTCATGATGTTTTGGATTGTTTTGCTTAGAAAAACACCAAACATAACAATTAAAAACTGAAAACAATGTTTTTTAGGCTAAAAACTTAAAACACCAAGCTAAGAACATTAAGCAGTGTGTTTTAAGTGTTAAGTAGTGTGTTTTAGCTGTTTTTTAAATTTAATGAATATAATACATTGTATTGTGTTTTAGATTGTTGTGTTTGGTGTTTTTCAAGTTAAAACAACCTAAAACATCATTCCTAAATCCATAACATGATGCCTAAATGCCAATTCTTAATCCTTCTCACACTTCTCACGAAATATGTCCTTTGTACAGGAACCTAAACCTATGCACGCTAACATTTCATTTAAAGCTTACGTTTATTTATGTGTACTAACATTTTTGTTCTTATTATTGTGCATACTAATCTTATGTATTATGAAATAACTTTTATTTAATACCTCACTAATTATCTATTTACAAATACATATATATAACCATTATGAAGCGGGTATAATTTACCCCTATAAATTACCAATTATCAATCTTGTTTTTCACTAAAAAATAAACACTCTCCTTCTCAAGATTGTACAAGATAATTTCTCAAAGATGATTCACCCAGTTTTGGTATTGGTCGCCATAATGTTGATAGTGCTTCCGTTTTTAATTGCTAACCTCCCACCTGAAAATTTTAATCTTTTCTTATTCGTTTACTTATTTGTAGCTCTACCAATGTACTTTATCTCAGTTTATATATAAGTAAGTAGATCTTAATATTTATCTTATTTGTGTTTAGCAATAAAATGGCAAACATCGCAAAAATTGAATTCCCGGCTCTTAACATCTCCGGAGACAATTATATGCCATGGACGGCACATGTTAAGCGACATCTAAAATCAATGGGTGTTTTGGGAACGATAACGGAAGAAAACAATTGCACCGAACAAGACAAAGCAAAAGCTGATGTCTTCCTTCACAAACACATTGATGAGGTACTACAATTTGAATATTCAAATTGTGATGACCCATACGTTTTATGGGAAGAATTGAAAAGCAGATTTGATCATCAAAGGGAAGTTTTACTTCCAACTGCTAGAGATGAATGGAACAATCTTCGGTGTCAAGATTTTAAAAAAGTTAATGAGTATACATCTGCTTTGTTTAGAATATGCTCAACGCTCCGATTCTGTAGGCAAACTGTTACCGAGGAAGACATGCTGGAGAAAACTTTCTCCACATTTCATGCGTCGAATATAAATTTGCAACAACAATATCGATTGCTAAATTTTAGAAGATATTCTGATCTAAATTCATTTCTCCTCGTAGCAGAGAAAAATAACGAGCTATTAATGAAAAATCATCAAGCTCGTCCCACGGGATCACTAGCAATTCCAGAAGCAAATGCTATTATCAATGAAAATAAATACTCTGGAAGACAATGGGGGAAAGGCTGTGGCCGAGGCCGTTCTAATAAAAGTCGTTTTAATGGTCGCAACCATTCTTTCAAAGGCAATAATAATTACCAAGGTAATTCTTATGGCCGTGGACGTGGCCGCGGTCGTGGACGTGGCCAAAATCAAAGAAATACTCATTACCACGCACCACAAAATAACAATCCCAACCAGTATAACAAAAGGAATGAAGCTGGTAGGTCCGAAAACAATGGCACTTCCTGTTTTAGATGTGGAAGCACAAACCACTAGTCAAAGGCTTGTCGTACACCATCACATTTATGTGAACTATACCAAGCCTCTATCAAAAGAAACGAGAAGGAAGTTAACCATGTTGATAACTTTGATGACAATGTTGAGTTGAACGCCGCAGACTTTAATAATGACATGGAACTCTGAAAACAAACCTTACTAGATCATAATAACTATATGCAATTATGTATTTCCCTTGTTATGATTATCTTTATTATGTTTTATTGTCTTTCCTTTGCATGTAATGTTTTTAACTAATAAATAAACTTCTTATTGAAAATTTCGTAAAGTCTTCTTTATCAGCTTATTATTTTTCTTCATATTTTCAAGATTAAAATGAATACAACTGGAGCACAAGGTCAAACAAATGATGCGGATACATGTGTAGCGGATAGTGGAGCCACACACACTATACTTAAATGGAAGAAATATTTTTATGAATTGAACTCAACAAAAGGAACCATTAATACAATATCTGGTCCTACGGATTTGATAGAAGGTGTAGGAAAAGCAAATTTAGTATTACCAAATGGTACAAAACTTTTGATTGAAAATGCTTTATTTTCCCCCAACTCTACTAGCTACAAACTTTTAATTAATTAGTAAATGACACAAACCTTCCTTACAAGCTTTTAATTATGTCCATTTTGGTCATTTTATACATTTTATTAAAAGCTCCAGCTACTCTGTCAAACACCAAAATATATTTAAAAAGCTTCCACATACCAGCTACCAACTACCAGCTAGTTTTGCCAAACATACCCAAGACCTAAAGACAAGCTCTAAAACAAATGTATACACTTGCCAGAAAGTCCATAACCCTAAAACGACATCTACAATAACTCATATCCCTGATCATGTCTTTAAAAAAGTACAAATCGAGAAAATTATGTCTAATTAGCCCACCCCATGTTACTTTTGGGTCTACCTCTGCTACTCATCCCTCCATAGCGAAGATTTCCACTGTTATTACTTGAGTTGTCATATTTATTATCTTCACATGCCCAAACTATCTCAACCTCTAATCCCTTATCTTATCTAAAATACATGTCACCCTAAATTAATTAAAAGATACGTCATTTCTTATCTGGTCCATTCTTATATGCTCACACATCCACATCAATATTCACATATTTGTTACCTCTAACTTTTGCGTTTGTGTTTTCTTGATTGCCTAACAATCAGTTCCACATAACATAACGGTCGAACTCAAACCCTACAACCTTCCTCTTTATTCTTACAAGGAACCCGTTGTTAGTTGTAACACAATACTCGTATGGTTGCTTTTCACTTGCACCAACCTGCCATCAAGGGTATTTTTCTTGCCAGACAAACGATCCTAAATACTTGAATTTGCTTATCATTGTTTGCACCACCCTAAATTTATAGTAAAGGTATTCCAATATTTTAAAGCGACTATCTTTAAACCTTACACTTTATGGTTGCTCGCCACTTGCCCACTTCTCTGCCCTCTTATTCAAGCTCGTTGTACTCTCTGCTACTAATATAATCTTTCCGGCATGTATACAGGTTTGCGAATTACAACTTCCTGTAGGTAAAGTTACTATTCATGCGGTTACTAATTATCCTATATATTAATACATAAACTTCTTTGAATAGTGTCAAGGGTTGCTTGGTAATTTCATTCGTTGGCCACGCGTCTTATGTTTGCATTAGGTGGACACGCGTCTTATATTTTCTCATTCTTCTTTCCTCTTGGGTTTCTTCTTTGCATTCTTTAATGCAATTTTGTGTTTCTTGATGATTTTTTTTCTTTACAATTGACATAGTGTTTCTCCTACAACTATTGCAGGCACAAGTTCTACAGCTTGGAGGCATTACGAGGGCATCAAAACACACAATAAAGAGATAGTACAACCATCAAAATAACCTTGGGAATGAGAATGTTTGCCAAAAGATATGTAAGTTTAGTAACTATGTATTGCTGTTTGGTTAATTAAGTGCTGAATCATTAAGATGGTCTGAATGGTTAAGAGGCTCTGAATGGTTAAGAGCTGAATCATTCAGCATCCCTTATTAGCTTAATGGTTCAGCACTTAATCATTCCATTCAGATGCTGAAACAAACAATCTGAATGCTAAATGATTCAGATCTGAATGGTTAAGAGGCTGGTTAAGAGGCTACCAAACAGCCCCTTAGTCTTAGTTTGTTTAAAAGTAACAAATATATATAAAGTTAATTGATGTTCATTATATATTTTTTTATGTTAGTCAGTTTTAACTATTCATGCACCGATCGGGTTTGTCCAATTGTCCCGATTGCTAAGTGTTCTGTGTCTTATGTCCAAGGCTTGATACCAAACCACATCGAGCCGGGGGTCTCACTGGAAGCAGCCTCTCTATTCTTAGGGGTAGAGGTAAGACTGTCTACATCTTACCCTCCTCAGACCCTACCTTAGCTTTGTTATAGGTGGGATTAACTGAGTATGATAATGATGAATAAGTCAGTTTTAACTAAATCAACTTGGACTTCTTATAAATTTCTCTTCTTTTTTTTTAGATTTTAATGTCAAAGCTATTCTTATTTATTATTTGAATTTGTTTGTTAGTTCAGTTATTAATTTTAACTCCTATTTAATTAAGCGATTAATATTTTACATCTATTTATCTATATCTATACATATAATAAACCAAAGCATTTTTGATGACATGGCACTCAATGAGGCATTCTCCTCATTGAGTGTGCCATGTGTCATCACATGTGGCAAGTGGTATATAATAAAGCAAAACAATTAAAAATCAATGAAAACCTAAATCCTAAACCTAAGAAAACAAAGTGGAGCAGCGACGGGGAAGAATTAAAGCAGAGGAGCACGGTGATGGTGTTAAACAACCATGGTTAACCATGGCGGTTCCGTTCAGGTGATGGGTTACGGTGGTGGTTAGAGGAGAGTCTTAGGCGGCGGTGGCAAAAAGGGGTACCGGAGAGGCTTAAATCGACGGCAGTGGTTCAAGGAAAAGGGTCTCAACTACTGGTGAATCTTAATATACTCTCTGATCTCTCTTCTTCTTCCATGCCTATTTTCATATTTTAATGGAATTAATGGAGGCTTGATTTCTATAGGCAGATCGTGAGGTAAGTGCATATTATCATACTGAAATAAACTATCCGTAATTGCAATCTTTTAGTGACACTGTGTGGTGAGGTTCTTAAACACGGGTCACGGTTTTCATAAAAAGAAATGGGCATTTTGATTAGATGGTTTTGGATTGTTTGGAGTACTGGTTTGTTTTGGCATATAAGAAATTGGAGTAGATGAGTTTGTATAGGAAGGAGAATTCTCGCATTCAGACTTTGTTTTGTTCAATTGTATGTTATGTAGTGTTACTTCTACATATTTCGAATATGCATTTTGTGCCTTAAACATGGTGAGGTTACATGCTGCACCAAAATATCATTGTTATTGATTGTACGCAATCTGAGAGGAGATGAGTGTGATCGAATGATGATCGGAAGAGTAGCGAGTGCTGTGAAGCCTGTGATATGATATGGTCCAAATTTGTAAAGAGACTTAACTTCTTTAAACTACCAACTAAACATGGAAATTGAAGCACTAGAAACCCATTGTTTCTTGCTGCTAGATGGTAGGACTTAGGATCATTGTTTCTTGCCGTGGTGGTTGGCGAGTATGACCGATCACGAGTATCATTATTATTATTATTATTATTATTATTATTATTACTATTATGTGATTTAGAAACCAAAGAAACTGAACCAGAACCTGATTCATCACTCTACAAAAGAATCTCACCATTGGGTGACCCTGATATTTCAATTGTACCAGTTCTTGATCAGTGGGTCAGTGAAGGAAGACAAGTTGATAAAGATTCTCTTGATAAAATTGTTGAATCTTTGATGAAGTTTACAAGATTCACACATGCTCTTAAGGTTATGTTCCTAATCTATGACCCTCAAGTGCTACTAACTTTTTTTTTATGTTTTATTTAAAGATTTAAACTTTCCCTTGTGGTTTTGTCTTTATAAATGATATTTAGATGTTTGTTATGTTGGCATTGTGTTAGATTAGTTGCTTTTAATTAGAACACTTGGTAGTTTTTTGCTTAAAGAAGGCTTAGGAGATAGGGTAAAGTCACTATTCTTTTTAATAGGTCTGTTTAAGTTATTTAGTCTTTTCGTTTGTTTACTAATATTAGATTTTTCAACCCCGGGACGCTCCCGGGGTACAAACTAGTATATATATAAAAGAAAGCATATATGCCCATTGAGAGTGCCACGTGGCTTAATAATTGAGTGTTTTTGGTGTTTTTGAGTATTTTTCTAAATTTATCTCTCTATCTCTTAATTGTCAATTACTAAAATTAAATTTAGTTATTTTAGGAAAAAAGAATTTAAAAACAAATTTAAATTTTTCTCTCTTATCTTCCTCCCATAATTTTTAAACATAAATATCTTTTATATTCGAGATTTTTTAAATAAAAAAATTACACCAAATTAACGAGCGTTTTATTATCTTTCCAACGAGTACCATAGTGCTATATAAAAACGAAAAAAAAAACGACTATTTTTTGTGGGGTTATATTCATACAGAAAAAAACACAAAGTGTTCAGGTTATTCATTAATCAAATTGTAACATATTTTAATTTACGTGAAGATGATTATATGTTGAAGGTTATCCTTTTAATACTTTATTATGTTTAATATGGTTTATGCTTTTTATTTTTTTAACTTTTTAAATAAATGTTTTTTAACTAAGATTGATTATGTTTAAGTTATTTACTCTTTTCGTGATTTGAGTTTTCTTTTTTTTATCATTTTTTATTAAATCATATTAAATTTTTCACCCTCGGGACCTTCCCGGGGTAATCGGCTAGTATGAATATATTTGTTTTAAACCATAATCTTGATTTTTATTCACAAATTCACAAAAGTTGTTTATCACACTTTAACATCCTTAAATACATGTTCCAAACTTCTCATTGTATCATTATTATTATGTTTCTTATTAGATAATATTAATAAACCAAAGGATTTGAACAGTAATTTTATTATTTTTTTATTTCTTCATCACTTACAAGCTTATTTAATATATGTGTGTTGAGATAATAACCAATATGGTCTGCTCGTGTGATGGTTAGGTTGTTGCTTATTATTGAATACGTCTCAAGTTCGACTCTGGCTAGAGTGTATATTTAGTCCCTTTTTTCCCTTTTTTTGCACGTGGCTTCCTGTACACGTGGTTTCTTTATTTTATAACGCGTGGTATTTTGTGAATACGTGTTGTTCAATGGCTTATTTCACAACAAAAGCCCTAAACAATATTGATTCCTTCCTCTCTCTTCTCTGAATATCTCTATACCGAATTAGGGATTTTGAATTGCTAAACTGAAAACCGAGTTTCTTTCGCTTCCTTCTGGCGCGATTTGGGCCTGTTGTTGGTGACAGTTTGCCTCCGGATTACAGTCTCTGTTCCATATCCTTCTTTCAGGTCACCATCTTCTCCTTTAATCTTATTAATAATATTCAATATCTATTCGTATGTTGTGGTTTACGATCATATTAATCGATTTAAGATATGGGTTATGTTTAGAAGTTGTTACCATAGATCTGAAGTTTTTTTATAATCTTGATTCGAATGTTGAATGACTGAATCTTGTGATTTGTTGAATTAACTGATCATATACACTATTGTTAAGGTACAAAGAGTATTTTAATAGAGCCAGCGAAGAAGGGAATTCCGGTGACGTCTCCGCCGCGTCAGCGGTACCAATCCATGGCTTAAAGCATGGCTATCCGTATGGAGGTGATCGATAATTTTTGTTTACTTTTCTGGGTTGGGTTTCACATGTTGCTGACTTTGGTGAGAACGTCAGACGACTTGCGCTTTGCTTTCGTTTATCTACCTCCTATAAAAAAAGTTTCATTAAAATGCTAATTTTTTTGTTATATATATTGTCAAATGAAAATACCCAATTTAAGGATATTGGGTCAGAACTAATTACACTATATGTGACTTGAATTAATAGTTTATTCATGTAATATACATAACAAATTAAGTTTGGCTAATGTTTAACTTTTGGCAGTTGTTTCGGTGTGGTTGATAGGAGCAAATTGGTGTTGCGGGTGGATGGTTGATTGGTTTCAAGAACGGGTAGATGGTTTCAAGAACGGGCGTAACGCTATCCGGAGTATTTGAAGGGTTTCGCTTTGTGAGATGCTCGAATGCTATCGAATCAATGTAAGTCAGTTATTGAACATGAACATGAATACTCAGACCCTGAAATTAAATTATTTAAGGTAATCTTAATTGACCTGCACTTTGTGTTATTTAAGGTAATCTTAATTGACCTGCATATCTCATGTTTATTAAAACTGGTAAACTTTGCTTGTAGGGTTATGGTTCCAGGATCTAATTTGTTTTTATACGTTCTGCTTTCTATGGTTTTGACGGAGAGATTGTGCCAAAAAATGAAGCTATTGAAGAGCAGTTAACAGATTCTCCGACGTCGGTGCTTGAAGACGGGGTTTGTTATCGTTTTTTTACTTTTTATACTTTATGTGCTCAAGATAAAATGTTTTGGTATCTCCGTGCGTGTGTATTTGTTGTTTATAGATTGTATAAAAACGGGTGGCTATAGAGAGCTGTATAATTTTGAATTTTAAGTGTTTATATCTTAGGGATTTAGGTAAAGGGTTTGAACCAAGCAGCTCCGAGGATACAGACGCTGATGGGAATAGCGATACCGATGGTGGAAAATGTGTACGACGATATTTTCTCTAACATACGACGATGTTGTCAGCTTCTGACTTCTTCATCAGAGGTAAATAATATTATATCAAATTGAATTAGTGTTGTATTATTGTCAAGTGTTTTCAATGTTGAATTCTATTTGTAGTGAAAACAGATGCGTTAAGAAGGATTTTCTTAAACTATGAGAAGTGTAATCCCAGTCGGAGGATGCTAAGTGTCAGGTTTGCCTCTTGCAACCTCCGCTGCAGCAACGATGATCCAATACGCTGATCTAAGCTCATTCATAAATGCAGAATTGGGGTGAGTTTATGGTTTTAATCTATTTTTAGCTTCATATATTCTTTAGTAATTTGTCATTTCAGTTCTGGATCAAAGGGTTCAATTTCTCAACTTATGCCTTTTTTGAAAACTTGGGTAAATTTGCTAATGGCAACTGGGTTAGTGGTTTTAATATGTTTTCCAAGAAAGCCTTCTTCTATATTGTAATTCTTCATTGTCGTGTTTCCCATGGCTTCTGTATTGGTGTTCTATCCACTTAGCAATTATTTTCAACCAATTGGACTTGCTAATAAGCTTCTTGCTTTTCAGGGACCTTAGTCCTTGGACCGCTCACGATTATTAGAATTTGGAGGTCATTAGCGGCGACACCAATGGCCACTAGCCATGACTTTTCCTATACTTCACTATACCCCTAGAATATATTTATGTGAACTACCCTGATATATGTTCAAAATATAAAAGTATATTTTGTGTCCCCGTTTATTATATAATATATCCACATGATTTAGAATGGAGTAGTATATTAATTAGCAATTTAGCATTTTAATAGAATGGTGACCAAAAAATACTGTCAATTTCAAGTTTAAAAGTTCATGCAACTTTAATTAATTTCAAAAGCTAATTGATTAGATAGCTTGATTAAATTATACAGTGACAAGCTGGTATGCTTTGAAAGTAAAATCAGTTCATTCTCTGAGCTTTTTGGTTATACTGTTGGGCATGCAGATTAATGAAGATCGGCTTTTTGATTCGAAAGTAAAATCAGTACGCATGTAGATTGAGAAGGTCATGGCATATTGGCATACATATTAGAGGTGCATAATGAGCAGATCGGGTAACTGGCTGAAACTTTTTATTCCTTTGGCCTGCAAACACTTTTCTTTTTAGCTTTAGTTTTCCCATTTGACCCGTTTGAGATAAGCCTACCACAATTGGGCCATTGTTCACCACCTATGCAGCAGCATTGGCTTTTGATGTGGAATATGAGGGATCGCCAGAAGAGCACGACACTAAATCAATGAATGAGGAGACCTTTAATTTTTCCAGAATAAAAAGTGATGCTACTAAAGTTAATGTCTTTCATGTTCTATCAGCCATGGGGCAAACACGTACCGAAAGGTGTTTCTTCAGCAAACTCGATGTTCATTGATTTCAGTTATTAGTTTTGTATTGATTTTTTAAAGAAAAATAAAAAAAGGAAGAATTTAATGATTTGCTCAAGTGATTTTTTCAACGTAAACTACCTGTTGGTAGGTATTCTTTTAGCTTTCAATATATTGTAGTTTATTTTGAAAATAATAATTCTTTCTTACTATCCTGTGAATTTTCATATGTTTTCATTTGCAACAATCTATGGTGTTAGACTATTTCAACCTAAAGTGTAGACCATAGGACATGACGTGTGATTTTGTGGTTAATTACTATTGTGAGCCATGGATATTTTAGTTAATCACCGTTTGGTGCTGTTAATTTGTTTTTGGTTATGTTTTACAGGACTTGGGTTTTAATTTTGGCTCTGTTGAGATGAGCAAGTGCGAGGCAAACAATGGAAACACACTTCCCATGCGTAGTTCATTTACAAATTTATGTGATGTCCTAGACTTTTAGCCAGTCAGTTGCATGTGTAGTTCATTTATGTTTTGAATATCTTTTTTAATAAATACATATATTCAACTTAGAAACGTTATATGATTACTTATTTTGTAAATCGTATTGCCACCGCCGAAACGAATTGGTTGACGCCGCCGCAACGCGCGGCCGGTCAAATACCTAGTTTCTTTTAACTTCCAGATTGTTTAAATCTTGATTATTACAATAACAGCAAAAGAATTGTTATGCTTCTAATTACTAGCTACCCGGACTAGTCACAAACCTTTAGGATTAAGGTTTATGGTCAACGTGTAGAAACAAAAATTCGATATGAACAAGAAACATTGCTTATATTCAAGACAAAGATGATGTTTTTGATCTTGTCATGTAACCTTTCAAGCTGCCTTCGTTGATCTTCGGCCGCTAGTAGGCTTCCGAAATCGCTTCATTGCTCACAAATTAACTTTTAGGAGCAGACTCGAGTCTCTTCACTAATAAATCTAACGCTTCCTTCATCCAAGTATATTGATAAACTTCTTGTTGGAAAAATGGTAGTGAAAATGAGTTTTTCACTAATTTTGGACTCAAATAAATATATTTATGTATGTGTTATATAAATAATTATTTGTGGGTTTGTGTACTATATTGTGAGAGCATCACAACGAATCAAACCATGTCCAAAATAGAGCTAAGATGAATGAGATATCGAAGCTTGGAAGTTGTAGGTTGGAACAACCAAAGATGAGAAAATGGATTAAGTTTTATCCCACATTGGCGGGATGACAAAACATGAAGTGGTCTAGTACATGGCGAAAGACCAGGTAGCGTCCTGGTCTCCGCGTTGACGTAAACCGTAACAAGTGGCGCATGGGCACTGAGCCGCTTGGCGTCCGCGCGCAGGTGACATAGCGACCCGCAGATGACGTAGCTGCGTAGGACTATAGTGGCGCATGACCAGGTAGCACCCTGGTTAGTGCGCGTCGTCTTGGTTAGCACGCGGCTCGCATAGCATTGGAGCAGGAGTCTGTCAAGTCAGTTGACTTGGTCAAACCAGTCAGTTGACTTGGTCAAACCGACTGTTTCAAGTCATGCCATAAAGTAACTTGACGGTTTCAAATCAACCACATAAATCCATATTATTGCAATTCATTGTCATTTATTACAAGATTAATAATCTTGTTAAATACAATAATTAAAGGCAATAATGTTACAATTTTTGTGAACATATATATATGTGTTGATATGCACGTTCATATGATACTAAGTAGGAGAGTTCTAGAAAAACTCTTAAGTTGACTCACAAAAATGGTTAGTTCCATATGGTTGGTTCCATATGTAACGAGAGCAAAGCTCTTTAAAATATTACAACTTCTTTTTCATGAACACACCAACATCCGATGTTATCTCGGGCTCGAGACCATCTCCGGCAGTACACTACTGTTCCGGTTGTTGTACCCTGGGAGACAGACCGTCTGAGAGGAGGCGCGGAATCTGTTTTAAGGGCCCCGTGTCAAACACGATCCTCAACCAAAACCGTCAACAATTAGTTTGTTTATTCTTGCAGAGACGATTAGTAGAAGACGATGCGGTTGAAGTTGCTTGAATCAAGATTCGGTACAGTTTACGTTGTATCTTATTTCATTTGTTTAATTTTGTAAACGGTATTGTACTTTTGTATTTCCTACGAATAACGAGAGTATCGTTATTATATTTATTTTATTATTTTTAATAAAATTGTGAACCCTGTTTCCTACACTTCTTTAGCCTTTGATACGCTCATCCAAACGCGTTGACGAATGTCTTTCTCGGGCCAGTTGTCGAGTTGCTCCTTAACAAGTAACGGAAACATACACCCTTCATAGTATGCATCATTCCCTTTGCTTTTAAAGCACCATCTACCCAACACACCCTACAAAAGTTGAAGAAAATTATGTTACTTTTTTTTAAATAATCAAAAGAGCTACATTTGCCCATTGTGTGACTTTCTTTAATAACCAAGCTTGAGCTCTTTTAGGTAAAACAAGCTGAGCTAAGCCCAAGCTCACTCGGGCCAGGCTCAGCTTGTTTATGTCCCTAACACACTCGCTTTTCTAGAATGTGGAACCAACCTCTACTATTCCAAGCACTCCGGCTTCCTCTACCGACTCTCTTAACGCAGCCTCTTTGATAGATTCATCGGATTCCCAACCGCCCTGTTAACATTAAAAACCATGTGTTAACTAATCATAGTTATTTAAGAGTATCCAACACGGAGGTGTAAACAGGTCGTGTTCACAGGTTAACTGGTCAAAAACATAAAATGTAAATGTTATATACCTTAGGGAACAACATTCCTTTGCCTTTCCTTTGTGCACTAATGACAAGAACTTCTAATGCATACTCTGATCCCATGTTACTATTAATTCTATAAGGTATACATCTGCATGATCAAATCCATAACCCTTAATATTAATAAACAAATATCAACAACCAGTTTTCTTCAAATCGAAAACGCTAAAACGCACAACAAGAAGCAAAAACATGAGGGAGACTAACTGACCCGACGAGTTGGCGTTGGTTCTGATTGTAGCGCTGCAATTGGCGGCCGCTACGAGAAACCATGGAAACCATATTGTTTCAATAATTGGATGCAGATGAAGAAAGCAAGAAGGTTATGTGATGTAAGTGAAGAAGATGGATATTGGTGAAGGGTTTAAATAATAAGTGTTGAAGAAAAAAAAAAGCGCGGATGCGCACGGGGGAATTGCGTGGATGTGTTAAAACTTCCAAGTCCACGCTGCTTTTTCAACTATCATCAACTCCTCTCGGTCTACTTGTTGATAATAATAACTAGGGTTTTTGTTAACCCGTCGCAAAGCGGCGGGGAACGTTTGTTGTGCAGAAGTGTTTAGTAGTACTATGGGCAACGATTTTCCTGCATTCTTTCGCGTAATTGTAGACGGTTTCGTGGACATAAAATATAATATTAAGTGACTGTTAATGTCGTGTGGGCTTCAAAAAAATACTCGCGGCTAAAAGCTAAAAGTTTGGTGGTGTCGTAGTAAGCCCGCGCTTCGCGGCGGGCAGTGACTTTTTCGCACTTCCTCGAGTGAGATGTGTCGGTAATTTGGTTGGTATCATTTTGGTTCGTTATGTGTAGGAAATTTGACCAGTATCTTGATTTGTTAAGGTATTATTATAGCGCAGGCATCAAGTACAACACTGAAGAGATATGATACCGCGCAAGCGCGCGGGCCCACATCTCCACATGGGCCAGCATAGCAGGCCTACGTGGCCTTCTAGAAAGCGGCGCGGAGCACCTCGTGGCTGACAGCTAATAACCGACAGGAAAGGGACATTCAGCCAATCAGAGACGCACATTCTCTGCTCCATAATCGCCTGCAGGTACGAGGTACAGAATAGTACGAGAAAGGACAGACAATGACACGTGGACCAATAGCGAAGGTACAGCGCAGAGGATGACAACGGCACGATCGTACAGCCAGCTGTCATTCTCCCCTCACCCAATCACAGAAGACCTCAGGTGGCCTATAAATACCCCATGAGGTCAGACGAAGAAGGGGATGAACAATCAGAGAGACAACCATAGTTACGAGAATTAGATTATAGTCGAAGCGTTGTAACAGTAGCTATCTTAGTCTTGTAATAATCATTGAACCATTAATGAGAATCATGTCCTTACTTGTGCTTTCATCTTAGTATACTGTTATATTGGTGTTTCTTCATTGGCGCCATCCGTCTATTTGAGCATCCAAGAACGTTAAAAACTTCTATTTCTCGAAAACAGTAACTATGTCTCTCATACCACCGTTACCGAACTTCACGAATGCTAACTCCGACACCGACGTTGCCCAGGGAGGCACCGGCCAGTCGGGGAACACAGCAGACGTTCAGCAACAGACAACAAACACGGGCCCAGCTGTTACCCCATCTTCAGGGACAAGACAGACCCCTTCCTTCCAGTTTCTTACCGAAACGAATCAGGTTTCCCCAGCTGAGAATGCCGCGCCGATGGTTAGTCCGGAGGTATGGTATACTCAGCAGAAGGAAGCCCTGAAACGTGTATACCTCCAAAAACTGAAGGACCAACAACTCAGAGAGGCCGCCCGCACGCTTTCCTACAGCGAGGGACCGTCCAACACAGCAAGAAACAATGGCGGAAGCAACCATGAAACCGACCCCACGTGGAGAGAAGACTCAGACGAGTCTCAAAGTCGCTTCACGCGCGACATAAGCCAGCCCTTAAGCAACACCGCTGCGCGAGGACACGTCACGTCCGGTGATGACGACCTAACCAAACCGTATTATCCTCCATCGTTCATGGAAAAGTCAAAGTTCACCCCGCGCATTGCGCTGGCACCCCTGCCACCTAAAACAAAAATCCCAAGTACGCTGGGTAAGTTTGATGGAACAGGGGACCCAGACGACCACCTGAGGACATTCGAGGTCGCAGGGAAATGTGCACAGTGGAGTTTGCCAGCATGGTGTCACATGTTCGCGCAGACGCTCACGGGCGCTGCGCGGGTATGGTTTGACAGCCTACCAAATGGGAAAATAGATAACATCAAAGAATTGACCGACAAGTTTGCGGATCACTTCAGTCAAAACAAACGAATTGAGCGCGACTCAACTGACATCCTACAAGTCAGGCGACGCGACAATGAGTCAATCGAGGATTACATCACCCGCTTCAATAGGGAAGCTCTGCAGATTGGGCCCATCGGTTTCGAGCTTATGAAAGCAGCTTTCACTCAGGGATTACGATGTGACTCCATCATCCGCACGCTAGCAGGCTGCACTGGAATGCCCAACACATGGGATGAAATCATGAAGGGGGCTAAAACATATGCAAAAACAGAAAGAGAACTGTCTGTCTGGAACCGAGTACAAGCACCTCAGTACACGGACGTGCAAGCGCAGGCTGCGCGCTCCAGGCATGGTCGACAGGACAGAAGGGGAAGAGGTTCTGTTTGGAACCGACTCCAAGGAGGCGCCCAAACAGATACCAAACCCACTGAGGTCCCAGACCACAAGGGAAACACACAGAATGACCACAGGTCAGGAAGAAGGAGTCACAACAATTGGACCCCACTCACGAAAACCCCAGCGCAGGTGTTAGCAACAGAAAACGTAACTTTCCCAGAGCCCAAGGTGATCAAAAGACGAGACAATTTAGATCCAGGAAAGTTCTGCGCCTATCACCAAGACATCGGGCACGACACAGACAAATGCTACCAGCTGAAGCAAGCGATCGAAGAGGCCCTAAAATCAGGAAAACTTGGGCATTGCTAAGAAACGTCGAGCTAATGAAGAAACACCAATATAACAGTATACTAAGATGAAAGCACAAGTAAGGACATGATTCTCATTAATGGTTCAATGATTATTACAAGACTAAGATAGCTACTGTTACAGCGCTTCGACTATAATCTAATTCTCGTAACTATGGTTGTCTCTCTGATTGTTCATCCCCTTCTTCGTCTGACCTCATGGGGTATTTATAGGCCACCTGAGGTCTTCTGTGATTGGGTGAGGGGAGAATGACAGCTGGCTGTACGATCGTGCCGTTGTCATCCTCTGCGCTGTACCTTCGCTATTGGTCCACGTGTCATTGTCTGTCCTTTCTCGTACTATTCTGTACCTCGTACCTGCAGGCGATTATGGAGCAGGGAATGTGCGTCTCTGATTGGCTGAATGTCCCTTTCCTGTCGGTTATTAGCTGTCAGCCACGAGGTGCTCCGCGCCGCTTTCTAGAAGGCCACGTAGGCCTGCTATGCTGGCCCATGTGGAGATGTGGGCCCGCGCGCTTGCGCGGTATCATATCTCTTCAAGTCCCCCCAGTGTAGTGTGCTGTATGCGTTGCGGCACTAAAGGAAAAGAAAAGAAGAAAAAGAAAGTTGGTGTGTTTTTGTTAGATGTTTAATTTGTTTGAGTGCTACTGCGCGCTGCGCGGTTGCTTTCCAAGTTGGTTTATTGCGCACGTCAGTAATTAATGCACACATCAGATGTGTCAGGGCGCGGGGCGGATGGGACAGGTTGGTAGCCGAAAAGTCTCTGACGGTTGTAGTGTTTGCAGAGACTGGTGGGTCCGACCTGTCGTTTCGCATGCCCCTGATTTTCTCTCTCCTGACGTGTCCCTTTTTGATTGGTGGGTCGTGCCACACGACTGTAACCGTCTGTGTGGCACGTGACCTGTATATAAAACGTCTCCTCTTCCATTCTTCCTCTTCACACTTGCATTTTTCAAACCCTTAGCGAAAAAATTTCTCTGCATTTTTTCAAGAACTGAACTCCGCGTGTCAAGAGAAACTCTCAACATTTTCAATGGAGAACGTCGTTCAGGTCCCTAAGAAGAAGCGTGGTTCAAAGAGGAGGGACGATGGTTCCAAGAAAGCGCCACCACACGCCGGTGAAGTCACGGCGGTGTGGGCGAAAGGGGAATTTCGCAAGTTCAGGAAGGAACATGGGTTTCCTTCTAACTATGGTGTTGAGGCACCTGCCCCAGATAAAACCATACTGGAGCCTTCGGTGGGCAAGGTAGGGCTTTATGCCACGTACTTCAAGGATTGCAACTTTAGGGTTCCGGTGACTCGATTCTTGAAGACGTTTATTCAGACCGTTGGGGTACACGTTAACCAGATTCACCCTGGTCTGATGTCACGGTTGATGTTTTTCGAGTTCTGCTGCCACTCCTAGAAGATTGAGCCCCTGGTCGACATGTTCTATGTCTTCTACTCTCTTTGCTTTGTGGAGAGTTGGCTATCCTGTCGTCCTCGCACAGGAGTGGCTCCTTGTGCCAAGGCGGGGGTGAAGAGCTTCCGTGACTGGAAGCCTAAATTCTTCTGGATTAATGAGGGTGTGATTCCCTTGGTTATGGGTCGCTTAAACCCGGATGATGGTGCGCCAAAGGCGGTGCTGATAGATTACAAGGAACAAGACTGGTTCCGGACCCTTACTGCGCACCCAGTGGACCTGTGTGAGATCCCTGAGACGGCGCTGGTTATGGCGGGAATGAGCCTGAAGTACGATATTCAGGGGCGCAACCCTCACTTGACTTAGGATGGGAAGGGTATGTCTTCCATTTTGTATTGCGCAGCGTTTTACCTTTGCATTTTATTGAAATTTGCTTTTTCTTTATCAGATGTGGAGAGTTTATACAGCTTGTTGCTGGGTGGTGACAACATGGGCTTCACCTTCCGGGAGCTTGCTGAGAATGAGCTCTATGTTTTGGAGAAGGCGTGGGATACGCTTGTGCGCCCTCAGTTGGAGGTTGTGGCGCGTGAAGATGCCAATGCGCCTTTACAGATTACTGAGACAGGTGAGCCTCCTCGCTCTTCGATAACCCTTCTCCGGTGAACATGTTCATGCGGACGGGTTATCCTTTTATTGTTATTTCTAGTGACGAGTCGTCTGACTCTCACATGTCCTCTTCTCCGCATGTGTCGTCCGCAGGTGGGGGTGAGAAGGAGGCGCCGTCGACTTTTGTTGTGGACGACAGCGGGGAAGAGACGGAGGAGGAGGAGTTTGTGCTTCGTCGCGTGCGGCAGCCAAAGACTGGGGTGGCGCAGGGTGTTGTCCAAGGTGAAGATTTCGCCTTTGTTTTAGACCATGAGGTCATTAGCAGGTATCTTCAAAATTACAACCCTATTGAACGAAGCTACGTTGAACTTTCAGATGCGTTCACGGATGAGGGAACAGCTGCGCTGAAGGATATTGCGGAGGGGGTGGTTCTTCGGGCTCCATTGACTGTAGAGACCGAAATGGATCAGTCTGCGCCACAACAGACCCCGCAGAAGAAGAAGCGCTCGAGGCGAAGCAAGTCTCGCAAGCCTTCCACTGAGGGGACGCATGATACTGGCTCCTTATCCCCTGCTGAAAAAAGGCAAATGTTGGGTGACCTGGTGCATAGCGCCGAGGACAGCTTGTTAGGTATGTTCCTTAGTGTCATGGCGTGTACACTATGCCTTTGTCTTTATTTCTCCCGTTTTGATTTATTGTTTGTTTTGTGTTGTTTGCAGCTGATCTGATGGGTGAAGGGGCGCCCAGTCATGTGACTGAGGCTGCTGTTCATGAGGGTTTTGTGGTCAACCCGACTGAGGTTCAGGGGGTGCCCTCGCCAGATAGGCGGGTTGTTACTCCTCCTGTTCAGCCTCTTTCGTCGAGGACTCCACCGCCTTCTCCTGCTCGCGATGTGGTCCAACCTTCTTCCCCGCGTCAGACGGCGCAACTTGATGACCCCCCTGTCCACACTGCCCCAGTGAACACTGAGGCATCTGTGGGTTTGGAGGAGGAGACCCAGCGCGTGTCTCCGTCAGACATTAGCGAGGGCGATACAAGGGGTCTGCAGATTATGGATGACGACTCGAACGAGAAGCGTCCAGTTCCCGAGTTTGAGGCTGGCTTTTCAGGGGCTAGCCTTAAGGGCGCGGATGTGAACCCTGATGAAATTTACATCCCCTCTTGGCAGTTGACTACCAGCGCCCGGTTTGTGGATGTCAACAGTTGTAGGGAGCTGCTGGGTAATCTTGTGCCTCCAGCCGAACACGAGCACCAGGCCACTCGTCCTCATCAGGAGCTGCTTGAAGACAACATGATGAGTCTGGCGAACCTGATATCCACCTCTGCTGAGATAGCCCGGCAGTGGGGCTTCCTGGCCCATGAGCGCCAGGAATATGATAGTAAGTTTAGTGAGGTGTGTGCGGAGCGCGATCGGTTGGCAAAGGAGTTGAAGCGCGCTAAATGGGATGCTGTGACATATCGTGAGGAGCGCGACAAGCTTGACAAGCACTTGTCCGAGCGAGAGCAGCAATGGACTGCTGCCTGTGCCAAAACTAACCGGACTTTGGAGATTGCGGCGCAGAAGCAGCAAGAGGCAGAGCGCTTGTCTAATGAGGCATCGCGGAAAATCCTTGAGCTGACTGGTAAGTTGGATCAGCGTCGTGACGCCTTGGTTGAGGCTCGCGAGATGCTAAGGCAGAAGGATGCCAAGGTCGCAGAGCTGGAGGATAAGGTGGCGGGTTTAAAGGAGGCCAACCTGAAGCTTGAGCAGCAGAACGCTGACCTTGAGGGGGAAGCGTTGGACGTTCGTGATGAGGCGCGCCTGGCGCATGAAGACCGGGAGTGGCTTATGACCTGTTGTGTCCCAGAGGTTCGTCCTTTACTCTTACTCATTAATTTCCTTTTGTGTTTTCTTGTTTATGATGTTTGACAGGCTGTTGTGCACATTTTGTAGGTCGCTTATCACGTTAAGAACTGTGATGAAGCGCGCCAGGCTGTTGCCGCTGTGAATGCTGCTGCCAAGTTGGTTGGGCGCAAGGCTGGGTTCCTCGAGGGGTTCCAGCATGCGAAGGATGGGAAGGCCTTGGAACAGTTCCCCCTGTTTGACAAAGACTTGGACGCCTTGTTCGAGAAGAAAACGGCGGAGTATGACAAGCTCAACGTTGAGTTGGTGGACTTTGTTGTGAGCCACCGAGACCAACCAACGTGTCATACTCTGCGGTCGTCTTTTGAGAAGCAGGGCCTAACACACACGAGGCGCAAGTATGCTATGAAAAGGACAGATGCTGGTCCTCAAGCGGAGGGTGACGCGCCTGGTCCAAGTGAAAGGCTGCACCTGTCTGGCTCAGAAGGTGACTTTAGTGATACTTCGGAGGGGGGCGGGGCGCCATAGGCCAAATGTGTATTTTGCTTTTTCATAATCTTGTAATGACTTAATGGACAATCATGTTTGTGGCTTTTTAATGTTAATGAAAATTTTGGTTTCATTTATTGCTTTGCTGTGCCGTTTGTATGCCTTGTGTTTTTTTTTGTTGTCATGCAATGTTAGTTGAAGGCTGACCAGCTGACGCTGTGGTTTGGCTATGTTGCGCCTTAGGTGTGGCCTTAGACAGTTGCCACTTAGCGTCGTGACTGTTTAGTTCGAACCGTTGTTTTTTAGTCATACAATGTTTAAGTGGCGCGCGATATCTTAGCCATATGGCGCGCCTGTTTAGGACGGAAGCAGGTTATCGTTGCAATTTTTTAGTCTTAGACAGTGCGTCTTAGGTATGCAATGTTTAGGTGGCGCGCGATATCTTATCCATATGGCGCGCCTGTTTTAGAAGTTGCAAGTTATCTTTGCAATTATTAGTTTTAGACATTGTATCTTAGCCATACAATGTTTAAGTGGCGCGCGATATCTTAGCCATATGGCACGCCTGTTTTAGAAGTTGCAAGTTATCCTTGCAATTTTTAGTTTTAGGCATTGTATCTTAGCCATACAATGTTTAAGTGGCGCGCGATATCTTAGCCATATGGCGCGCCTGTTTTAGAAGTTGCAAGTTGTCCTTGCAATTTTTAGTTTTAGGCATTGTATCTTAGCCATACAATGTTTAAGTGGTGCGCGATATCTTAGCCATATGGCGCGCCTGTTTTAGAAGTTGCAAGTTGTCCTTGCAATTTTTAGTTTTAGGCATTGTATCTTAGCCATACAATGTTTAAGTGGCGCGCGATATCTTAGCCATATGGCGCGCCTGTTTTAGAAGTTGCAAGTTGTCCTTGCAATTTTTAGTTTTAGACATTGCATCTTAGCCATGCAATGTTTGATTGTTTACGTTGTTGCACGGTTACATATATAACGAAATGATGATTAACAGAGTAGATGTTTTGGTTAGGGAAAGAAAAACGATCGTTGTATTAAATGGCTAAATAGCCTTCATTACAATACGCGTTGCGGTTACATGTAACACTTTCTTAGTTGCGCTGCATTCCACGTGCGTGGGATCAGCTCGTCATCTAGTGTTGATAGTTTGTATGCTCCTTTCCCTAGGACTTCAATGATGCGGTATGGGCCCTCCCAGGTGGGGGTGAGCTTGCCTGCTGGTAGCGCTCCGCTTGCTTCATTGTTTCTGAAGACAAAGTCGCCGACTTTGAAGGCGTTCAGCTTGACCTTGGCGTTGTAGTACCTTTCCAGTTGCTTTTTGTAGTTAGCCTCTTTTATTGCTGCCAAGTCTCGGCGTTCTTCTAGCAGGTCTAAGTTGGTGCGCAGCTCTTTTTCATTGTCGGTATGGCATGCGGAGAGGACTCTTGCAGAGGGGCACCCTATTTCGGCTGGGATGACTGCTTCGGAGCCATAGGTGAGGCTGAACGGGGTCTCGCCGGTGCTCGTTTTTGTTAGCGTTCGATTGGCCCATAGCACGCTCGGTAGTTCCTCCGCCCAGGCCTTTCCTTTCGTCCCTAGGCGTGCTTTGATGCCTTCGACGATGCTCCTGTTGGCGCGCTCAACTTGGCCATTACCCTGTGGGTGGGCGACTGATGTAAAGATGGGCTTGATGTGCAGCTCTGTGTACCACTTTAGGAGTCCTCTATCTGCGAATTGTGTTCCATTGTCTGTGACAATCTCCATAGGCAGGCCGAAACGGCAAATGAGGAACTCCCAAATGAATTTCTTTACTTGGCTTGCGTTGATCTCTGCTAACGGTTTGGCTTCTATCCATTTCGTGAAGTAATCGATTGCAACGATCAGGTATCGCCGCTTGCCTGTGGTCATGGGGAACGGCCCTACCAGGTCGATGGCCCATTTTTGAAATGGCCATGCGGATGTTACTGGTATCAAGTCGTTTTTGGGGCGCATGGTGTTCGGCGCGTGGCGTTGGCAAGAGTCACATCGTCGTATAATTTCCAGCGCGTCCAGATGCATGCCAGGCCAGTAGTAGCCGGCATTCATGATCTTTGCCACCACCATGCGTGGTCCCGCATGTATACCACATATTCCTTCGTGGATTTCCCTGACAAGGTAGTCTGCATCCGTTCCATCGACACACTTCAGCAATGGCCCCAAGTATGATTTTCGATACAACACTCCATCTTGCATTTGGTACTGCAGCGCTTTGTGTTGTATTTTTCTTGCCTCTGCGCGCTGACTTGGCAGTGTGCCTGTAGTGAGGTAAGAGATAATGGGGGTCATCCAGCTGTCAATACCTGTTTGAATCACATGGACCTCCTTGGGCGGTACAGAAGGTTCGGCTAGCACTTCAACGCGGACCTCTTTTGCTAAATGACCGAAATTTGTGGACGCCATTTTGCTTAGAGCGTCCGCTGGTTTATTTTGACTGCGACTGATGTGGTCGATGGTGCAGCTTGAGAATGTAGCCATCAATTCTTTTGCGTACCGGAGGTATGTTGCCATGGATGGGTCTTTGGCGTCATACTTCCCAGTGATTTGTCCTGCTACCAACATGGAATCTACGTGCGCGAAGACGTGCTTGGCACCCAGTTTCTGCGCGATGCGTAGGCCTGCAAGGAAAGCTTCATACTCAGCTTCATTGTTCGTTGTTTTGAACTCTAGCCGGATTGCGTAAGTGAACTCGGCCCCATCGGGGTGGACGAGTCTGACCCCCGCGCCTGCGCCATCATCGTTTGAGGCTCCGTCCGTGTACAGGTTCCAAATTGCTTTGTCCTCACATTGCTGTTGCGGGCCTTGCTCAGCCTTGCACTCTTCTATTTTTTCTTGCGGTACTTCGGCGATGAAGTCCGCCAGGACTTGTCCCTTGATTGCAGGTCTGGATTTGTAGAAGATGGTATGCTCACCCAGCTCAATTGCCCACTTTGCCAATCTTCCGGACAGTTCCGGTTTGGAGAGTACATTGTTCAGTTTGTAATCGCTAAGCACATTGATCGGATGACCTTGGAAGTACCGGCGCAGTCTGCGCGACGCATGCACTAAGGCTAGTACCAACTTTTCCATTGTGGTGTACCTGGTTTCTGCGTCTGTCAGGACTCTGCTGATGTAATAGATTGGAGTTTGGACCAGTTTGCGATCGACCATGAGCACTGCGCTTACTGCTTTTTCTGTGGCGCATAGGTACATTGTTAAAGGCTCTCGCGGTAGGGGCGCAGTGAGCGTTGGGAGATCCATTAGGCAGGCTTTCATGTCTTGAAAAGCCTTTTCTGCTTCGCTGGTCCATTTAAATTGGCTCTTTTTCAGGCAGCTCTTTAGTGTTTCGATGAACGGGATGGATTTGGTTGCGTGGTTGGAGAGGAATCTGTTGATGGCGACCAAGCGTCCGTTCAAGGTTTGGACCTCCTTCAGCGTTGATGGAGACGGCATTTGTGCTATGGCTTGGATTTTTTCTGGGTTTGGTCGAAAACCATCTTTGGTGACGATTACCCCCAGGAACTTTCCTTCCTCCATTCCGAAGGCGCACTTGCTCGGGTTGAGTTTCATATGGATTTCTTTTAGGTGTTTGAAGGTCTCTTCGATGTCCTTCAACATCTGATCCTCTTCTTTGCTTTTGATGACTAAGTCATCTACATAAACTTCGAGGTTTTTGCCAATTTGCAGTGCGAACGCGCGGTCCATCAGCCGTTGGTAGGTTGCTCCTGCGTTCTTTAGCCCGAATGGCATCTTTGTGTAGCAAAAAACACCTTTGTCTGTTCGAAAGGCAGTCTTGTCTTCGTCCTCGGGCGCCATTTGGATTTGGTGGTAGCCTTTGTAGGCGTCCAGGAAGCATTTGAATCGGAATGGCGCGAGGGAGTCGATTTTCAAGTCTATTTCTGGCAAGGGGTAGCAATCTTTCGGGCAAGCTTTGTTGAGGTCAGTGTAATCCACACACATCCTCCAGCTTCCGTTGCTTTTCTTGACCATGACTGGGTTTGCGACCCAGGTCTGGTATCTAGTTTCGCGCAGGATACCTGCCTTCAGTAGCTCATTGACTTGCTCATTCATTGCTTTGGCTTTCTCGGCGCCCATGCTCCTGCGCTTTTGTGCGATCGGCTCAACCGAGCGGTATGTGTTGAGTTTGTGTTGGGCGAGCTCTCGCGGGACCCCCACCATGTCTGATGGTTGCCACGCGAAAACGTCCATGTTCTTTCGCAGAAGCTGCTTTAGTCGTTCCCGTGTGTTCTCTGAGATGGCTGCCCCCAGTGTCACGGTCTGCTCTGGGAACTTGGGGTTAAGGATCCACTTTTCGGGTTCAGTGCGCGGGGTTGCCTTTAACATTTTGGCAGGGTGTGGCTCTTCCGTCATAACGCACTCTCTGTTGGCCCATATGATTGCTACGCCTGTTGGTGTTGGGAACCCAATGGCTCCGTGTATCGTTGACGGTACCATGTTATAGGCGGCCATTGCTTCTCGCCCCAAAATGATGTCATAGGTAGATTTCGTTGGCACAACGAGGAAGGTGACATCCTCTGTTCTTGAGTGCGCTTTGTCCCCCATCGTTAGACGGAAAGAAATTTCCCCCAGAGGTGATATGACCTCATTTGAGAAACCCATGATAGGGGAGTTGACCGGGCGCAGGCGCTGCTTGTCTTCCTCGTCTAGGAGGTTGAAGCATTGTTCGTACATTATGTCAGAGTTGCTCCCTGTATCGACCAGCGCGCGGGTTGTTCGATAATGATCGAAAATGGCCGTGATAACCAGTGCGCGGGTGGATGAAGGTCCGCCCTTGACTGTTGGGAAACGTACTTGTTGTTCTTTCCATTCTGCCACTTGGGAAACGTATGATACCGCGCAAGCGCGCGGGCCCACATCTCCACATGGGCCAGCATAGCAGGCCTACGTGGCCTTCTAGAAAGCGGCGCGGAGCACCTCGTGGCTGACAGCTAATAACCGACAGGAAAGGGACATTCAGCTAATCAGAGACGCACATTCCCTGCTCCATAATCGCCTGCAGGTACGAGGTACAGAATAGTACGAGAAAGGACAGACAATGACACGTGGACCAATAGCGAAGGTACAGCGCAGAGGATGACAACGGCACGATCGTACAGCCAGCTGTCATTCTCCCCTCACCCAATCACAGAAGACCTCAGGTGGCCTATAAATACCCCATGAGGTCAGACGAAGAAGGGGATGAACAATCAGAGAGACAACCATAGTTACGAGAATTAGATTATAGTCGAAGCGCTGTAACAGTAGCTATCTTAGTCTTGTAATAATCATTGAACCATTAATGAGAATCATGTCCTTACTTGTGCTTTCATCTTAGTATACTGTTATATTGGTGTTTCTTCAAACACCAATAACAATAAGAAACCGTAAAAATAAAGTCAGTGTAGCTAGTGTAAGTTGGTAAAAAAAATGATAACTTATGAATGTTAAAAAAATGTATGATAATTAAAAGTTATGAGGTTAAAATGTAAATTTATGTAAAGCAAAGGATGTATTGAAAAAAAATCTTTCTTAGCAATGGACAAATTGTAGGCTGAGAGGAAATAAAAAGTGTAAAATAATAGTTCACTGATTTATGAAGCAGAGCAACTTAGCGTGGCCAGGCGCATGATATCTATTCATCACTGTTTAAGTGTCATTGAATTAATATTATAGATAATAATAATCAAGAGTTGAACACAACAAGGTCAAGTGTTTGTTTCAAGTCAACTCACCTATTCCAAGTCCCAACATGATGAAATCATGGAGTCAACTTATATGAAATATAATAATAATATAAAAAGATTTTATATAAAATTCAAGTTGCCCTTGTTGTAAGTAGTGAGATTCTCCCCGCGTTGTGGCTTGCATTCAATCGATATTAGTTTGATTCATTACAGAAAGAAACGGATGACGGCGTAACTTGTTGCCCGTCTATCTTCTATTATGATGTAACTTTCGTATTTCGTTTTAATAATAATTAATTATCTTTAAAAAAAATCACTACAATACCTTGGTATTTAGTGTAGAAACCGAAAGAGTTGCGCTCAAGGGAAAGTATGATGATATCAATATACTAGTACCAATGTTATCGGATCAGGCTTGGTTTGGTTTGGTTCGGTTCGGTCACGACACAGGATTACATCGGTTCGGTTTGTCACATTATATATAGAACAAAAAAATTCAACTTCAATCGAGTATGTTGCAATGGAATATTCGGAGTTCCAGAAAGCATTATATGAAATTATTAAAATAATGAACATGCTAAACGACGTCACTTTATACGAAAAATTAAACCGTGAATAGCTTTGACGACATGTACGTTTGTGTTTCGGTCTCTTGTACATTAGTATTCACAACTTGGTTAGAAATAAAATGTATACTAGGACGTATATAAAAATAAGCATGTCATCTCACTGATGTTGTTCGGTAGATATGGGTTGAGTATAGTATGGTAGCATTGCTCTATATTGCTTACGAGTTAGTGAAAAAATATTTTATTTTGAATACAACTAACTTTTCAACAAAATTTATATCAAAAATCGAGAAAAAAGTTCACAACGATTGTATTTGTTTTTTAGTTAGCAAACAAAAGGTGTCAAGGGAAAATCTAATTAGTAGAATGTTAAATGTGTCAAAGTCGTGTATTATATAAGTATAAGAGGTGAAAAAAGCATGCACCAATCATACACCTTAAATCTATGCATATACTTACAAAGTTTGTGAAGCACAACTCTTCTCTATTGTCTTCTGTATATTTAGTAAAATTCCTATCGTATTCAGGATGCCGTAAGAACATCTTTAATGGATTCACTTTGAAACGTGTCACGCCTACTGCCACATTTTAATCATACTTATATTTTTAACACGTCCATTGTCTTACCAATGCTATGTCCATTTTCAAACACACAAACACCATTTTTTATTTTAAAAGAAAACCATTTTTCTTTAACCCGATAGAAATAAACATTATTTATATAATACTCTCTAATAGAAAAGAGACCGCGAATCTTCTTCGTAGTTACTATTTGGCAAGAATCACCAAATAGTTCTAACGTCACAACTTGTACAAATTCTCTCTAATATTTGTAGGATATTTTCTCATCATTGCACTCGTGTTGTAAACAATTTTACAACATAAACAATAAACACTCACTTTTTTGCTAATCTATGATCTCTTAAGTGGATCCATGTTATATTTAGTAGGGAAAGGCCCCCACTCACCAGACCACCTTAACAACTTTTCAAACACAGACAAATAAAATTCAAATCTAATCGACTTGAATCTATCTCAAACTTGAAAGTGAATCTGAAAAACATTAGTATATTTTACCTTTATTTATTTATTATATTAATGGCTATAACTTACATGATAAACACATAGAGTATCAGTGTCTCACACGTCCTCTTCATAAATAGTAAATTCAATATAAATACTATCCACATCAATTGGTTATTCAGTTTTTTTTTAAGATCTTGAAGTTAAATGATAAGAAATAAATTATAAATGAATACAATTTCTAAGTATATCATATATAGTCAAGTGTATAAACAAAACCAGTGCAAGATGAAAATTAAACATTGAGTATATTCCGTACAAAGATCTTGTTTTTGATCTGGTCATGTAACCTTTCATGATTTCGTTGTTGATCTTCTTGGCCGAATGGCCGCTGGTAACCTTGCGAAATCGCTTCATATTTACAAATAATCATACGTTCACAAATTACTTTTAGGAGTGGATTCGAGTCTCTTCACTAACAAATCCAACGCTTCCTTCATCCAGGAATATTGACAAACTTCTTTAGCCTTTGATACACTCATCCAAACTCGTTGACGAATGTCTTTCTCGGGCCAATTGTCGAGTTGCTCCTTAACTAGTAGCGGAAACATGCACCCTTCATAGTATGCATCATTTCCTTTGCTTTTGAAGCACCATCTACCCAACACACCCTATAAAAGTTGAAGAAAGATACATTAATTTTAGTTAAAATAATCAAAAGAGCAATATTAATTTGGCCATTCTATTACTCTTCTTTATTAAACAAGCTCGAGTTCTTTTAGGTCAAACAAGTTGAGCCCAAGCTCAGCCAGGCTGGGGCTCAACTTGTTTATGCCCCTAACGTTAGCTTCTCTAGAATAAAGAACCAACCTCAACTATTCCAAGCACTCCAGCTTCCTCTACTGATTCTCTTAGCGCGGCCTCTTTGATAGATTCATCTGATTCCCAACCACCCTGTTAACGTTAAAAACCATGCGTCAATTAATCATAATTTTTTTAAAGTATCTAATAAAGACGGCATAAACAGGTCGTGTTCACAGGTTAACTGGTCAAAAACATGAAATGTATATATTATACGTACCTTAGGGAACAACATTCCTTTGCCTTTTCTTTGTGCACTAATGACTAGAACTTCTAACGCATCCTCATATCCCATGTTACTATTAATTCTATAAGGTATACATCTGCATGATCAAATTCATAACCCTTAATATCAATAAACAAATATCAACAACCAGTTTTCTTCAAATCGAAAACGCTAAAACGCACAACAAAAAGCAAAAACATGAGGGAGACTAACTGACCCAACGAGTTGGCGTTGGTTCTGATTGTAACGCTGCAATTGGCGACCGCTACGAGAAACCATGGTAACCATATTGTTTCAATCAATATTTGAATGATGATGAAGAAGGAGCACGAAAAGAAAGTGTTAAAAGATTGGTGAGGATGTGATGTAAGTGAGAATGGTTAATATTAATATATAGGGAAGGAATATGTGGGGTTTGCGCGGAGGCGCACTTGGAAATGCGCGGATATGTTTTCAACTTCCAAGTCCACGCTGCATATATTTTCAACTATCATCAACTCCTCTCTCTCTCTCGGTCTACTGGTTTTGTTGATAAACACAAAAACGACGTTAATTATTATTATTTTAAGTCAACCCAGCTATCCTAACATGATTTCGTCATCAATTAACATTCAATAAAAAAGTATAACATCTATCTATATATATAAAAGAAAACGTATATGCCGAGGTGGCGTGCAATGGAGGCCTCAACCTCCCCTTGAGAGTGCCACGTGGCATCATAATCGAAAGATTTTAGTGTTTTTGAACTATTTCCTTTTTTAATTAAAAAAAACATAAAACCCTAAATTAAATTGAGTTATTTTAGGAAAAAAGAATTTAAAAATAAATTTAAAATTTTCTCTCTCATGTTTCCTCCCATAATTTTTAAACGTTTATATCTTTTATATACGAGATGTTTTAAAGAAAAAAATTACACCAAATTAACGGGCGTTTTATAATCTTTCTAACGAGTACCATAGTCCTATATAAAAAACGGAGAAAAATCGGCTATTTTTTGTGGGGTTTCGTTCATACAGGAAAAAAACACACAAAGTGTTCATGTTATTCATTAATCATGTTTTTTCTTTTAAACCAGGTTCTTATCTATGATGTTGAAAATCAGCCCAATCGCCATGTTATCATTGGAATTTTACTAGGTATACTTCATCAAGAGAAGTTAGGAGAAAGAATCGCGCAACACTGCAACACATGGTGTCACCTTATAGCAAGGTTATTTTTTATTTATTTAATTACAAGAATAATAATTATTACTATTAGTATTAGTATTTTTAGAATGGTTATATTTTTCAACCCCGGGACGCTCCCGAAAAGAATTGATAGTTGCTGACTTGGCGTTCAAGGTTGGCCTCAACCATCTCTTGATTATGCCACGTGGCATAATGAGATGCAATGATTACAACTTCCAACTTAAGTGTTTGTTTAATTGATTAGATTAGGAATTATAAGAGCCATTAGAATGTGAGAAATTAGAGAGATGCGATGAGTTTTTTAATAGTTGCAGCTTACATAAGTGATTCTTTAGATGATTACTGATTAGGTTTTAGATTAGGGAATATGAGTTATTACTTATTAGAATACTATGAACATGCAATGATTGAGAGATTTTGTGGTTAGTTTTTTTTTTTGGCCGGCAAATTCCAATTTTATTCTCACCAAATCATATATACACTACCTTCTAATAGCAAGCTGCTATATAGAAGACAGACAACAACAGCCCAAACAAATTACATTCATATCCCCTATATATCAGATTTTTTGGTTAGTTAACCTTAGCCATTTGCAATAGGTTATCACGTAAAATTAGATTTTTCAACCCCGGGACCCTCCCGGGGTAATTAGCTAGTGAGGAATATATAAAATTTGGGTTGACCTTGTGCAGTAATCTCTATGGGTGTAAAAAAAATCCAAATTTGAAAATGACCCTGAGTTATCCTAACTCTTTTTTTAACGGAAAGGAA
The DNA here is from genome assembly GCA_032199755.1 of Ambrosia artemisiifolia. NCBI lineage: Eukaryota > Viridiplantae > Streptophyta > Magnoliopsida > Asterales > Asteraceae > Ambrosia > Ambrosia artemisiifolia. Next base: position 35,137,416 of record CM063526.1, on the reverse strand, counting down.
TGACGAGTCAACCACCGTGACACCAGGCGTTGCGGGCATGATCGACTACTCGACCGCTGTTAGCCCCTTGCCTCTCTTAGATGCGTGAAAACCCGACCTTCACCCGCCCGAATGCACGACAGTGGAATAATCGGTAAAACTTTGCCTCCTATTTAAGTCGAACCGGCGCCACCCATATTCGCTCTTCACCTGAATGCCGCAAAAAATAATGGGGATAGTAAGAATCAAACCTAGATCACAAAAAACACCAATTTTATTCCAAATCACTCCACCACTAGCTTATTTGCCTAACTCCTATGTTACGAACTCAAAGTATCTTATTTTTAGGATATTTCAAATGGTACATTTTAAACAGTACGGAAATTTATGAAAACTGATATACTTTTACTACTTATATTTTTAGAAGTTTTAATTTTTTTTATAAACAGTACGAAAATTTATGAAAACTGATATACTTTTACTACTTATATTTTTAGAAGTTTTTATTTTTTTTAACTAGTATTGTATTTGAGTATTTGGGCTATATTTATTATTATTTTTTTAAAATGGCAATGTTTATATTTCATACTCTACATGCTTCATTTGCCTATGATTGAACCTACGATCTCCCCTCTAAGACTATGTGTAGTGGGGGGCTTTATGGGGCTCCATGTATAAAGCCCCCCATCCTGATTGGTCCACGTGGCTGCTGAGTCAGCATGGAGAGAGAAACTGAAAAAGGGGTGTAGTGGTGGGGCTTTATGTATAAAGCCCCTGAATCTGATTGGTCCACGTGGATTTTATTTTTTTTATTCTTTTAACTCAAAATAATTAAAATAAAAGGTAAATAAATATAAAAAAATTACAAATAATATTAAAAAACACACAATTAATATTAAAAAAAAGTTACAACTAAAATTAAAAAAAATTACAAATAATCTTAAAAAACACACAACTAATATTAAAAAAAAATTACACACCTCCTAAATTACTTATTTAAACATTACATATTCCTAAATTACTTAATTAAACACATAATATAATCCTAAATTACTTATTAAAACCTAAACCTCCCACTAAGGAGAGTAGTTGTCCCAGTCCTCGAGTGTGTAGTACTCGGGGGATAGGGAACGTGAGCTGTCCCGTCCATCGGACCTCGCATCCGATGGGAAGTAGTAGTACTCACGAGGAGGGGTAGGCATGCTCCAGAGGCGCTCCTGCTCCTCAACTTCCCTGAGGGCTTCCAAGTCCTCAGGGGTTGGCTCCCCATATTCACGGGGTGGGGTGGTCTGGTGGTGGTGGGTGGGGGTATTCTGGGGGGTGGGGGTAGGTTGGTGGTAGGGGGTAGTCTGGTTGGGGGGGATAGGTTGCTGGTAGGGGGTAGGAGGAGGAGGGGTGAAGGTTTGTGGTGCCGACAACATGAGTCGGTTCAATTGATATGTAGCCATGCCATAATCATGGGCCCAAGCCCATTCTTCATCCGTCCAGGGATCATCCTTCTAGGGATCATCCTCTTCAGGATGAGTTGGTGGTGCCACAGCAGGAGGAGGAGGGAGATTTAGCCAATGTTGAGGAGGAGGAGGAGGAGGAAGAGGAGGTTGTGGAGGAGGAGGAAGAGTAGGTTGTGGAGGAGGATGAGTTGGCAGTCGCCGGGACCGGCCCCGTCCCCGGACCCGTCGAGTGAACTGCCGGACATTAGAAGGTCCGGCAGCTCCTGCTTGAAAACCGCCAGTGTTATTCATTGTGTTTGATGAGGAAAGGATGAGGAAGATGGAAGAGGTGTGATTGATCTGAGATGAGGAAGGGGGTATTTATAGGGTGAGAAATATGACCGTTTGGGGGGAAAACGTTTGAATTTCAAAATTTGAAATTCAAACGTTTGGGGGGAAAATTTGAATTTCAAACGGTTTGAACAGTAACCGTTTAAAATTCAAATGTTTGAATATTATTTTTTTATATAATCTATTTTTTTTTAATTTTAATAAATATAATTTTTTTATATAATCTATTTTATTTTTTAATTATTATTTTTTATATAATATATTTGTGTGTGTATGTTATTAATTTTAATAAATATAATTTTTTTATATAATTTAACTTTCAAATGCAACGGTCAAAAGTTTGAATTTTTTTTTCAACCCAAGTGACACGTGTCACTTTCTGATTGGTCCAAACTTTGAGCACCCGGCGTTATGAAGATGGAGCCCCGGCGCATAAAGCCCCATAGCGCCGGGGTGTTTCGGTGTTCAGGGGCGCTATAAAACAAAAATTTGCACAATAACGCCCCACTACGGGTGGTCTAAGAGCCTCTAATTATTTTGTAGAAATTTAGGGTTTCTCAACACAAACAATCAAACATACAAACTAATAAAAGAATCAACACAAGAATACAGAGAAATAGCGACTGAAAGCGGTGACAAAATCTATATTAACCAACCCAAAACAGTGCCCCCCAAATACCCAATAGTCTCAGCAAATCACTGAGACTAAAGATCAACCAAGATCATACAGAGTCTTCTGCTGATTGTTTAGATCAGCAGACGATAAGAAGATAATACAAACACTTACAAAGGTAAGCAGATGAACACTATACAACCAGAGAGAAACCCTAACACAAAAAAGAAAAAATACAGAATGAATGATACAACGAAGAGACTGAGCTTTTATAGCTCAGTCCAGAACTTTCCACGAGATGCTGATCCAACGGCTACAATCATAAGACTTCAACATCGATCCAACGGCTCACACTTGCCACGAATATCATCTCGTAACAACTTCAGCCTTATAACAAACCGGAGCCCAACAACCTATTAGGCCCAAAGAAATCAAACAAGATTTATTAGCCCAATACAACATATCAACAATAAGCCCAATAATGTTTAACATTAGAATTAATGTACATGTCTTATTTTTAACATGCCCCCTTAATTCAAATGTTAAACATATCTTTCATGCCCAACTTAGAACACAAAAGATTGTGCTGAACAACATTCAGCCCTTTAGTAAAGATATCAGCAAGTTGCTGATCAGAGGAAACTTTCAAAGTTTGTATGATACCATCTGAAATCTTTTCTCTTATAAAATGAAGATCGATTTCAAAGTGTTTAGTCCTATCATGAAAGACAGGATTGGCTGCTATTGATATAGCAGCCTTGCTATCACTATAAAGATCTACTGGCAATTTACAATTGACTTGTAATTCACCTAGTAGATTTTTAAGCCAGATTATCTCACAAGTGGCTGAGCACATAGCTCTATACTCAGCCTCAGCAGAGGATCTGGCAATGGTACTTTGTTTTTTACTCTTCCAGGAGACTAAACAATCTCCCAGAAAGATTCCAAAACCAGTTACAGACTTTCTAGTAACTAGGCACTTAGCCCAGTCAGCATCAACATACCCTTTTAAATCAAAGCTTTGAGACCTTTTAAACACAATCCCTTTACCAGGTGGTAGCTTTAAGTACCTTAGAAGTCTTAAAGCTATTTGAAGATGACACTTGGTAGGTTTGTGCATAAATTGACTCAGAAACTGAACACTATAACTAATATCAGGTCTTGTTAAAGACAAATAGATCAGTTTCCCAATCAATTTTTGATATCCAGTTATGTTATCAAGCACAGGACTTTGTTTTGCATCCTTTGCTGATACTATATAACTTTGTTCTATAGGAGTGCTAATGGGTTTGCAACCTAACTCATTAAGCAACTCCAAGCAATACTTTCTCTGAGTCAAACAAATTTCATCTTTTTCATATAAAACCTCAATACCAAGGAAATACTTAAGTTTCCCTAAGTCCTTTATTTTAAAGTTTGTTTGTAACATAGTTTTACAGTTAATAATTTCAGATTCATTATTACCTGTAATAACTATATCATCTACATAAACAAGAAAGCAACAAACAAATCTCCTTTAGACTTAACAAACAAAGAATAGTCACAAATACTCTGTTTAAACCCCATATCTATCAATACCTTGGTCAACTTTTCATTCCATTTCCTAGGGGCCTGTTTAAGGCCATATAATGACTTAACCAATTTACAGACTTTGGTCTCATTATTAGGATAATAACCCTCAGGCAATGTCATATAAACATCCTCATCAATTGACCCATAAAGAAATGCATTATTAATGTCAAGTTGATATAAAGGCCAAGAGTTTTGGACTGCTAAGATAATAACACACCTTACAGTGACCATCTTTACAACTGGAGAGAAAGTCTCTCCAAAGTCAAGGCCCTCTCTTTGGTTATAGCCCTTGGCAACAAGCCTGGATTTAAACCTTTCAACCTCACCATTTGATTTATATTTAACTTTATAGACCCATTTATAACCAATGGGTTTTCTGCCTTTTGGAAGGTCAGTTAATATCCATGTTTGATTCCTATGAAGAGCCTCCATTTCATCATTAATGGCCTCTATCCATCTAGGATCTTTAGAGGCCTCTGAATAACTACTAGGCTCAATAGTCTTATTAAGACTGGACACAAAACAAAAATTTTCAGAAGACAACACAGAATAATTAACTACCTTCTCAACTCCATATTTAACTTTACCCTCAACAGTAAAATCATCAAATTTTTTAGGTAAAACAGAATTTCTATCAGACCTTCTAGTTTGAATCCTATGTCCCTCAGGAGTACAGTTCTCATCATCTGAACCCTCAACCCTATGAGAGGGATCAGTCCCTCTTAATCCTGAATCACTAGGTGGCTGATCATATTGATCTACCTCACTTGTGATCCTAGATGAGTCATCTAATCCCTTCTCAGGGGAGTGTTCATGAGCAACACTGGTTCCCCCTTCATCATTGGGAACATTATTATTATTATTATTATTTCTAGAATTTTCAATGCTTGTGTCATCAAATAGATCAAAAAAATTTAAATGATTTAAGTTTTTATAATCAAGTTTTCCAGTTTCTGTTTTAAAAGGAAATATATTTTCATAAAACTTGACGTCTTTGGAAAACTCAAACTGTTTTGTTTCTAAACTCCAGAGTTTATAACCTTTTTTGAAAACAGAATATCCAACTAAAACACATTCATCAGCTCTACTTACTAGTTTATCTTTTTCATCCAAAACAGTTTTAAAACACAAGCACCCAAAATTCCTAAGATGACTAATAGTTGGGGGGAACCCATATATTTTCTCATAAGGACTCACACCATTTAGAACAGAAGAGGGAAGCCTGTTAATCAAATAGGCAGCAGTTAAAATGCATTCAGACCAAAAATTTAATGGCACACTACTTTGGAACAACAAAGCTCTAGCTATGTTTAACAGGTGTCTATGTTTTCTTTCAACAACTCCATTCTGTTGAGGAGTATGCACACAAGATGTTTGATGCATAATCCCTTTTGAATTACAAAAACTAGACATTTGTTTATTTACAAATTCTGTACCATTGTCACTTCTAAATGCATTAACATTCTTTTTAAACTGTGTTTTAACAAGTTCATAAAATATGACAATCTTTTCAAAAACTTCATTTTTCCCTTTAAGTAAGTAAACCCAAACTGATCTAGAGTAGTCATCTACTATTGTCAAAAAATATTTAAAACCTTCCTTACTGGTTACCCTGTAAGGACCCCATACATCAAGATGGACTAACTCCCCTACTTCTTTTGTTTTATGTTCACTTAAAGGAAAAGGAACCCTAACTTGTTTGGCTTTATGACATATTTCACAGGGACTAGAATGAGTTGTTTCAACATCAAGACTTCCTTTTAACACAGCTAGAACTTGGTCAGATGGGTGTCCTAATCTACTGTGCCATAGATTAACACCAATTGAACTATTAAAACACACAGAACCATTACTCACATTGGAACCTATAAAGTACAAACCATCGTGCTCTTTACCAGTCTCCAGGGTTCTCTTGGACTTGGAATCCTGGACATAACAAGCATGATCATCAAATAAGACACTTAAGCTGTTATCCTTAGCTAACTTATTAACAGACACAAGGTTCACACAATAGTCAGGAATATAGAACACAACACTTAGGATGATGTTATTTCCTAACTTGATGTCTCCTATTTTCATAACCTTAGCACTAGACCCATTTGGATGTTTCACAGTTACATCATAATGTGATACATCTATCCAATTGATCATGTACTCATCAGTACCAACCATATGCTGATTAGCACCTGAGTCCATGATCCACTTTAGGAGAAGTGCAGTTTTAAGAAAGTTGGAAGAACTAGAAAAATTTTTAAACACACTACTCAATCTATTTAAAACAGAAGCACTAGAGAAACCATGAACAACATTTTGATTACCTCCTACACTATTAGACTGAGCAGTATCATTTCCAACTTTGTCACCAATAAGACTCATCAACTTGCTTATCTGTTCAGAAGTAAATGGAACAGAAGCACTAGAAGAAGTATTATTAGTAGACATACTACTAGACTGATTAGATCTCCCTCCAGTTCCTCCAGGGATGTTAGGTCTATTAGGCTGACCCGGAACACCCCTTCTGAAACCAGGGGGATATCCAACCAATTCAAAACATCTATCAGCAGTGTGACCAAGTTTATTGCAATGGTTACACTTCAAATTAGGATTAGGACCTCTATTAGTCCTTTTCCTAGGATCAAAAGACTGAGAAGTTTTGGTAACAAAGGATACATTTGTACCCTTTGTACCAGAACTAGAACTCCTGTTAGATTCTTCTCTAGATATAATAGAGAAGGCAGTCTTCACAGTGGGTAAAGGGTCTTGCATCAGAAGATTAGTTCTAACAGGTTGATATATTTCATCTAAACCCATAAGGAACTGCATTAATTTTATCAAACTATTGAAATCATTGAATTTATTTGAAGCAGCACATGAACATGAAGGCAATTGAACTATAGAGTCCAAATGCTTCCACATAGTATTAAGTTTATGGTAATATTCAGAAACAGTACTTCCATTTTGAGTTATAGAATTAATCTTCTGATACAAGTTAAAAACCACTGAACCATCAACCTTATCATAGGTTTCCTTAAGATCTAACCAGACATCTCTAGCTAGTTTAGAAAACACTTGTCCTAAAAACAATTCTTCACTAACAGAGTTAAGCAACCAAGTCAATACCACAGAATTACACCTATCCCACTGTTTTCCTAGGACATCATCATCAACAAATCTAACAGTGGAACCATCAATGAAGCCATATTTATTCTTGGCTTCAAGAGCAAGTTTCATAGAGCTTGCCCAAACAGTGTAGTTCTCTGTACCTTTCAACTTAATAGTGATAATAGACAGGGTACTAGTATCACTAGGATGAATATACAGAGGATCACCAATATCCAACTTACTTATTAGAGTATTGGTAGGTCCTGGTGGGGCACCATCACCTCCAGTGTTGATGACAGCACCACCACCAGTATTCACATTATCACCCATGATATTACACAAGAAAAACAATCAAGACAAACAAACAAAAGAGATACAAGCGACAAATATCAAGAACACAAAGCAACAGAATATAACCCTAGAGAGCGAAGCTGTGTCAGTGTTCAGATCAGGGCCGGCTGAAGCCCAAGTGAAATGAGGCTAGGGCTTTGGGCCCCCAAATCTATAGGGCCACCATTTTTTATTTTGAAACACTGAATTGGGCTGTGTAGTTCCAGGAAGTAGAGGAACAGATCATAAGAAAGTGACAATTACAAATACCCTCCATTTAATTATGATTTGATTTGGCTCGTTAGACACAACGTATCGCAACACGGACTATACAAGAGCTAAAAAAAATTTTTATGCTTTCGGAAAAAGGGCCCCAAATTGATAATTCGCTTTAGGCCCCCTAAAGGGTTGAGCCGGCCCTGGTTCAGATCATGGGTTCATCACTCATAGGTGCCCATGCAGATCTTAACACATGAGCTCTTTATTAGCTATATATTATATAGTAATACCAGACAAAACACACAATACAGATAACAGATAATAAACTCAAAAACTTCTTAAAAACCTTGTGTTCTATTGTTTCTGAAAGTTTAATTTCTTATTCCGCACATTGTTTACATATTATTGAAATCACATTGCCATTTGATTAAAAGTGAAGCTCATACTTCTAGGACCAACACCATCAATAATATTGCCACCATCGATGAAATAACCGTTGTTGAGAGACCATCGACAATTTGTCAATGAAAGTGCCACCATTGATTCCTAAGTAAATATTTGGTCCTTATACGTAAATGATGTGGTTCTTGGTGATCCATTGATAACTGTTCTATACATTGTGATTATCAGAGAACTTGTGGTTTAAAATCAGAACAACTAGCTTAATTAATTAAACATTTGAAAAAAAAAGGAAGAAAAGTTGTTTTCGTAGAAAGAACACTAAAAGATAATGATTTAAATTTTACTTTAAAAAAATATACCATATTTATTCTGAAGCCTTGGAATAACACGTTATAGCCTTTGTTATTAGTAGTGGACAAGCAAGGGCCAACACAACCAATGTGTTGTTCCTAAATTTGGCCTTCCAAAAGTCCAAACCAACGACATTTCATTAAATGTCACGACTAAACGACGTCGTGCACTATTAAATCTTCTCACATACCATAATATTAAATACCCATACATATGTTCGTTGAGTTTTTCTTCAACATACTAGTATACACATTTGTAGATCAAGTTCAAGAAGCTCTAAACTCGATTCGTAGTAATCGGATCAAAGACAACGCTAGCTATAGTTGAATCATGGCGGTTCAAGTTAACCGAAAGGGAAGTTCTAACCAAAATGAGATCACAAAGGCAGCGGCTTGGGCATGGTACGAACGGGGATCATGGTTTGAGAATAAAGCGATTAAAGAGATTGATTTCCAAAGACCACAAGTTTACACGCCTAGGCCTTCAAGGTACAAGATAGAAGCGATGAAGGAGTCACAAAAGGAGTGTTATGATAACTCACTTTTGGATATGTACGAAATAGAGCGAATTTCAAGGGAGCTTAATTGTTATGTAGAGTCTAGTCGGGTTGCTCATCGGTTGAGGTCAATAGGTGGTGGTGATCATAGGGGCCGGAGTATGATGTCCAAAGAAACGAAAAGTAAACGAGCTGACAAGAAGGTTAACTTGGGTTGGAGGCGATATGGGGTGGTTTGTGGATCTAGTAGCGAGGATGTCGTGGAGCATGTGTTATTCGTCGGTGGTAGAAGACGTACCGATGGCCGGAGTTAAAGATTATGTACGAGCCACAGTTCATGGTTGATTCGGGTTATGGTAGATGTAGCCATCACTAAATAACTACTAATGTATGGGTTGTATCTTTCATATTTTGAGTAAATGTTTTAGTATGTATTATTAGATTATTCAATTTCCTTTTGTTGTTTCTCATTGATTGCATGCACATTTCATTCCATTCCATCAATGAAAACTAATGTAATGTAACGTTTTTCTGCATGTAATCTTCAATAAATCTTTAAGAATGTTCAATTATATAGATAGAAACTTATCACTAGGTTGATGATACTATTTTTGGTATGTGACATTACTTGAACTTGTTTAGAATACATTTATAACTGAAGTATATGTAAAGACTATGGCACTTTAAGCAGGGGTGTAAATGACAAGTAGTGGCTCGAGAGTTACTCGGGATCGGCTCGGTAAAAAACTCGAACGAGCCAAGCCTTAACGAGCCCGAGTTCGAGCCTGAAATATGACTCGTTTAGTTATCGAGCCCGAGCTCGAGCCTTACATACAAAGCTCGTTTAGGCTCGCGAACCTAAACGAGCCCAAACAAATGTTATATTATTATTTTTTATGTATGCGATTTTGTCCTTTTGAAGATGTTTAACTTTAATTAATAATATTGGTGAGCCAAGCTTTTGCTCGTTTAAGCTATTGAAAAGAGCTTGAGCTTAGCTTTTAGATCATTTAAAATTATTTTTAAATTAACTCGAGTCGAGCTGAGCTCAGGCATAGTCAAGCCTGGGCTAGGCTCGGCTCGTTTACACCCCTAACTTTAAGTAATGTGAAACACTACCACTTTAATTGTTTACCCTTTTAAATACAAACTCATATCATCTAATATGATCAAAGAAGTTAACCACATCAACATTTTTGTGCACCTAGAATGTCACTTTATGGATGCACGAAGCTTTAACGAGTTTAATCAATTCATCTCATCTGAAAATAAGTCCGAAAACACAAGCTCAAATGAATAAATCAACTTATAGGGTTGAATTATCGGATAATATATCTTATATCTACTTATCTAGTAGGCCCACTTTATATATGTTTTAGAATACAGATAAAGCCCATACTAAAAGAAAACAAAAGTATTTCTAGTAGGCCAACTTTAAAATATGTTTTAGAATAAAGATAAAGTCCTTGTTTTCTAAAGGCTGGGAAATCCTAAAGGCTAAATTACTGATCATGAAAAAAAAAAAAAAAGAAAGAGAAAGAAAAGAAGAAGAATGCAGGAATCTTTGACCAGTTTATGAATTCATCACATTTGAAAAAAAAAGTCTACAAACAAAGCCCAAATCGATAAGACAACTTATGCTGTTGACTTGTTGGGTTAAATTTGCACGTATTGGGTTATATATCAATGAAGACCACTTTAAAATTTAGATGTCTTAACTAAAAAACTAAAAATAAAGTCGTATATTTTTCTTTTTTTATAGTAAAATAAGTCCGTAACTCTTTTTTAATAAAGAGTTTTGTTGGTTGAAAAAGTTTGAAGCTTTTAGGTTAGGAGAAAAAGCTCCACATTTAAAACGGTACTAGTACTAACTTTTAAGAAAAAACTCATACTAGCTATAAGTTTTTAATGAATAAAATGACACAAGTACCTATTCTATGATCTATCATTAAAAAAAACATGCATATAAGCTTTTAGTTATGCCCATTTTGGTTTAAAGCTCCGGCTACTTTGACAAACACCTAAATATATTTAAAAGTTACAGCTACCAGCTTCCAACCGCAGCTAATTTTGCCAAACATACCCATTACAGAGGCTGAAATTGATTTGATGACTTCCATGAAACAAGAAAAATGCATAAAGCTCAAACCAATTTGATCAATTCGTCACATTTAAATAAATTGCGGGGTGCACAATTTGATTGATTTTTTTATGAATGAGGTTCCAAATGGGCAATACCCCTTAGCTAGTGTTTGGGGACATCGCCCCTAGCTGGTTGAGCCTAGGTGCCATGTTAGCTTGGGAAATTTTTATGTAATAAAATTGCTTCATTAAAAATGTGTTAGAAAATTTATTTTCTATGAAATTACATTTTATTTTTCGGATAGAATTTTGGCTCTAAAATTCAAGCAATTTAAAATACAAGAACAAGTTAACTGCAGGCGACTTCTACCCATGCAAACTTGAATTTAAATTCCCTCAATTTGGTCAACCTCTCTAGTTCAAGAATCACACAGATCACATACTTGTTCTTGCATATCATTGTTTGACTTTTATACGATTGGAAAATTTGAGCGAATCATTGAATTGTTTTGGTCCAATTCACAAGTATCAGATTATCCAAGTGCTATTTCACAAATTTCCTTAATAAGTTTTTCAGCTTCTTGGGCATGGCGAACTTTTAAACTATTTTGCCATGTCATCTGATCTTTTTAGCAAAGTTTATTGTTTTACTTATTTGTGATCAATAGGATAATCAATCAAGTAATTTTTGATAAAATGTTGTTACAACAAAATTTAGAGGCTAAATATCGAAGTTTTATAGCTACAAAAGCAAAACAATATGGCATATTATTTGTCCTTAATAATTTGGACCAATATAGTCATATGGGCACACTAATTAAAAGAAAATTAACATAAAATTCAATCCCAAATATCTGTTTGTTTTTACAAAACTTGTTATATAACTGCTTTCTTTTATCCAGTGATTTTAGACTTGCAAATATTGTCAAATGGTATAAAACTAAAGAATCAATAGATCAATCAAACAAAAGATTACCAAACTCTTGAACTAATCTATTACAGGCTCAAAACAATATACTCAAAACTCTAAACAACTCAGTATAACAAACTGTAACAAGAACTAGACAGGACCACAAGATCTAAGCACTGATTGAGATAAATCAGTGCTGGATACAAAACCCTAATCGTTCAAACAGCGGCGAGGTGTGAGAGATTAACAAGAAAAATATGACTGGCTAAACTGAGAAACAACGACGAGATGAGTTTATATAGCCAGACTTTAGGGTTGGAAAGAAACACAACCGAAGCTACTCAAGCCGTTGGATCAAGTCAAGAAACACAACTTGACTTGATCACACCCGTTGAAGACTTTCACCCGGATCGCCAAATAGGTCTTGAAATAGGCTCGGATAAAAGAGGACTGGGCTGATCACAGCTGGACTTCTTCTAAGCCTAAGCCACGAACTGGGCTTCTCCTCTGGGCCTCTTGGACTGGACTCTAAATCTCTCACAGACTTGTCTTCAGCTCCATTCCAGCCCATGTCACAATAAGAAATAAAAACAAGGAAAAATAATAAGTTTCAAGAATTATAAACATAACTAACTTGGACATCTACTAACCTTATTTTTAACAAATATTAATCACATACTTTCAATTTCAAGCTATACTTCATGTCTTAAGATGCCTTCATAAGATCATCATATAAAGCCTATAGAAAGATCATTAATATTGAACAAGTTTATGTTTAATCTACTACCCACATAGTTGAATGCCAAGGGGTATGATACAAGATTAATATTCTTGTCCAGATCAAGGATTATGTTTGTTTTTATGTTGTGTACCTCGTATATGCATACAATGGTGCCTAATCTCTGTCTAAACCATAAGCCGCTAAACGAGAGTTACGAGATAGTCTTTAACTAGAATATCACCTCATTGTCTCCCGCTCTCCCCATAAGACAAGTCAGTCACCTTCCACTCTCACTTTCATCATTTTATCTACTTACCACCTCATCGGTCACAACCTCAACTCCATCATTGACCACAACATTGTCATTCATAAGAATATTATGCTATAAAATTGACTATTTTTTGCATCATAAAAAACTCCGACCTAATATTATCACTCTCCAAAAATTTATCCGGATGACACACCAGACAGTCTAGCTCTCCAAATCGACCGCCACTTGCTCAGATATTTAATACTCTAAAAATGCTCATTTGCTTTTTGGCTAGGTTCAGTTTGTAAACGAACCAAAAGTCTGCTCAGTTTTGACAGGCTTGTAAACAACTCTATTCCAACTGAGTCCACAACCGATTTAAGTTAAAAATATCTATTTATTGAGTTTCATACCCATCGATTTAGGGGCGCGAGGCACTCCACAACAAGTGCTAGGAGGTTAGGGTTACCTTGCGACAACACCACCGTCACCCCCTCGACAACTCTCAAAATCTAAGCAGCTCAGCAACAAGTAACCGTTCACCAAACACAAAATTTAATGAATTTTGGTGTAGATTTAACATGCCACTTCGCCATTGATTAAGACTAACGCACTTAACCTAGAGTGCCCGTTTCCGAATAACCGAGTTCCGGGTTTCGGGTTTCGGGTTTCATACCCAATAGTAACCACCCAAATAACAACACAGTACAGTACCGATGATTATTTAACATTTGTTCAAATTCATTCCCATCACCAAAACTAATCCGGTAACCACCCACGCCGGAAAATAATGTCCGCCGTTACCTCCTCCGCCACCTGCCACTGCACCGCCTCTCCTTCCGCCGCTTTCTCTCTCCTCCGTCACTTACCCACCACCTCCTTCCGTCACCGTCACCGTCACAATAACCAACTACCATCACTCTCTCTATCCATCTCAACAACAAAACCCTACATCACTCTAAAACCACCTAGGGTTTCCAAACCAGACCAACAACCATCTGAAACAATCGATTGTGTTGGAACAGGATCCGACGTGGAATGCGTATATCCATCAGATGGAACAACAGGTGAGTATGAAATAAGTGAGACTGAAACGACGTCGTTGAATGATATTATTTGGGAATGGACGTTGTTAATTTCGCCGTTTTTCTTTTGGGGAACGGCTATGGTGGCGATGAAGGAGGTTTTGCCTAAAATGGGACCGTTGTTCGTGTCGTCGTTTCGATTGGTTCCGTCCGGTTTGTTGCTTGTTGCGTTTGCTGCGTCTCGTGGGAGAAAGATGCCTGATGGAGTGAATGCTTGGGTTTCTATTGCTTTGTTTGCGATTGTTGATGCTACTTGTTTTCAGGTTAGTATGATTGATTGATTGTTGTTAAAGTTTTAGGATTGTGTTAGGATTGAGCATATTACGTGGTTTGGTGTAAACTGACCTACGTACGTGAATGACAGCTAGCTTAGGTTGTGCAAACTTGGGTCCTGTTCGGTTAGGTTATTAGCATTAACTGAAACGGAAGTTATCGGTTAATCTATTTTTTTTAACTAATCGGTTCGGTTTATTCGGTTAGTTTGTTGGTTTTCTGTTTGGTAATTAGTATTAGCCGAAACGGAAGTGATCGGGTTAATCTATTTTATTAACTAATTGATTTGGTTTATTCAGTTAATTTGTCGATTTTCGGTTCGGTAACGGTTAATAACTAAAACCAAGCTTGGTCTAAGTTTTTTACTTAGAGCTGCATGAAATGGAGGAGGTATAAGTATAAGAAATGGATTTATAAATGCATGAAATGGATGTATAAATACATGAGACGAATGTGTAATTATGTTATGAAACATGAAATACACGAAATGTAGCCATGGAGGTATAAAAGCTAGAATTATATCAAAACATAAATGGTTTGGTTCCGTTAATTTCGGTTACGGTTAATCATTCCTGAAAGTTATACTCTAGTTAAGTTGTGACACAGGGGGCAGTGTCTGATTGATCATGCTGTTCTTGCCAGGATTAATCAGGTTGACAACGGACGGGTTTAATTAATATATAACTAGGTCCGTGTTTAGTTTCTTAGTCACCTTGTTAGAAACCCTAATCCTTTGTTATTTATATCCCTTGTAATATTGAATTGCTATGAGCTAATAAAGAAGAAATACCTAATTTCAGCCATGAGCGTAGGATTCAGGCTGAATTCGAACCACGTAAATTCTCATGTGCCCAATCTGATTATGTATCATGTAAGAAGTAACAAAAGAATGTCAGGTAAAACATATTAGAAGCTATACTATCATTTGATAATGTTTATGTTGCTGTTAAATAAAATCTACCAAAATAAGTTATCTAGCCACTACGTAGTTAGATAGTCATAGATTGAAGCAGGTTTTCTAAATGCTTTGAGGTTTCAATATTTGGAAAAACATTGCTATTAGTACGCCCCCTTATGTTTGCATGTTGGTCGAAATCAATTGCTTTCACATAAATAAGTTCAGATGGTAACATGGGTGTTATTTTTTTACAGTAAAATGGTAAATTCCAGTTTTTTATAAGGCATCCAAATTGGAAATTGTGCAAATTTGATGGAGTGGAGGGAATAACAGTTTCTCTTTTCCAGATTCTTATAATAAATTAAACGAATGGTTACCAGTCAAACATTCTCATCAGCATGAAAGTAAAGGCAACTGTTTGAATTTACATGGGGTGTTTAGGGAGTTTGATTATGTTTGTTGATGCGTTGCAGGGTTTTCTAGCAAAAGGATTGGAGAAAACGTCGGCTGGCCTTGGCAGTGTATGTTCACTACGCCTGAATTTCTTTGCATTTATTTGATTAATGTTATTATTTTTTGTCAAGGGTAAGAAGTCTGAAGTTCAGAGACAAATGTTTACTTTCTTGAAATTAGACATAACCAGTGTTCCTCATATGAATCTAGCAATTGCTGTATTTGTTCCTCGTCATCTTTTTATACTATCTTATTTGTCAGCTCACTTCATTATTTTAAATATACTGTTGGCTTAAGGTATGCTAGATGAATTAGAGCATAAATGACTTTATACATGTTTTAAGTTACTGATGTGCTATTGCAGGTTATAATTGATTCACAACCTTTGACAGTTGCTGTTCTTGCTTTCTTGCTATTTGGTGAATCAATTAGTTTAGTTGGAATTGCGGGTCTGGTTCTTGGTGTTGTAGGCCTTGCACTTCTAGAGGTATATTGATATTGAAACTTCTCAATCTCTATGCATCATTTGTGTCTTCCTTTTAACCTTGTTTTGTCTAGCCAAAACCATGATATGCTACATCAAACTTTTGTTCCTTCACTATTCTTTCAACTCTACTTTAGGCTAAGGAGTTATGGAAGGGGGTGTTTGGTTGTGCATTTAAATATGTTGGTGGAATTGGATGCCTCAGCAATCAGCTTTTCCAATTCAGATAAACTGATTATGATATATATATTTTTTTATGCTGGGTTATTTTTATTTTATTATTTGAATTTTGATAATCGAGTAACGAGTTGCTGTAAGAAGACTAAGACTGATTATTGAGACATGCAAAACTACCTTACTGTCCATAGCTTTAAACAACTAATTATATGACGTGTGATTTTGATTTTCTAAGTTGTAATATGTAATAACTAATAATCAGATTATCCAAAGAGCCTGTTAATGTTCTATTCTTGATTAATTTTGGATAACAGAATTGGTGAATTGGTGGTTGTTGCAGCTGCCTGCTATATCATTTGATGAGAGTAACTTCTCATTATGGGGGAGTGGTGAATGGTGGATGCTTCTTGCAGCTCAAAGCATGGCGGTTGGTACGGTCATGGTCCGATGGGTTTCTAAATACTCAGATCCTGTTATGGCTACTGGATGGGTTAGTAACACTTAACAAACTGATGCACTTATTTCAGTTTTCAAGTAATACTAAACTCAACTTAAGGGTTTTGGAAAATTGAAATATTAATCTAATTGTGCTATATGTTACTTGGTAACCTCTTAGTTTTCATTCTAACACACACACACACTAAGAATTACAGCAGAAGGGCTGACAGTTTTACATATTAGGTTTTCTAGTCGCTTTGGTTTCCTCTTCTTTTTATCACCCATATTAGACAACACCCTTTGCCCATGAAAATTGCAATCTAATAAAAGGAAGAGGAAACCAAAGATAGGAATCTTGAAGATCTAGGTTAATATTAATATTCTATTTGGATTTATTCGTAGTTTCATATAATTGTACAAATGTTCTTGGTATTTTCAAGAACATCTTCAAGTGTTTTTGGTATATTCAAGAGAAGTGTTCTGGATATCCATCTTGATGCTCTTGAAACACCACCAACATTTGGTTAATAACCTTTAATTATCGATTAACATAGTTTTTTGATTCACTCTTAATTTTTGTTGTACTAATATTTTTGGTATTTTCAAGAACATCTACAAGTGTTTTTTTTGGCACATTCGAGAACATTATCAAGTGTTCTTGATGTCCACCTTGATGCTCTTAAAACACCACAAACACCCACCATCTACCACTGTACCAGACATTACCATCTACAACAAATTCAAAAATGCCTTCAGATGGAAACAAGTTGTCAAAAGTTCAAAACAAATTTTGAAAACACACATAACACACACAAATGAAGCACACACACCTTACACACTGACACCATCTCGAAGTTAGAAAACAGGATTCGAAGCTACCAGCAGATTTTGAACACATACGTTTCAGATTGTGGGATTGACAGTAGTCGATGACACTGGGGTGGTGTATTTGACTGTCACAGGTGCAGACAATGGGGCCATGGAGTTGACAATGGTAGAACGGGGAGGGTGGTCAGAGGTGAAAGGAAGAATAGGATACTAGATGTTTTGACAATGGTGAAATTGGGATATGTTCTGATTTTAATGGAACATAGGAAGTAACATAAACACATAAACATGTGTTGTACATGCACACACACACACCATCTCATTTGTATTATCTAGGTAGTCAAAGATGCAAGGTGCACAGGGGTCACCTCTGTTCGAAATCGGCCTTGTTTCGCGTATTATGTACTTGGTTATAGGATTATGATGAACATGAGTATGCACAATCAATGTGCAGGGACTCGGCACAATGAACAGAGGATGGGAGAAACTTAATATACACACACTTATAATCTATTTCCCATAATACAAATGATACATGTTTGGGGTATTTATACCCAAGATACGTGGCGGTTAAATAATTGCCTTTATAACTAACCGACATAACTAATAAACTACAACCGAAATATATACCAACATGACTTTCAGTTTTGGCGCCCCTTTTTTGTGCAGTTGACTTTTCGGTTGACTTTCTAAATTATCATTATTTCTTGATTACAAAACTTCTAACAATCACTCCCCTAATCAAGAAATGATGATCTGTACTCTGTTCTTGTTCATCCTCGTTTTGCAGTCCTTATCTTCTTTCTTTTGATTGATCTTGAACCATTCTTCAATATTTTCTAAACTTTGCTGCATAATAAGTCCTCACGACTAATCCCTTCTTGATCCACATGATCTTCTGATGCTCCTTTGACTCGCCTGGTCCTAAGCATGATAAGGGAAAGATGGAAAGCACCACGTCCATCTTCTTCTTCCAAATAATTGCATCTTTAATTCGACTTTTCGGGCCTTCTGCCTTGTATCGAATTTTCTGCGCTTTAAAACCCTTTACTGAACACTTCTTTTTCTGTTTTGAAATGGTTCTTGACTGGTTTCTGTGTCCTTTTTGCCGGAACTTTTGGCCGGAAAACGGTTTCTCACCGTTTGATCTCCGTTCTGGCCCATTTGACTGCGTCTTTCTGATAATATGATGATAATAACCGAGTATAAATCAAACAACCACTCACTGATGTTCGATTCTTTTTCCTTTGAAGTACCAACTAACTTTTGCGAAAACAGGGGATCGGATCTTTCTCTTCACAGGCTTCTTTCTTCTTCTTCCCAGGATTTTTAACATGGCGCTCCGATAACATGTTCGAAAGGTATAAACGCAAGTTTGAATTAGAGTTTGAAAGAACAATTGAATGGTTTATGCAAGTATTCTTAAAGATTAAGAACAAAGCACCGATGCCACCAAGAGATGGAACCGGATATCCAATAAGTCTATTGGATTTATATACTAAAGTACAAGTGTTCGGTGGCTATGACAAAGTGACAACAGATGACAATTGGGCAATAGTTGTAATGTCGATAGGATATGGAAAAGGGCTACCAAGTTTGGCAAAGAAGGAAGATATAGCATTAACTATAAGGCTAGTGTATGTTCGTTATCAAGGGTCACACCGGTTCACACGTACCGGTTAGTTATGTATATAAGGGGTCGAACATGTATCATTTGCATATATGAAAGTTTATGTTTATATAACTAACTTTCAAACACTCCCTCTCTCAATTCCCTCCATTTTATAACAGTCCCTCTCAAACATTAGTGTGTACCGAAGAGATATTTTCAACATGGCATCAGAGCCTCGTTCGAAATCCTGTGGTTTATTCGATATGATAGAGAAATCCGAAGATGTTTCAAGTGATAAAGGCAAGAGGCCGATATCCGAAGAAGATGATCGCGTGGATCAGTTTATTCTGGCCGAGAGGGTTGCAGAATTAAAGAAGGATTGTATAAGTCCTACAAACATCAATTTCTCCCGTTTTCATATTGGATCATCGCCGAAGATTCAAGTCATCAAGAGAAAGAAGGCGCAAAGAGAGTTTAATAAGCAAATCAAAGATGTCCTCGAATATCCAAACACTATGTGTTGTGGAAAATGCAAAGAACCTTTCCTTTTTAGAAAGAATTGTCCGAAGAAGATAGGAAAAACAGAATTTATGGTCAAAGGGACATACGAGAAAGGTTGGGACGATGTGTGGTATGCAAGTTTGACGAGGAAAGAACATGGATGCGGATAAAATCAAGTTTAACACTTTAACTATTATATTTCTAACAATCTCCCCCTTGAACTTGATTTTCTTGATCGGCTTTCAATCGTCACTTGAGGACGATCGACTCCTCTTCTTTGGTGGCATATCTTCATCATTCCACTTGCTTTCCTTCAATCCAGCACTTGTGCTACCATCATCTTCCTTTATTTCGACAACTAACTCACGGCCTTTGTACGTAAGATGGTACCATTCCATCATTTCCAAATAACGAACATACACTAGCCTTAGAGTTAATGCTATATCTTCCTTCTTTGCCAAACTTGGTAGCCCTCTTCCATATCCTATCGACATTGCAACTATTGCCCAATTGTCGTCTCTTGTCACTTTGTCATAGCCACTAAACACTTGCACTTTAGTATATAAATCCAATAGACTTATTGGATATCCGGTTCCATCTCTTGGTGGCATCGGTGCTTTGTTCTTAATCTTTAAGAATTCTTGCATAAACCATTCAATTGTTCTTTCAAACTTGCGTTTATACCTTTCGACTATGGTAGTAACATGGATTAAATCCATGAATACTAAACAATCTTGTAGTCGTGATCCATTAGTTGGGTACATCCGTATATAACGAGACCTTTTTCCATAAAACCTTCATAATCGTCCTTGTTGATTGAGAATTCATCAAAGTGTCTAAAAACCTGAAGCCCTTTCTTTATCTTCTTCATTAATTCCCTCATGTTCTCCTTCGAACTTGACCCGTTTGAAATTCTGCGCCTTATATTATCTTTTTTCGGGACACTTGAAAGTGAAGTGATCTTCACCATCGCATTTTCGGCATGTTATTATTCTTCTTTTTTCATGGATAATCGGTCGGTGTATGTGGCAAACATCACCATCAAATTCAACTTCTAACCCTTCTTGATTCAACTTTTCAATACTTCAAACATTCTTACGAAGTGTAAGGACATAAAATACCGATTTTATCTTGTGTACTTGTCCTCCACTCGTGATTATGACTTATCATTTTCTACGAAAGTATTCCCTTCTATAACCATTCGGTTGGCCTTCTATACCAAACGACTTACTAAAGATTGTGAATTGATCCTTGTATCCGCGTCCATGTTCTTTCCTCGTCAAACTTTCATACCACACATCGTCCTAACCTTTCTCGTCTGTCCCTTTGACCATAAATTCTGTTTTTCCTATCTTCTTCGGACAATTCTTTCTAAAGTGGAAAGGTTCTTTGCATTTTCCACAACACATAGTGTTTGGATATTCGGGGACATCTTTGATTTGCTTATTAAACTCTCTTTGCGCCTTCTTTCTCTTGATGACTTGATTCTTCGGCGATGATCCAATATGAAAACGGGAGAAATTGATGTTTGTAGGACTCATACAATCCTTCTTTAATTTTGCAACCCTCTCGACCAGAATAAAATGATCCACGCGATCATCTTCTTCTTCGGATATCGGCCTCTTGCCTTTATCACTTGAAACATCTTTGGATTTCTCTATCATATCGAATAAACCACAGGAATTCGAACGAGGCTCTGAAGCCATGTTGAAATTATCTCTTCGGTACACACTAATGTTTGAGAGGGACAGTTATATAATGGAGGGAATTGAGAGAGGGAGTGTTTGAAAGTTAGTTATATAAACATAAACTTTCATATATGCAAATGATACATGTTCGACGCCTTATATACATAACTAACCGAGTAACCGGTATGTGTGAACCGATGTGACCCTTGATAATATACAAACTTAGACTAAACTTATTTTCCAATCGGTGTGACTATTAACCGAGGATAACTAACATCTAAACTTATAACTATTACAATTAACACATGTTTAATATTGTTCTAACATAAGTAAAAAATCAAGTTTAACTATTATATTTCTAACAACCTCCCGTGTAGGCACAAAAAACAGCGCATGTCTAGACAGAAGAATGCAATAACAGTAAAATAAAAAATATATATAAAAATGAAATTTAGAAAAAGAGTACTACATCACAAACATAATAAGAAACCTAATAGATATAGCAAGTAGAATCATCAAACTAATAATCACTCACAAAAGTAAACAGAGTAATATCACCAACCAAATGGTTAAAACTTAAAACCTAAAGGGCTTAAAAGGAAAATTGAATCTTGCATCTTCTGCCCCTTGCTTGCGCTGGCAAAAAGTGTGCGCCTCAGTCACACTTTGAAAGTTTCTTGCGTTGCGTTTACTCACCTCACTTGTGCGTGTCATGCACTTTTGAGTGTATGGTTATGTATTAGTAATTAGGTATCTTGGTTGAGTAAATCTTCAGCTATCGCTAACATCGATTATAAAAGTAAATTTTGATGCTATCTTACCATCTGTTTTCACAGTTATGTATAAATTAGTATGAAATAATTTGTTTGAATGTTTAGTTGAATTAAAATATTGCAATGAGTTTATATTCTGTTGATGTTTGTCAAAATGAATTCAAATTTATATTACGGGATTGTAGGCACTTTCACCATTACCGGATCATGAATTTGTTAGTAATTGAATTTTTTGTTTAACCAATTACATGCCCGTATTTGATAGTCTTACGTGTAATTAGTATAGCAAATATTGCAAGATAATAGCGACTCAGGAACAGCGTTTTGTTCACTGTTTTGTATGTAGCTTGCTTGTTGGTTAATAAGATTACCTTCCCTTTAATATCTCTGCAGCACATGGTTCTTGGTGGGATTCCATTGGCAGCATTGTCATATCTTGCTCATGATCCTGCTCTCAGTGGGGGACTTAACGAGCTCACAGCAAATGACGTTTTCGCCCTGCTGTATACATCCGTGTTCGGCAGCGCTATCAGCTATGGCTTATACTTCTACAATGCTACAAAAGGTCATCTTTATTTGATCATGTTTATGTCTAGCTTATGTATTTCATATATCAACATTTTTCGTTCTTGATATTTACCAGGTAGCTTGACAAAGCTTAGCTCTCTGACCTTTCTAACACCGATGTTTGCTTCGGTTTTTGGGTAACTTAATTTTTTGAGCCAAGTTTCAACTTGTTCATGGAAACTATTAATAATTTTAATCATATATTGGGTTTGTTTTCTTATCTTTATTTACAGTTTCCTCTATCTTGGCGAGACTTTCTCACCAATTCAACTAACCGGGGCTGTGGTAACTGTTGCTGCCATATATATGGTTAACTACAAGAATGCTGTTGAATGAAACAAATTGTTGTTTTGAAGATAACGCCATTCGATCTTTCAATACTCTCAAATTCTCAATCCGTCACCTTTTATAGGGATTAAAAGGGTCTTGAATACAGATCCCTACAGGTATGTATATAATCATGGTTCTTGTATTATAAGCCGATTTCCCATGTTACTTAGATATACATATTAATGTAAAGTAGTGGAAATTGCCCTGCGCGATGCGGCGGGAAACATGTATGTATTACAAAATAAAAAAGTTTATTTACAATGATATTTGGTTTAATTACCACAAAAATTGTCTTTCAAAAGGATATCAACAGTCAACACATGTTTTACATCGACGAAAACCATAAAAATGCATACCAATACCGATATCGATGTTGTTCGGCCAGTGTCGATTTGTTACGGTATCATACTCGATATAGTTTATGATATAAAAAATACTTTATTTTGAATGCAACTCCGTTTTCAATAAAATCTATATCATAATGTTTACAAAAAGAATTATATGGTAAGGATAACGAAACCGAAAATGAGTAAAAAATACAATTCAAATACCGTAATGATTATATCAGTACAATATTGGTTTGATACCGGTAGTCCAAAAATAACGGAAAATTCCGAAACCGATAACTATAAAAATGAATACCGGTATTGATGTTCGGCCGGTCTCGGTTTGGAATGTTTGACAAAAAAAAAAATTGTCCACAAATGATGTGCATGTTTACAGATACATAATACAAATGTGCTATGGTTAATACAATTTATGTCAGAGCAACAATGGAAACTGAGTGAACACTTGTACCACTGGCCCTATTCTCTTGCTCCTATTGGCATTCTTGCTCTCTTCAGCAACAGCAGAAAGACTGTTGTCCATCGTCTCATAGCTGTCTTATATAACCTCGTTGGGTTTCTCCATCTGTCCTCTAAACACAATGGACGTGTGTTGTTGAAATTGAGGTCAGCCACAACCCCCATATTCAAGCACGCCTTGCTAACGCATTCCGGAAAAGCAAACTTTCATGTGATGGTGGACTATGACTGTTGATTATTGTTTCTAGGTTCATGTCTAGGTCCCATGGTGTCATCGAGGTTCTTTTAACGTGGTCTGGATGGGCAGATCTAGCAGCATTGTCATCAAATCTCGACCAGTGGTTTCCATCTATGTTCAGCCTCTCGGGTGCTGCTTTCCTGCTGCTGCTATCGTCTTTGCTCTTGGCTTTGACTCTCAGTTCAAACCCGAAGGGCTTGTCCTAACCCTGCTTCACATGCATCCTCTTCACTGCACCAAAAATCACATGTTGGACACCTGCGTTCTTACTCTTACTAGTTGCTGGAACCAAAACCATCTTGGCTGAGATATGCTTGTTCTCTAACCTAATGTTACTGGTGCCAGTGACTATGACGGTGGTTCAGTACATCAACTATAGTCTATAGTATTGTTTCATATTAGTATTAGCAATCTTGTTCTCCAAAACCATTTTGGTTGCTATATGCTTGTTAGGGACCATGGTATTTTGATGAAAATTGTGTACTTGCCATTCGTCATAGTTGACTTGACAATACGGTTGCCACTTTTAGTAGGCTTGTTGTCCTACTTCTAATGTTCTTTCAGTTTGATTAGCAAAGTGTTTCATATAGTTTTGCGCACAATTGAGTGTGTGTTTCAGTAACTGGCTGGTGGTTGAGTTGGAGTGTAAGTTGGTCTAGATGATACACCATAGTAACTTGCTACACTCTGTGGTTCAACACTAGATACAAATGCATTTTGTGGTGCAACACTCTCGCCTCCACTTGGAATAGACGAAGATGAAGAAGCATAATACAACTCCGGATTATGTGGAATCTGAGATCTTTTCACCTTTCGTCTTTCCTCCATTTCTTTATTCTCCAACCTCTGAACGAATTCATTGATGGTCCAATATGGAAAAGAATCCCTCTCTCTCATTACTTCAACGTGTTGACTCCAGTAAGATGGTAGTGTATCTGCAAACTTCTCAACAACTTCAGACATTTGATAAACAATTTCATAGTTAGATAATTCAGAAAGCAAATGAAAGAATCTAGAAGTAAGTTCTTTCAAACTCTCGGTTCCAACAAAGCTGAAGTTCTCAAACTCTTTCTCTAAGCAGTTAATATCGGTGATAATATCAGTTATATCGGTTATCGGCCCTAAAGCATAATCTCGGTGCATAATCGGTCACAATCTCGGTAGCGATAATATCGGCCGATATCGGTGATATATCGCCGATATATGACTTAAAATCTCGGTCATATCACCGAAATTCTCGGTTTCTATTTTTTTAGCCCATTTTAGTAGATAGAATGCCGAAATTTTAGTCTGACTCATGTCTAAGACTAAAAAAACCAACCTTTTATGCTCAAGAATGGAGATGAAAATGAAGAAAATTAAGCTTACTTGCGACAATGATTGAGAAGCACGATGAAGATGAATATGAAGCACAACAATGGAGATGGAGCATGAAGAAGATGACGCCTGTTATCTTGTTTTTATCTATTTTAACCTAATACCCTAATATTAAGTTACCCCTCAATGTTTAGAATGTACATATATAACCCTTCTACCTTTCAATAGTTTATATTTAGTGCCTAAACTTCTAATTTTTATATAACTAGTATTTTACCCGCGCCGCGCGTTGCGGCGGCGCACGACGAATATGTTGGGCGTTTTTTACCCGACGCCGCAGTTTGCAGGGGCGTCACAAATGTGTCGAACAGGTAGCAAATAATCAACCGATTACCCGCTGCACGTTGCGGCGGCGTAGAAACGTACATTAAGTCGACATTATTTGTGAAACGGAAACGTATTATATTTTACCGACTTGCTTTCGAACATAAAGGGTGGCAGTGGGAAGTAGGGGGATCAAACTTGCAATTAACCGAAACATAAAGTAGGGGGACTGAAGTTGCAATTACCTGAAAGATGAGGAGTGAGAAGTAGGGGGACCAAACTTGCAATTAACCGAAACATAAAGTAGGGGGACTGAAGTTGCAATTAGCTAAAAGATGAGGGTGGCAATGCAAAACACAATGGCATAAACGTAAAATAAATGAAAAAGGGGGGGCTTTTACTTGTCCAAGGTTGGTTGTTTTGTCTGTATTTGAACCGACTTTGTACTTTCATATATATAGATAATAAGTGTAAAATTAGTTTATGTATTTAACATTTAACCCCCTATCTTTACTAATTCACATCTGGTCCTTATACTTATAACTACCGATATCCCACCGATATCTCACCGCCATAACCGATATATCAAATATCGGTCCTTGACCGATTACCGATATTTTACCGCGTTAACTGCTTAGCTCTTTCTTCAACTCTTAGTCTTCTAGTTTTCTCATTTCCTTCATTCCTGCTCTTTAACGCATCCCAAAGTTGTTTTGAAGTTGCACACGGTCCAAATTGATGAAGTAAATTAGTTGTTAAAGCTTGAGATAGCTGAGAATATGCTTTCTTTTCAGCTGCGTACTTCTTCTTTTCATCATTTTTCAAATCATCCGGTGCGACTGGTGTGTTAGAGTCTTCAATTAGAGGTGCCACATAACCTTTCATAATCATCTGCCATACCTCACCACCATCCAATCCTAATCCTTCAAGATGGATTTTAAACCTCCTTTGCCATGAATAATATCCGATCATGTCTAACATCTTTGGTGGCCTATTCCCATTTTCGGTAGACAAATCATTCACCAAAGTTGTAATAGCATTGGTTGTTTGGCTTTGCACTGCTGCAGCTACACCCCAATAATCTGTAGCTTGTGTAGGTTGTCTAACAACGGGTTGAGTTGGTCCCGACACGGCCCAGTAGTTTGGAATCTGTTGTGGTTGTGGATTGTTACCCCTTTCAGCTGCAACGGCCCGAGGATTGACTGGTGTTTGCTGTGGTTGAGTCATAACAAGTCTAGGATTCATTGGTAATCCCCAACTGTTGTCCATAATGATAAAAAATTTGAAACTTGAAAATTTTGAAATTCAAAAATCTTGGTTCGAACTAACGTGGGCCCGAATGGAACTTTTGGATCTGGTTCGACCTTGCTGTTAGTTCGAATGAAAGAGTAACAGACTTGTTTGACCTTGAAAAATTGTAACTTCTTGGTTCGACCTCTCAAACCAGTACGAATGAAAACTCAGACACTTGGTTCGACCTAGAATAGAGTTGATTCGACCTTGAATGAAATTGATTCGACCTAAACTAGCACTGGTTCGACCTGACCCATGACAAAAATCAATTTTTCTTCAAAAAATCATCATATTTGATCTGATTTTCTCAAAAGTTGATGGATTTCAATGAAAATTGTTAGGTATTGATTCGGATTGAAAATAGAACAAGTTTTGGGAAAGAATTTTTGATTTTAACCGTGAAATCTAGTTCAAATCAATCAAAACCCTTTGTTTTTCAAGGTTCATGCAAAATAGCAAAAAATTTGATGATTTTGATAAAAAATCTGAACAATTTGTATCAATTTGCAGTCGTGTAATTGAGCACAAGCTCTGATACCACTTTGTAGGATCGGATTTTGACAAAGACACAATGATATCACACAAGTTTTAGTAGATCAGGTGCGGGAACCCTACTCCACATGTAGAATGATACAAATCGAAATCAGAACACGTTAAGACACATTTTCAATACGTTTTCTATTAAAATTATCAATGATAAAGCTTACAATACGAATATAATAGAAAACAGACTTTTCACAGACTCTGTGGACACACACACTTAACACACTTTTGATAATGACCAACTATTCAACTTGTAAAACAAGCAAACCTATATATAAACATCTCATTCGACCCCTGTTTGGTATGAATGGATTCATTCGACCCATCAAGGTTACGAACCAAACAAATAAAACTCAGTTTTCTTCATTCGACCTTCAGAATTCATATTCGACCTCACGATAGCTCGAATGGACCTTGAATCTTCACAAAATCTTTATATCTTCCCATATTGTCTTGTAATCCGATAGCGACAGCTACAATATGCACTTACAATATTATGATACCGGTACAAAACATTCTTTGAGTCACCGTTGTTTTATGTATAAACGTAAGAATTAATATGTTTAATCAATTAATCTTTATCATAAGAAAATAGAAAAATATATTAATAAAATTTTAGTAACAGCAAATAATTAATGTGGATACATTACCGCATAATCTATACTATATACTATATTATAAAGCATAGGGGAAGGATATCAGAGAAATTTAAGTAAGTACAACCTTTATTGATTATCGTACAATGTTTGTTGAACTCATTTAGGAGGTAGAATTGTCTTTCTGCATAAATATTAAATTGTTAAAGAAATTAGTTTAAACATAAGTATAAAATTGATGAGGAAATTAACATTGGTATTTAAGTAAGGAAGACAAGAGTAAATAGGTTAAGGTTTCTATGAAATTTACAAAACTATTACTACAACCATTTATTGTTAATAATGTTTTTTAACGTTGAATACGTATGGTTTAAACGTTGAGAATATGAAACATTTTTGGGTAATCAAAATCTTAATTTGTTATCAAGCTATTAAATAATTTTAATAATTAAGACCTAATTTAAACAATTGTTGAACACTCACACTCATATGATCCTGAATAGAAGAACCACCACCAGCCCACTCCTTCATCGGCATCACACCAAACCACTGTCACTATTAGCCCTGTCGCGCTCATCATTACGACAAGGTAACTACTAACCTTGATTTTTGTTGTCGACCGTTTTTTGTAACGATCAAAATTTTGTTTTTTGGGATAAAAATACTTAAGCGATAATTGTCATTTATACAGGAACACAATGTGAACAATGTGAACATGCACGGTGTTGATCGAGCTTGACCATCCACACCACCTGAATGGGATCGTGTGTCTACTCCCCCACGAAGTGGCTGTTCAGATAAGCCAGTTTTATCTGAAGATCATTTACATGATATGTCTATTTAGGTAATCAAAGAGTATTGCAGGTACCATCTACTACTTTCATTGTTGGGATTTATGAGTTTATGCTCTCATGTATGTATACGAGTAAACAAATACATCATGAGTCACAATATGCTGATAAGATTTGTAATATTTTTATTGGTTGAGTATAGTTATTTTGTTTCAATGCCAGAGACGAAAAAGAAGTTGCTTTATGCATCAAAGATCTGAACTTATCCATCAATGATATCTATTTAGGTCACTGATTCTTTCGAGAGGAAAGACATGGATCAGGATTCTCTTGCTAAACTTCTTGAAATAAAGCAAAAGATCGTCACTAATACTTCTCATCAATCTCACTAATTCTCAAGAAAGCATCCTAACTCAAGACTTCCTTCTTAGAGGGTAAATAATAGCCATGATGTTGCTCTTAATCAGGGCCGGCCCTAGGGGTGGGCGACCCGCACCTCCGGCCAAGGCCCGTTTTTCCCTAGGGACTAATTTTTTATTTTTCCCTTTTATATTTTTTATATATAAATATAAAGAATAAAAAATACAACAAAGATATGATATGGTCTAATGGTTAGTTTGGTGTGCCTCTAGTTTCCATGCGCTGGTTTGATTCCCTCCGCCGCATTTAGCCTTTCAATTCCTCTTAGATGTTTTCCACGCTAGCTTTGTTTTTTGTTTTTTTAGTTTGTTTTTCAATATCATCTTATTGTGTTCGTTTATATTTGTTTGTGTTCGTTTATATTAATCATTTGTGTTCATTTATGTTCATGAACTGTTCGTTTAGGTTTAAATGAACGAACCTAAACGAACACGAACAAGACAAATTTCTTAATGAACGAACACGAACACAAAAATGTGTTCGTGTTCGGTTAAAGTTAGATGAACAAACACGAACAACGTCTGTGTTCATGTTCGTTTACAGGCCTAATCATATGATTTGTGAGGACATGTGTAGTGTCATATAAATCATCTCTAAAATAGATTCTATATTTAAATACATATATGAAGCCAATTTTTTTTAGTTTATATTATGTTTTGGACCGGTTTGTGTGTAGATTTAGGAAGGTGAACAACTGTGAATAGTTTACTGAGGCCTTTACGATCAATAGAACTAATCATTCATTGGTAGTCTTTCTAGTTAGCGTACATAAAAGAAAAAAAAAGTGATTGACAACATGGTATTTAAACATAAAATATTATATTTTGGTGTGTCAATAGGTACTAGGTAAACATAACAGAGAGAGAGAGAGGGAGGGAGGGAGAGAGGGAGGGAGGGAGGGAGAGAGAGAGAGAGAGAGAAAGAGAGCTATAAAAACCATTACCTCTCATGCATACATACATACTCATCTTCACACACAAAAAGAATATGATGATGATGAACCAACACCATCGATATCCGACGACGTTGTACGGTTTTTTGAAACTTAATAACAATCATAACAATACCTTGAAACTGTGACAACCGGTAAATTCCGATCAACGTCCGAGAGAGAGAGAGTGTGTAAGTGAGTGTGTGTGAGGGAGGTAGTGCTATAAAAACCATTACCTCTCATGCATACATACATACTCATCTTCACACACAAAAAGAATATGATGATGAACCAGCACCATCAATATCCGATGACGTTGTATGGTTTTCTGAAACTTAATAACAATCATAACAATGCCTTGAAATTGTGACAACCGGTAAATTACGATCAACGTCCGATGTAGTTTTAACCATAATTGAGATTGCGGAATAATTATTTTTTATAAATACTGTCATTTATTAAGTTTCGAAAGTGAACAGATCGTTTAAATGAAGGAAAACGCAACCGAAGTAACTAACGCGATTTTAACGCGTGTTCTGAAAGAACGTATTGGATGTCAAAAATAATATTTATCATTGCTCGGTTTAGTTATAATTTTAAAACCGATCAAAACCGACTAGATTTTGTGATAAGTCATGAACCTTAAATATAAACCGAGACGTTTACGTTTCAAACCAGTTTTATACGCGATACAACCTACCTAACCCAAACCCTACATATAAATGCAACACAACCCCCTCTTCCTCTCATTTTTTGTTCAGCCGCCAGCTTCATCACCAAAGAAAACCCTCTCCTCTCTATTAACATCTCTCTCCCTTACTCGATATCCCCTTCTCTTTTCTGTTAGAAACGACCGACCACCAATGGCCAGAAGCGATACAGATTCAAAGATGATAGGGTCGGGTTAAGAGTTTTGGGCCTTTGGTGGCCGCATACGGCAATGGAGGTGGTGTATTGGTGGTTTGCAGCGCTGGCTATGGTGGTGGTTATTTGCAGCCAGATGGTGATGGTTTATGGGTTTGGCTTTGCTGTTATGTTGCAGATGGTGTCGAGGTTAGGTGGGTCAAGGTGTTGGTTCGGGTCAGGACCGGTCAACTCAAGGTCCAGGTTCGTTCTGGTGGGACCATTTTGTTGCTCGAGCCATGGGTCGGTTTCAGGTTATGGTGTGCTCGGTATGGGGGCTGCTGTGATGGTTGGGTTTTGACGGGTCGGTTAAGGTCCGTTCGGGTGTGGTTGTTAGCAAGACAAGAAGGTGGATTGACCCGAGTTGGCTTCAGATCCGTGTTGGTGCTCGAGTCTTAGTTCGGTCTCGGTCAAGTTTGCGTCTCGGGTCAGATGTGCTCTAGTCAGATCCGGCCGATTCAGGTCCAGTTCGGGTCATATCTGGTCAAACTCAGTAAACTGTACAGTCAAACTCGGTCAACAAGGTTAACCTGGTCAAGCGCCTAGTACACGGGTCAGATTCGTTTCGGTCAATGCGTCGTTCAAAACCATGTGTCGGGTCACGCGCGAAAGACTTCGGTATGGTTAACTCGTAATTATTATTGTGTTGTTTATAAATTTATAAATAATAAATTCGAAAGAAAATAAATGTGTTAACTCGTGAAAGAACCGAAATAGATAATAAATGGAAAGTATAAAATCGGATGAATGGTTATTGAATGATAAAAGCGTGACTTGTAATGTCGTATATCGGACTAATTGGTTGGACTATATGTAAATATATTGTTGTATATTTATATAAATAGGTAATTTATATAAAAGTTATCGAAACGTATAAATGTCTCGTTGATGAAATTTTGCGGATAAATAGATTTGTTTGTCTTGTGTTGGAAATTGATTTTGGAAAAATTGTAGACAACTTGTGTTGTCTGGTTTCTACAAAAACTGAGGAAACTTTGCTGAAATTGTTATAAAAATCTAAAGCGCAACGAAGCGACTATCATCGTGTATGTTTTATATATGATTTTCCAAGTGTCTTAGTAATTCTATTTATACATAATCGCGATGTTTTGACAAGAGTTATTTGTAACAAAGATAACTGAATCTCGAACAATAAGTTTTAAAACAAATATATAGTTTTCACCGAGCGTCATGTATGGCGAGTTTTTGAAGGTTTTCGGCAACTAAACAATGTTTATTGTTCAGATTCAATAATATATAAACGTTCAATTGTACTTGGGAACCTTTTATAAACAACAAAGTTTTAAATACTTTTAATGTTCGGTTTTGGGAAGGAAGTAACATTTGTTATTAATCGGAATTAATAACAAGAATTGGATTTTGCAATGTCTATTTTCCTAAAAGTAAACGTACAAGACAAATACATGTATCCGACTAACGAGGCGAGCTACGGCTCTAGGTAAGTTATACATTTCGAGGTATTAGTCCAACGTGGGTTACACGCGAATAGTAATAAGTCCGCAGCTTGGGACTATGTCGTGTGTTAACGCGTAAGTAAGATAAGCCACGATCGGTTCGTCGAGTTAAAGCATATTAGGAGTCGACTTAGTACATACGAGTCTAGATGGTAGGATAAACTATCTTTTAGCCGGATAATAGGCTAGGCTTATATGTCATAGACTTTTAAGGTGTCCTTTGTTGGTAACAGGGCACGGGGAAGTCGGTCAAAGCTTCGGGCTTTGTTTGCTAGCTAAGGAAGGAAATTAAGGTGAGTTCATAACCCTACTTTTTACTTTTTTGTAAATGTTTTCGGGTGGAAGACATGCTTGTTTATGAAAACCTATTTATTTTAAAGCATAACAAAGTTTATGAAAAACTTGTGAAGTTACAATGCTTTTATAAAATCGTACGTGGGTAAAAAGGGAAATGAAAGTTATGAGTATTAAAATGTGCGGTAATTGTGGAAACTTGAAATGGTACATAAGATGGGTACATGGGTAACGGAAAAGTCTAGTGGGGCGTGCAATCTCCGCAGTTAACTGTAGCCATTAATACAAAGTGATGTAGCCATAGAATATGAGGATAGTACTATCGGTCCTTGACGGGGACCCACCCCCGGTTGATTAGCGTCAACTCGGATGGACCAAGGGGTGTTACGATATTCTAAACTTGTTGTTACCACTATAACGTGCGGGGCAAAAGTAAGTAGTCTGGTTTTGGTTACGGGCTCATGGGGACGCCATCGTTATTAGGATTTGCATCCCTAAGTTTATGTAGCACATTTCTTATGTTAGTTACGCACACTAACTTTTCAAATAATGGCTATTTTATTTGATCATTTTCTCTTTCGGCGTACGTGGTTGCCCGGTGGGTAACTCCGGGGGAAAATGGTTTTTGTAGTAATATGAGAAAGTTTTTCTAAAGTTATTATGGAAGTCTCCTTTTGGGTTAAAGGTTCGATCGACAAAACTTGGATATATTTATCTTTATAGGGAGGTAAATATATGGCAAAGTGCGTCGCGTCGAAGGTTAAGAAAAGGAATGCCCTGTAAGAATATAAAAGAGACTTTTTATATGTATGTTCGATCGGCGAAACTTGGGTATATTTATCTTTATGGGGAGGTAAATATATAGCAAAGTGAGTCGAGTCGAGTGTTAAGAAAGGAATAACCGGTAAAGTTTGAAATGGGATTTTTATATGTATTTTTCCAAAATAATGTTTTTGCGTAAAGAAAATAAACTTTCTCATTAGTGTTTGCAAATATTTTTCGAAGTGATTTGAAAGAAAAATGAGTTATGAACGATAAACATAAAACCATGAACTCACCGGCTTTATGCTGACCTTTTTAAGGATGTCTTTCAGGTCTGGATATTGGCAACGACACGGTTGGAAATAAGCGATGTCTTGGGATTGGAGACCTAGAAGGCTTAGTAAAAGGCGTTCAGAACATGTAGAAGTCTTAGTTAAAATATTCCGCTGCGTAGTAAAGGTGCCAAACGTTCACAACCGACGTGAAAATCGGGGTGTGACAGAAACACCTTAATGGAAACATCACAAAGAAGCTGAGGAGCACGTGAGAGAGAGTGTGAAGGAGGTAGTGCTATAAAAACCATACCCTCTCATACATACATACATACTCATCTTCACACGGAAAAAGAATATGATGATGAACCAGCACCATCGATATCCGACGACGTCGTATGGTTTTCTGAAACTTAATAACAATCAGAACAATGCCTTGAAACACCCTCAGCTGCGCCTGATCAGTCCACCAACTCCCTCATTGTCACTCTCATCACTAACGGTTCCACATCGCATAACCACTCCAAAGCAACGGTTGTTGCTCTTTTCAGCTGTGTTTAACTACGACCAGTCACCTCCTCCGCCTCCTTCTGATCATGAACCTCCGGCAGCTTTTGACTGGCACAAGTTTCTCAAGGCGTTTGCCGTTACGGTATCTCTAACCAGATTACAGAAAAGACATAGAATCTGTGGATTCTAAAATCAAGTAAGTTTAAACATGGTTACTCGTTTGACTTTTTCGGTCAAAATTAACTTAAAAAATCAGCATTTGTGTTTGACTAAATGACAATTATGCCATATTTTTAGTTTTTATCCTTTCGTTTGTTTCGTCTGCTAGGGAGGTAATTATAGTTGCTGAATGAAAATTAAAAACCAAAAGAACATGTCCAAATTTTGACTTTATCTTTTTGACCTCATCAAAATAGCAGGCAGACGGGCAACGAAAATTACATTCAGTTTTTAATTGTTTCAAACATGTTTTCTAAATGCAGGGATGCCCTTGAAACCAACCAAACGGTTCACGCTAGATTTTCATCCATGGCTTCCTCAACACTTGAAGAAGTAGATATTGCACATAGTGGTTCTCTCACATCCATGGAATGTAAGACATAATAATCCAAAACAAAAAGACTAATATATTCCCATACGGGGTTGTCGGGCGTCTACTGCAACATTCCAAAGTTTCAAAATTCTAAGTTCAAAGTACCCAATTTTCCTACAACAAAAATACAAGAGGAGGCAAAGCATGCGGGTTGGGTAATGGGTCAAAACGGGTGACTTAATGTGTGGGCCAATATGTTGGGGTCAGATAAACCCAACACAACTTTTTCTTTGCCTTTTTTGGTAAATAGTGAATAGAGGTGTACAAACCGGGTAACCGGTTTTAAAAAAAAACCGGTTTTTTTTACTCCTTAAAAAATCGGTTTTTTTTTAAAACCGGTTCGGTTTTAAAACCGGTTTTTAGTGATTAAAACCCAAACCGGTGAAACCGGTTAGGGTCTGTTTTTAAACCGGTTTAACCTAAAAAACCGGTTTTTTTATTTAAAAAATCGTTTTTTTTTTAAAAAAAATCGGTTTTAAAACCGGTTGTTCCTTGGTGATGAAAAACTGAAAAAAAAAACCGGTTTTTTTTTAAATAGGTTTTTTTTTAAACCGGTTTTTAAAAAACCGGTTTTTTTTAAACCGGTTTCGATTCCAATATAGGTTTTTTTTTAAAAACCGGTTTTTTTGTACACCTCTAATAGTGAATATATTTAAGTCTATTCGGAGGGGAGGGGGGACCCCTTGGGGGGGAAGATCCTCACCGGCGTGGGGTGGGTCTTGATGATTTTTGATTGGCTGATTTTTTTTAACTTTAACGCCTTGAGAAACTTGTGCCAGTCAAAAGCTGCCGGAGGTTCATGATCAGAAGGAGGCGGAGGAGGTGACTGGTCGTAGTTAGACACAGCTGAAAAGAGCAACAACCGTTGCTTTGGAGTGATTATGCGATGTGGAACCGTTAGTGATGAGAGTGACAATGAGGGAGTTGGTGGACTGATCAGGCGCAGCTGAGGGTGTTTCAAGGCATTGTTCTGATTGTTATTAAGTTTCAGAAAACCATACGACGTCGTCGGATATCGATGGTGCTGGTTCATCATCATATTCTTTTTCTGTGTGAAGATGAGTATGTATGTATGTATGAGAGGTAATGGTTTTTATAGCACTACCTCCTTCACACTCTCTCTCACGTGCTCCTCAGCTTCTTTGTGATGTTTCCATTAATTTTTTTTTTAAAGCATGTTACCAATATGTACTATTTTCCCTTTCTGATGTTATGATTACCTAGTACCTATTGACACACCAAAAATATAATATTTTATGTTTAAATACCATGTTGTCAATCACTTTTTTTTTCTTTCTGTACGCTAACTAGAAAAACTACCAACGAATGATTAGTTCTATTGTTCGTAAAGGCCACAGTAAACTATTCACAGTTGTTCACCTTCCTAAATCTACACAAACCGGTCCAAAACATTATATAAACTTAAAAAAATTTGGCTTCATATATGTATTTAGTATAGAATCTATTTTGGAGATGATTTATATGACACTACACACAAATCATATGATTAGGCCTGTAAACGAACACGAACACTGTTGATTTGTAAATATAACTTTATTATGTTTGTATGTTGTGAATATTGAACTTATATATGTGTGTATGTAATGTATGTGAAGTAGAATAATTATAAGTATTAGATTATAGCTTAGTTAGGAAACTAGTTAGATAATATTTGCATATGGGTCGATTTGGGTTGTCTACAAAGGAAGGCTGTACATCACAGTTATATCATCAATACATGAATGCACCATATCAGATAAAAAGCCACGGTTCAACATATGTTTAAAGGATGTTTGTACAGCAAAAAAGACCAAAATGCCCCTACGGTTAATATTGTTATTTTGGCGCCAAGATGGAATCAAACCGGTGGGACTGAAACAACATAACGGTTCAAAGACAAGACATGTCTATTCGAAACATATATATACAAGGGACAAGGCACATAATTCAGTTATCAAGATTGTCTACAATCGCAATCCTTTAGTCGATTATTATTTCCAGAAATCAAGTGTTCATATTGTTCCTTTGTATCAAAACTCATATCATTCGATCATATAATATCATTTGTTCTTATTTGTGTCTATTATACTTGAAATCCTTTGATTTATTCCGCTGCAAATCTGTTCTGGGGCCAACAAACACAGACGTGTTCGTGTTTGTTCATCTAACTTTAACCGAACACAAACACATAATCGAACACATTTTTCTGTTCGTGTTCGTTCATTAAGAAATTTGTCTTGTTTGTGTTCGTTTAGGTTCGTTCATTTAAACCTAAACGAACAGTTCATGAACATAAATGAACACAAATGATCAATGTAAACGAACACAAACGAATATAAACGAACACAAACAAAAACAAGTTAATAATGATTCATGAACATAAATGAACGTTAGGGTTAGGGTGGAGAGCGGCTGATAAGTGATATGTTTAGGATGTTAGGGTTATGGTTAAGTTTTTAGAACATATGAATTAAGGTTACTTAACAAAACGAACAAAAACGTGTGTTTAATTAAACGAACATAAACGAACAAAAATAAACGAACATAAATGAACAAAAACGTGTGTTCATGTTCGTTCGTTTAATTAAACGAACTTCCTGCCGAACAGTTCATGAACGTTCGGTTCGTTTACAGGCCTACATATGATATTAAACTCAAATAAAAGAGATACGCATCGTTTCATTCGTGACTGCCTCAGTCATTAGCAAAACCAAAATAATTGTCAAACAAGAATACATGATGACTTTTAGTTTAAAAGTTATTGTATATGTAATAAAAATTTACGGTTTAAAATACAATCAGACAAATGTTGTGTTAAACAAGAGCAGAGCCGGTCCTAAAGATTAAAGTGCCTTGTACGAGTTGGAAAAAAGGCCCTTACAACCCTAACGAAACAAATTTCGCACGTTGCGGTGAGCAAGAACTCGGCCAGTTTTGGTAATCTCTATATTAAACGGTAAACAACCTGGAGGTTTACCGGCACAACGCGTGACGCAATGACAATTTAATATACATATCTTAATCTTTTAAGGAATACATATTTTCTCAAACTTTATTAATTCTAAAATAATGTTGTTATTTTGAGTTTAAATTTAGTTAAAGAAAGCCGTAAAAAACGTTATAAATAAAATATTAATAAATACATTTTTAAAAAAAGTTTATATCGATAGGTAGTTGTCGGTATTTAAATTTAAGTAGCTCTACCTACTTTTAGGAGATTGTAAGGCCCATAAATTGAGTAGGTTTACGCTTGTCTTTATCAAGCCTGTTTGTGTTAATTGAGCTTAGTTTAGTTAATGGGCTTGGGTTAGGCCATGTGGGCCAAGGGGTTAGTGGACCCTATATAATGTTATTTTCTAGTTCATTTTAGGTTTAGACATTCATTAATCACTTCATTTTGTAACTTTTGCCACCACCTTGTACCAGACAATCCTAGAGATTGTGTGCAAGGTGAAGCAGCAATACAATTGATTTCATTGTGTTTAATCTTTTGTTTTTCACTGTTCAATTGATTTTCTGCGTCTCTTGAATGGTTTGTTTGATACCCGGTAGAGAAGATCTTGGACTTACAATTGGTATCAGAGCCTAAGAAGTCTTTCGAAGGCTCGGTTCGGTATCATTCGAAGATCAAAAGAGGACGTTTTGCTGCTGCGTTTATTCGGTCTTACAGGTTTATGCTTCATCTCGTTCATTAATTTTATTTATCTAATCATTCTTGGTGTTTAGAATTTTTTGCAGATCTGTTTTAATTAAAATCGTGAAGAACATGAAGAGCAAAGTGAAAAAGAGGCTGTTTGATCTGTTTTGGGTGTTTCACAAAGTGTTTCCCTAAAATTCGGATTTATTTTGGGGAGCAAAATTTGTTTCCAATTTTTTAGGGGTGGTTGTTTATTTTTGGCTGATTCTAGGGTGAAAATTAAAATCAGCTTAAAAAAATAATACACATGAAAACCTCCGCCTATCAATCTCATTCCTATCATCTTTATTTTTTTCTTCAAAATTCATTTTTTTAGTATTAAAAAAAAAATTGTTGTGCAAAGCTTCAAAACGGCCTCGGAAACAGTAGCCACCATCCGGAAACAGTGTTATCAACCAGGAAACAACCAAACAGACACAATCTTCTTTCAGCCGGAAATTTCATTCGAGAACTCATCTCTACCACCCAAGAACTCCGACTCCACTCGAGAACACATCCGCACCTCGAGAACACCTGCCACGTCACCTCGAACTCACTTCAGTAACTCGAACACACCTGAGTTCGACCTTGGCCTGAGTTCGACCCTTCAGCCACTCGAACACCCACTCGGACTCGAACACTTGAACCCGGACCCAACACCAACTCGAACACCTAACCGCCTAATCGAACACCCACCACCTTCATCTGAAAAACCAAGACCACAACCCGGAAACTAATCTGACTCCATACTCTGACCCGTACCCATCATAACCTGAAACATCTTTGACCGGAAAACACGCCGGAAACCAACTCGAGAACACCAACTCGAACACAACCGCCTCCTCGAACACCCACTCGGCGTCTAACTGTACTTTACCCGTCACCAATAGGTTGTTTTTGCTGCTTCACGGAAATCGAGAAGAACACAAGGGTCGTTGGAGCTATTGTTGTTGTTGTGTTTGTGAGAAGCGAGAGAAGGTAAAGATCTTGTGTGTCTTGTGGAACTGATCAAACGAAAAGCAACAAAAGGTGAGAATTTGTGAGTTGAATTTAAAAAGAAAATCATGTTGGATATGTTTGTTGTCCCACCTCCCTAGTTCTTCTTCATCCTCCTCCTTCAACCCTCTTCTTCATCCTTGTCTCCTCATCCCTGCCTCCAACCCTCTTCTTCTTCTTCTTCAATCTTTTTCCCCCAATTCCCAAACCCTAATAATAATAATAATAATAATAATAATAATAATAATAATAATAATAATAAAAAACAACAGTCTCTCTCTCCTTCCTTACACAAAACGCCCGCTATCACCATAATCTTCAAGCTCAAAACGCCCCCATAGCGCCAGCGGGGGCGGTGTTCCCCGGCGCTATGGGGCAATAACGCCCCATCCAAAACGCCCACTACACACACCCTTAGAGAGAGAGATTGATTGAAAGAAAAAGAACAGGGAATGAGGTGTATGTTCACGTGATTAAAGAATAAAGTGAAAGATAAAGGAAAGCAAGTTAGAAAGAGTATTAAGAAAGACAAAGAAGAGAGAGAGAGTGAAAAGTCATTTGAGTATTGTAGTGGTTTTTGGAGAGGTGTGCTTCTCATAATAACACTAATAAATAAAATCACGTTTGTTTTGAAGTAAATAATAATCATAATCATAATAATAATAGTGGGGGTATTATTATTTGAAGTGTGTAAGTTCAATTTGGGTTGCTCGACCTTATTAAACTCCGATTGACCTGTTGACTTGCCTGAACGTCCTGTGCTCAGTCTATTTTTTTTTTTGGAACGTCTAGATTTTTGGGGAATCACGGTTTGGAAAATTTATAAAAAAATGTCTTCTCAAAGTGAGGTGTTTGAGCAGAGACTTGAAGGGTTCAGTTACATTGCTGGTGAAACCGTTGGAGCACTTATTGGCAGATTTACTGACCTACTGTCTGACATGAAAAATGCTGAGATCGTAGTGTCAAATCGATGGGTCAACAAGAGTCTTCTCGACGCTTTGAAAAGAATTCCAGATGAGCCAACATGCAGCTGGTTCAAGTATGTCAATTGGATCATTACAGAAACAAGTTGGTCCAAAATGACGTCAGATGAGTTAATTTTACTCGTCAAAGAACATGCTAAGCGTGCAAAGCTGAAGACTCAAAGTAACACCTCTGCTACAACATGCCCATCCGCCTCTGACACTTCATTTTCGAATTCAAACTCTGACTGCTCACCCGCTCCTGCTGCTCACGCCGCTTCTGCCGCTCCTGTCACACCTACTGCTCCTACCGCTCAACTGCTCAAGCTCTCATGGCACAACTGAATGACCACGTGCCATCCGCATCTGAGGTACACGCTGAAATTTTAGCTGAATCATGTTGTACTGAATGATGCAGGTTAAAAATTAAGGGGTTTAGAGAGGAAACTCTCTCCGCATTCAAGCAGCTTGAATACGAGAAAATGGCCACTTGGAATATGAAAAAGAAATTTCATACCTACAAAGAAATGGTCGAAAAACAAAAACTCGATATCAAGCGCTTGCATCACGAGGTGAGCGATCACAAATGTCGATATTTACACTTCAAACGACTGTCTGACACCTTAACTGCGGAATTGATCGACTTAAAATCAAAATTTGAAAATGCCGATTTTCACTTTAAAAAATTCGACTGTTCTAGTGACAAAGTCGAGAAAATGATCAATACTCAGTTAAAGTTCAGACCAAAGGAAGTGAGAAATAAAGGTCTGGGGTTTGTGGAAATTCCACCACCCTTTAATGAAAATTATTCCTCAATTCCCATGTCGGATGAAGAATTGTTGGCTCTGCCTGTTAAAGGATACGGTCCTCCAATAGAAGAGCCAACCAGTGAGGGATCAGGTTGAAATCTCCAAACCTGAATCGGTCCCCATTAGAATCTTTAAACCCAAGAACAAACAACATAAGCAAGAGCAGGCCCCATCAAAAACCTTTGTCAAGTCTCAAGATGCTTCAAAGCAGACTGAGACGTTAAATTTTGAGAAAAATAAAGAAACTGACAAAGTTTTTGATGTGAATAGAGATGAAGTTCCAGTTTCCAATGACACAGTCAAATCAAATGAAATGTTGAAGAAACTGTTTTAAAACCTGAACCGACCGTCCAATCAGACTCAAATGTGCCCTTTGAGTTTGATTTCATGAAAACATTCAAGAATCTCTATGAAGAGTACAGGGCACAAGACACCATTGAACCAGCTGCCCCACAAACTTCGGAACGGGACTAAACATGTGAATCATCTGAAGTAACTGAATCTGAGGAATCAGTATCAGTTATATCTAGTGAATCCAGCTGTGAGTCCTCAAGAGCAGCTGAGTCAACGGGGGATTCAGTAAAGCCACCTCAAGTTTCTGAATCAAGTGGCTCGACTGAATCAGCCGTCACACCATCGTCTGAGCCAGAATCTGAAGAATCTGTGTACTCAAGGCCAGTCGAGTCTGAACAAGAATGTGAGGATCCCTCATCCAAGACTGTTGGCACAGGTGTGGTAACGCCAACAGTCCATGATTTTAAATGTGTGAATGTTACTGATGCTTCTACTTCATGTGCAGATAAAGTTAAGGTAGAAGTTAAGGTTGAGGGGGATGATATTGTTTGCTCTGAAACTGCTGATGTTTGTTCGAAAACATCAAAATTATCTGCTAATGCTGTACCATACGTACAAAAGGCTGTCTCTAAGCTCTCTGTTAATGGCACGACTGATAAATACGTGCCCCCACATAGAAAACCTACCTGTGCTAACTCTCATATACAAGTTCCTGAAACAAAACAGAAAGCTCAAGGACAGTCCTCATCACAAGCACAATCTTGTTCACACGGGTGTTCAAGATGTTCTAAGCAAAGCAGAAACTTTAAGAAGCCTGCAAACAAATCATCCAACATATCCCATCACTCACATTCATCAGTGGGATCAAACAGACCGGGATCTGCTCCTTATGCTAAGAAGCAGACATGTTACAACTGTGGAAGACCCGGTCATATTGCACGAAACTACACAAGTCGTCCTTATGTGCCCTACTACGCACAGAATCAGAGGGTTACACCAAGGGATAACTATTACTCCAAGCCAATGAAGGTTGAAAAACCCAAGGCAAGGAAGAACGTTAATCCTAAAGTTAAACTGTCTGATGGAGATTGGAATGCTGCTAAGAACAAGCGAAAGGTTGTTCCTCCACAGAAACCGAAACAACCTGAGAAGCCAAAAGCTGCTACTCCGAAAGTAGCTAAACCGCTTGTTAAGCCTAAACAAATCTGGAAAGCAAAGGCGACAGCAGCACCACTCCTAAATGAGAAGAAGGACATGTGCTTGAGAGAAGTGTCCTACGTTGACGCTTCAGGAGTGCCAAGGAGGATTGTCGACGACCACTGGTGTGTTGATAATGGTTGTACCTAGCATATACCAGGTGACATCTCTCTGTTATACATTTATTTTAAATTCTTAAACAGTGAGTATGTTTCCTTGAAGGAGATAATGGAGGTAAAATAAGCGAAAGAGGTACGCCAAAACCTGATGCGTTTTAATTCTGAACGTAATTGGTCTTTAATTCGAGAATGGTTTAGAAAAATACAAAAAGATTTTTCTTAGTTTTAGGTTGTAAATTTATTCTTTAAATTTTCAATTTTAAGCACAAATTTAGGGGGATATATCCTCAAAACCCTAAGAAAAATACAAAAACAATAAA
This sequence comes from Ambrosia artemisiifolia, assembly GCA_032199755.1. NCBI lineage: Eukaryota > Viridiplantae > Streptophyta > Magnoliopsida > Asterales > Asteraceae > Ambrosia > Ambrosia artemisiifolia. The sequence continues at coordinate 35,094,061 of CM063526.1, read as the reverse complement.
AAATTCCGAAAATGAGAATTTCATGGTGCGAAAAAGAAGAAATGATAGTACATCAGCTGTTGAGCTGTCACACCTTAAAATTGAAAAGAAAATTAAATTAAGTGTGATTGCAGCTCCATTATATGATGTACTGGCAGGCAAACTACACAACGAACTCAGTCCAAAATTAATGCTAAAGATTAAGGACTGTGTGGCTTGTGGGTAACACAGCATGGGCGTATGATCTTATGGTCTTAAATCTTGCGTTGATAGATTGCTAAAGTCTGAGATTTCAGGTCTTTAAATTGTTGATACATCTGGGGATGTCCTGGCTGCCCTTCTGTTGCATCCAGATATATGCTGACCTAGGCACAGTCAGGACGTCTTAAAAGAGCAATAAGGAAATGCCAAAACCCATAATTTCTCAAAGAGAATTCAAGCTAAAGGCACAAATCAAAAGCCTAAAGCAATGTTCATACCGAATATTTGGTATTTGCCCAACCCTGGTTGAGAATCTATCGATCTCTCTGTTGCATCCAGATATATGCAGACCTGATCACCGATGATCTTGACCTTGTAATTCATACAGATGTCAGCAATATACTCACCTGTTATGAAGAAGCTTTGTGCATACCTTGATCGCGAGGGTATGTCATGATGTGGGACGCACAGTTATTTCAGTATAACACACGTTAAGAAAACAAGAAAAATATCGGACTTGAGGACGTGTGTGTATGTTTGTTTAAGTGGATAAACGATGCTGGTAATCGTCTTGCACTGCTTTCCGGCACTTTAATAAGTTTATCAGAACACATATACTAACGGTGTGTTGCATTTTGACAAAGCTGATGTTATCTTCTTGCACATGATTCTCACAAAAAGATGCAGTGTAAATAGTTTGAGGTTTATTTTTGTTTGTTTTCTTTTTAAAAAAAATAATAATTAAAAAAAATAATAATAACCATTCTTGAGGATTTGACCGATTCTCGAACAAAATTCAGGTTTTTGAGATTTTAAAATTGAAGTACACTGATGTACTTGGTGTTCATGCGTATACTGGACCCTCTGTTGCATAAATTGTTTGCTTATAAAATTATGAGAATTTGCAGAATTTGATTCGAATCAAGAAACAGAGGTTAATGAAGAGTGAAAGAGTTCCAGTTGCTGACAAGCATGAATCACCACACTAAGAAGATGTACCTGAGTCAGAAGAACTTGAAGTGAACCATCTTTTGACGATGAAAGTACAAGTAAAGAAGTACCTGAAAAATTGCTTGAAAGAGAAGATTGACAAAGAAAAGAGTTAATGAGAATCCTCCTCTCACATTTTCTTTTAGCAAGATGTTCAAGCAAAGGCTGATAATGATCAAAATACAAGTATGCCTCCAACAGAAGATGAAAGAACCCAAGATTTGAAGATCAAGATCTGAAGATTCTTCCTACTAAGCCATGATAAAGACAGCATAAACCTAGGGGGATATTGTAAGGCCCATAAATTGAGTAGGTTTACGCTTGTCTTTATCAAGTCTGTTTGTGTTAATTGGGCTTAGTTTAGTTAATGGGCTTGGTTAGGCCATGTGGGCCAAGGGGTTAGTGGACCCTATATAATGTTATTTTCTAGTTCATTTTAGGGTTAGACATTCATTAATCACTTCATTTTGTAACTTTTGCCACCACCTTGTACCAGACAATCCTAGAGATTGTGTGCAAGGTGAAGCAGCAATACAATTGATTTCATCGTGTTTAATCTTTTGTTTTTCACTGTTCAATTGATTTTCCGCGTCTCTTGAATGGTTTGTTTGATACTCGCTAGAGAAGATCTTGGACTTACAGAGATGATAATAATAATAAGATGATATTGAAAAACAAACTAAAAAAAACAAAAACAAAGCTAGCGTGGAAAACATCTAAAAGGAATTGAAAGTCTAAATGCGGCAGAGGGAATCAAACCAGCGCATGGAAACTAGAGGCACACCAAACTAACCATTAGACCATATCATATCTTTGTTGTACTTTTTATTCTTTATATTTATATATAAAAGGGAAAAATAAAAATTAGGCCCTAGGGAAAAACGGGCCTTGGCCGGGGGTGCGGGTCGCCCACCCCTAGGGCCGGCCCTGATCAAGAGCAACATCATGGCTATTATTTACCCTCTAAGAAGGAAATCTTGAGTTAGGATGCTTTCTTGAGAATTAGTGAGATTGATGAGAAGTATTAGTGACGATCTTTTGCTGTATTTCAAGAAGTTTAGCAAGAGAATCCTGATCCATGTCTTTCCTCTCGAAAGAATCAGTGACCTAAATAGATATCATTGATGGATAAGTTCAGATCTTTGATGCACAAAGCAACTTCTTTTTCGTCTCTGGCATTGAAACAAAATAACTATACTCAACCAATAAAAATATTACAAATCTTATCTGCATATTGTGACTCATGATGTATTTGTTTACTCGTATACCCACATGAGAGCATAAACTCATAAATCCCAACAATGAAAGTAGTAGATGGTACCTGCAATACTCTTTGATTATCTAAATAGACATATCATGTAAATGATCTTCAGATAAAACTGGCGTATCTGAACAGCCACTTCGTGGGGGAGTAGACACACGATCCGATTCAGGTGGTGTGGATGGTCAAGCTCGATCAACACCATGCATGTTCACATTGTTCACATTGTGTTCCTGTATAAATGACAATTATCGCTTAATTATTTTTATCCCAAAAACAAAATTTTGATCGTTACAAAAAGCGGTCGACAACAAAAATCAAGGTTAGTAGTTACCTTGTCGTAATGATGAGCACGACAGGGCTAATAGTGACAGTGGTTTGGTGTGATGTCGATGAAGGAGTGGGTTGGTGGTGGTTCTTCTATTCAGGATCATATGAGTGTGAGTGTTCAACAACTGTTTAAATTAGGTCTCAATTATTAAAATTATTTAATAGCTTGATAACAAATTAAGATTTTGATGACCCAAAAATGTTTCATATTCTCAACGTTTAAACCATACGTATTCAACGTTAAAAAACATTATTAACAATAAATGGTTGTAGTAATAATTTTGTAAATTTCATAGAAGCCTTAACCTATTTACTCTTGTCTTCCTTACTTAAATACCAATGTTAATTTCCTCATCAATTTTATATTTATGTTTAAACTAATTTCTTTAACAATTTAATATTTATGCAGAAAGACAAGTCTACCTCCTAAATGAGTTTAACAAACATTGTACTATAATCAATAAAGGTTGTACTTACTTAAATTTCTCTGGTATCCTTCCCCTATGCTTTATAATATAGTATAGTATAGATTATGCGGTAATGTATCCACATTAATTATTTGCTGTTACTAAAATTTTATTAATATATTTTTCTATTTTCTTATGATAAAGATTAATTGATTAAACACATTAATTCTTACGTTTATACATAAAACAACGGTGACTCAAACAATGTTTTGTACCGGTATCATAATATTGTAAGTGCATATTGTGGTTGTCGCTATCGGATTACAAGACAATAGGGGAAGATATAAAGATTTTGTGAAGATTCAAGGTCTATTCGAGCTATCGTGAGGTCGAATATGAATTCTGAACGTCGAATGAAGAAAACTAAGTTTCATTTGTTTGGTTCGTAACCTTGATGGGTCGAACGAATCCATTCATACCAAACAGGGGTCGAATGAGATGTTTATATATAGGTTTGCTTGTTTTACAAGTTGAATAGTTGGTCATTATCAAGTGTGTGTTAAGTGTGTGTGTCTAGAGAGTTTGTGAAAAGTCTGTTTTCTATTATATTCGTATTGTAAGCTTTATCATTGATAATATTAATAGAAAACGTATTGAAAATGTGTCTTAACGTGTTCTGATTTCGATTTGTATCATTCTGCATGTGGATTAGGGTTTCCGCACCCGATCTACTAAAACTCGTGTGATATCATTGTGTCTTTGTCAAAATCCGATCCTACAAAGTGGTATCAGAGCTTGTGCTCAATCACACGACTGCAAATTGATACAAATTGTTCAGGTTTTTGATCAAAATCATCAAAATTTTTGCTGTTTTGCATGAACCTTGAAAAACAATGGGTTTTGATTGATTTGAATTAGATTTCACGGTTAAAATAAAAAATTCCTTTCACAAAACTTGTTCTATTTTCAATCCGAATCAAAACCTAACAATTTTCATTGAAATCCATCAACTTTTGAGAAAATCAGATCAAATATGATGATTTTTTGAAGAAAAATTGATTTTTGTCATGGGTCAGGTCGAACCAGTGCTAGTTTAGGTCGAACCAATTTCATTCAAGGTCGAATCAACTCTATTCTAGGTCCAACCAAGTGTCTGACTTTTCATTCGTACTGTTTGAGAGGTCGAACCAAGAAGTTACAATTTTTCAAAGTCAAACAAGTCTGTTACTCTTTCATTCGAACTAACAGCAAGGTCGAACCAGATCCAAAAGTTCCATTCGGACCCACGTTAGTTCGAACCAAGATTTTTGAATTTCAAAATTTTCAAGTATCAAATTTTTGATCATTATGGACAACATTTGGGGATTACCAATGAATCCTAGACTTGTTATGACTCAACCACAACAAACACCAGTCAATCCTTGGGCCGTTGCAGCTGAAAGGGGTAACAATCCACAACCACAAAAGATTCCAAACTACTAGGCCGTGTTGGGACCAACTCAACCCGTTGTTAGACCACCTACACAAGCTACAAATTATTCGGGTGTAGCTGCAGCAATGCAAAGCCAAACAACCAATGCTATTACAACTTTGGTGAATGATTTGTCTACCGGAAATGGGAATAGGCCACCAAAGATGTTAGACATGATCGAATATCATTCATGGCAAAGGAGGTTTAAAATCCATCTTGAAGGATTAGGATTTGATGGTGGTAAGGCATGGCAGATGATTATGAAAGGTTATATGGCACCTGTAATTGAAAACTCTAACACACCAGTCGCACTAGATGATATTAAAGATGATGAAAAGAAGAAGTACGCAGCTGAAAAGAAAGCATATTCTCAGCTATCTCAAGCTTTAACAACTAATTTACTTCATCAATTTGGACAGTGTGCAACTTCAACATAACTTTGGGATGCGTTAAAGAGCAAGAATGAAGGAAATGAGAAAAATAGAAGACTAAGAGTTGAAGAGTTGAAGAAAGAGTTTGAGAACTTCAGCTTTGTTGAAACCGAGAGTTTGAAAGAACTTACTTCTAGATTCTTTCATTTGCTTTCTGAATTATCTAACTATGAAATTGTTTATCAAATGTCTGAAGTTGTTGAGAAGTTTGTAGATGCACTACCATGTTACTGGAGTTAACACGTTGAAGTAGTGAGAGAGAAGGATTCTTTTCCATATTGGACCATCAATGAATTCGTTCAGAGGTTGGAGAATAAATAAATGGAGGAAAGACGAAAATCGAAAAGATCTCAGATTCCACAGAATCCGGAGTTGTATTATGCTTTTTCTTAATCTTCGTCTATTCTAAGTGGAGGCTGGAGTGTTGCACCACAAAATGCATTTGTATCTAGTGTTGAACCACATAGTGCAGCAAGTTACTATGGTGTATCATCTAGACCAACTTACACTCCAACTCAACCACAAATTCAAGTTTCAAGTTTCAACCATATTTGTCTTCGGTCATCGCCCACCTATGAGTTTATTCTTTCATTTTCAAGTTTAAACCATATTTGTCTTCATTCAAAAATTTAAAAAGAATCAAGTCATCATTGAGCATTCCATCCACGTACACAACTAATTTCATTTTTCATACTTTCATAAAACACCCAATATAATACTTAGACATTTAGTTGTTTCTTGTTGAGTGTTAACGTTCTGCTTTGGATAATTGACGGTGGTGTTCTTTATTATTATTATTCAATCTTTTGTGTCAAGTTATCACGTTGTTTAAGATTTAGGTTTGAAAATAATTATGACTTCACCCAGGTACCAACACTTTGTCTTCTTTTTAATGTTTTTTTTAATGTTTTAGTATCTTTGTTCAATTTTTTGTTAAACGATGCTTAGAACTTTGCTGTGTTGTATTTAATGTTTGACTCGACCCGAACATATAATCCGAAACATAGCTATAGAAAAAAAAATTAGGTCCGGTCCCGTGATTGGTGATTTTCAACCCCCTGGATCAATTTCTCAAGCTTCGCCACTGGATGGTAGTACATATAAGTCAACAATGTTGCCTTGCCAACATATCTATATTTTTACATCTTGTGTGTATGATCCAGTTTGGATCTAAAGGACTCGCCTAGCACCTGATACCCTTTGTCACGACATCGGTTGGAGTCCAACATGCCACCATATAACAACCACTAGTGTTTGACACTGAGATTGGTGTGAGACTTTGGTTTTCTTGCTTAGGCCTTCTGTGTGCCAAAAAAGAAACAAATTGTTATGCAAGTTCAAATTGAGAAGCTATTATATATACCATTTTTTAGTTCCTGTTCGTTGGACTCTCCAACCCATGAATACGAACATTTAACATCATTAAAGTTCAATAAATTTATAAGAAAAAAAATATGAATATACCACAAACAACTAACATTGGTGCTTAATATTGATTGTTTAAAAACATCTTACCAGATGTTTCAAACCTTCCCTAATCTAGACAATTTAAGATGCATGTCTAAATTAATACACACACAAACGTATATAGCAGTATTTGAAAGAGAGTAATAATACATCTTTGTCGACAAAAATGTAGCAATTCTCATCTTGGTATGTGGATGTCCATTTTTGAATAACTCAATATTCAATTTGATCCGCATCTGCACAGAAATTGCATGCCATACAATTTGCTAGTAAAATGAACATGCAAGGTTATACTAACATTTGGTATTTGCTAGGAGGATAAACTTTTGACATGCGAATATAGTCATGAATTATAAGGAGGTGAGAGCCATTGATCCATATAACCTTACTATTTTTAGAATTTTTATAGTATAACTCTTATACACATCACAGTTGAACTTTTGTTACTATAGCTCCTATAGAAATCTGATACAAAACTTGTTATATATCTTTCGAGTTATATTATATGCGAGACATCCCCTCCTTTAATATTTATTTATAACGTTGTTAATAATCTAGAAACCAAAACATTATGAAGCTGGTTAATTCTTGAATTCTAGTTTTTTTTTTTCATTTAGATATTCAAGTATGTAGCATAAACAAAAAAAATCTTACATTGGATTTGTGTTACAGTTGTTGTTTCCCTGTTTCGCATCTATTATGCTTGGTTATCGGATGAACATGGTCGATTGTTTGAGTATGCACATCATGTGCAGGGACTCGAATGAAACAGAGGATGGGGAAGTTTGAGAGAATATGCACAAACTAATATTATTCCCACATAAACAAACTGATTACATATGAGGCTTTATATAGCCTTGGTTTAGAGCAGTTAAATAACCGCTAACATACTAACCGACATAACTGCTACTGTTTGGCGCCTTTTAATTCTGCAGTTTGACTTTTCTGAAGTCAACCATTTGACTTTCTAAATTAACATAATTTCTTGATTACTAAACTTCTAACAACAGTCCTATGTTACTGGACTTGAAAGCTCTAAAAACCATATCCCCAACAACATATTAAATTTTGGTTCATGGTTCATCTAAGACAAGGCTAACCAACCATATGAGGAACAGGTCAAACATGTGTGCAAAGGTCTTTAAATTGAGCACACATAGACACATAGTGTCGAAAGTGATGAAGATAAAACAAATGCAAATGATGAAAATTAATAAGCAATCATCAAGAATTTCACATATACCACAGCAATGACATGAATATGTAGGAAAAATCCTAACCTGGAACATAAAATGTGGAGAATGGAAACATGCAAAGTAAGAAAAAGAAAAAAAAAACTTCATCAGGCATCCTAAATAATGAATGCTTTTAACTGTTGGTAAGTGAATGATTTATTGCATCTTTAGTGTTTAAATTTAATTAAACATAGGAACCACACTTGTGTACCTGGTCTAACAGAGTCTATGTGTACATCATATACGCACTAAAATTCTAACAAAACTCAAAATAAGAATTAAAAAATCATGAAAAATAGACCTCAAAAATTAATAAAACCTTACCATTGACATACACATCGAGCCTGAGATTTTCCACAAAACTCTTAGCTAGCACAGTATAGTTCAAATATCACATATCCAGTAACATTCAAACAAAACTCAACTAAACGACCAAAGAATCTTAAAAATAAACCTCAAAAGCATGCAAAATTGGAAACTATAGAAGCGTCACCTTTGGATTACGAATCGAATATTCTCACATGGTTTCTTGATTAAACAGAGGTAACCCTAAAGTAAAGTTCGAACATCACATACAGCATCTGTTTACCCTGTAAATTTTAAACAAAAAGACCAGAGAATCTTGAAACTTTGACTCTGGAACATGGTTTACCTGTTTGTTGGTTTAACATCAAGCCGGAGCCCAACCGGAGTATATTGTCATCAATCTTACTTCTCGGAACATGCCCGAGAAAACGTGACTAAGAAGATAAAGAAGCAGATTGAAGATCTATAAGGAGAGTATGGCCTTGTGGAGGAGAGGGTTTTTTCTAAAAAGTGAGTTCTGGAGAAAAGGATGGAATCAGAGGCGTGGAAGGTGAGAACACGTAGAACACAAAAGATTAAAAGGGCACAGTGTACAGCTTAACATGCTTGTACATCGTGCTTTAAGAAGCTTGTACAGTTTTGCAATAGTGTGAATACACTCACACACCCAACTTACTAAATATACCCATTAATAATTTGCAATAGTGTGAATACACTCACACACCCAACTTACTAAATATACCATTAATAATAATATATTTGTTTTTAGAGTTAATAGCCAAAATCGTCTCTGAGGTTTGGTCACTTTTGCCACTTCAGTCCAAAATCCAAACCTTTTACATCTGGGTCCTTAAGTTTTATTTTTCTTGCCAAATTCGTCCCTGACAACGTTTAAGTTGTGGACTGAAGTGGCAAAAATGACCAAACCTCAGGGACGAATTTAGCAAAACCCAAACCTTTTTCAGGGACGAATTTGGCAAAAAAAATAAAACTGATGACCCATATGTAAAAGATTTGGGTTTTGGACTGAAGTGGCAAAAGTGACCAAACCTCAGGGACGAATTTGGCTATTATATATGTTTGTCTTTTTTTTATATGTTAGTGTTTTTATATATGTTTATTTCTTATAAAAAAATTAGATATTAGATAGTATATGTTAGTGTTTTTATATATGTTTGTTTGTTATAAAAAAATTATGCTAATATATGTTTTTTGTAGCAAATTATCAAAATTTGGTCGTCTTTTGGCAACGGGGTTCGGTTAACATTTTTCAACGCGATGGGTCGAGGCGAATATCGTGACAGGGACTCAATCTCAAGCAAGTGGACCGACATCAACCATTCTTGTCATGCTTTTCAAACAGACTTCCAACGAGTTAAAACAAATTGGGGTAGTGGTAGAGGCGACATTGATATATTGAAATGAGCATTGGAGGAGTACAATGAAACTCGTGGCAACTTCACTTATTTGAATTGTTGGGAGATGCTTAACGGATCGCCTAAATGAGCCGATGTACTGCCATGACGACGCCTAGACGCATAGCGAAACGGTCTAAGACTTCTTCTTCCGTTGTTCCCGATACGCCCACGTCTGATGCTCGACACGTGGATTTAAATGAAGATGTTGCTGAGGAGGAAGACGAGTTAGCCCGACCACCCGGTAGAAGGAGCGTGCGAAGGGGAAAAGGTGAGGCGTCGTCGACGAGTGGTGACTTATTGAAGAAAAGTTTCGATGATATGGAACAACGACTTAAAGACATTCATAACCTTGGGGTTAGGCGTTTGGAAACAATGCAAAGAAAAGTCGTAGCAAACGAAAAGTTCATTGACATTCAAGATTCGAGGCAAATGGAAAAAGACATCGAATTTTTGTCTAAGTCGATCGACCACCTCACGGGAGACGCGTTACGCTTGGCGCAAATGAAAAGGGAACAAATCCGCGAAAAATACAAGTTTTAGATTGTCTCGTATTTTTTATTCAAGTTTCGTGTGTTTTTTTAACTATGTTTTTTTAGTATGGTATTGTAATCTTTTTTTTAGTTTAATGAAAAACTTTTATGAAATACTAGTGGGAAACATGATCGTTGCTACGGGGCGTTCTTGTGAGCTGAAGGTAAATTTGTATTGTTTTTGCACCATTATCTACGTAACTTTTGGTTTTATAAAGAGTAGTTGCACTTTTGCCCACTCATCTCTATTCATGTATTTCTTTAATTTCATTTTTGAACCAACAATATAATGCCACATGACACACCCACAACAATGTCTTTATTTTTTGTTTACCATCTGGTAGGGTGCCGCGCTTCATGGCGGGAACACGATGCATTTGTAAGTTTAAAGGTTTCCGAATACTAAATCAAGAATTAGACATTACAACACAAAATATGCAAGCCACATGTCGATTAATTTGTGTTCCATGTTACCAATATTTATTTTATTTTATTTTTTTTGAAATTCAACTTCATTAAAACACACTCAAATCGGACCTCAAAGCGAGGACCGGAGCCAAACTACTACATCATATACAAAGGGTATTTATACCACTCAAACCATACAATAGACTTAAACCTCGATATATGTTTTAACCAAAGAAATGTCTTCGACTTAACATTCGCCACGATATCTCTAGCATTCACATTCTTCCAATTAAAAACCCTGTCGTTTCGACTCGTCCATATACACCATAATATAACAACAATAATATCTTGGAAGATCTTCTTTCTGTTCTTATCGACGCTGATAGACTTGTACAATTCCAAACAGTCCCGAACATCAAACACATATATAGGAGGAGCACGACACCATCTGCCAATCACTTCCCACACCTGTAACGCAATCGGACATTCTGTGAACAAGTGCTGCACAGTTTCTGCAGATTCGTCACAAAAAATGCAGTCCAAGCCGCCTACATTCACCCTTCTTTTATCCAGCTCCACTAATAATTTTAATATAATCGCTTAACATAAAGTCGCTTGTAGACATGACCATGAGCGCAAAATCTTGATAATATCATTCTCAAATTCAGACCTAACAGATTGTCATTGTTGTATAACATTAGTGCCTTAATACTGATACCGAACCAATCCCAAAAATACTGATACTGAACCGACCCCAATACCAAAAATACCGATACCGGTTCATTTTCGATACCAATTCGGTATCAAGTTTTGGTAAAAATCGGTATCGGTAGCGGTATTTTACCTCAAATACCGGTACCGTACCAATACCGAATCGATCCCGTACCGCACTGTATGTTTTCGGTATCGGTATCAAGTTTCCTAAAAATCGGTATCGGTACGGTTCGGTAGTGAGCCCATCCCTACATTGCACAAAATAGGTTGGGATGAAAGAAAACAAGGTGAGAATCTAGTCAAACTTGATTTGAAAACCATTTTGGACTTTAACCAAAGAGTATGGCCGAAATCAGTTTGTACTTTGTAACACTATTATTTGATATTGGTTAGACCCGAACCTAATTGTTAAAACTATGTTTCACGCTGGTCAAACCGAATACATTCACCCTCAAATATCGGTATCAACTCGAACAAGTTTGAACAACAAATGGCATTGCCTTTCAGTTTGAACTAGTTTGGACCCGAAACCCGATTTGTGCACCTCTAGGCCAAGTCTAGTCAGGGTTGGCTCAAGCTCCCCTTGTTTATCTTAATGAGCTAACTTCTGAGTTCAAGCGCAAGAGCGCAACTTGTCAAAAGCTCGAGCCAACTAATTTATTTTTATAATTTTATTCATCATCTATTTCTTTACATAAATTTATATATATATATATATATATATATATATATATATATGGGGCAGTTGTTGTGAAAAGTGATAAAAACGTGCGAAGTGTGCGAAGTCACGTAACATACAAAATTACGTAACATAGACAGAATCACTACTAGTTCATAACTAAAATCACGTAACATATAGTGTCATTACGTAATTACGTACCATAAGATAGAATCATTCAAAACTTTACATAAAAAGTTTTCCATACCCTTAAAAAAGGTAACATACAAAATTACGCAACATAGACAGAATCAGTACTAGTTCATACCTAAAATCACGTAACAAAATTACGTACCATAAACAGAATCACTACTAGTTCATAACTAAAAAAATCACATATACAAAATTACGTAACTTTTGGTGATTGACTATATGTTACGTGATTTAAGTTATGGAACTAGTAGGTATTCTGCCCATGTTACGTAATTTTGTATGTTACGTGACTTCGCACACTTTGCACGTTTTTGAGACTTTGTATTTGAACCGATCCCTATATATATATATATAGGGAAATTATAAACTGAAAACCCACTCGAGTTAAGAAAACTATGAAAACCCTTGTAAAAACCATCTAAAATTTTTTAATTTTTTTTGAAAAAAATACACAAGGTAACATACATGTATTAAAACGTTTTGGGCAAAAAAAAAAAGCGCCGATAGAATATTTTAAAAAAAAATAAACAAAGTTTGTGCTGTTACATATGTAACAGCTCTGTTACATATGTAACATCAGTTGTTACATATGTAACAGTGCAAATTTTGTTTATTTTTTTTAAAAATATCCAATCGGCGCTTTTTTTATTTTTTTGTTCCAAAACGCTTTATTACATGTATGTTACCTTGTGTATTTTTTTCAAAAAAAAATAAAAAAATTTAGATGGTTTTTACAAGGGTTTTCATAGTTTTCTTAACTCGAGTGGGTTTTATTTATCCTCCCCCTATATATATATATATGTAGTAATTTTAACATACACATGATAATGCAAGATTTTTAAACTACTCAAATTTCTGACTTACATCCATAATAACTTTGGTTATAATTTATACCTTTTGACAAAAAGATTTCCTTCAAGTTTAGAAAAGGCAGTTTTCATTGTGGGTATGTTTTACACTGATGATCAAAAAGCCAAAGACAATTACTATCTTGAGCTGGTTTGTATTTAAAATATGTGTTCACCCATAGATAGTTGTATGTTGCACTTTCAAAACTAAAGAGTAAGGCCGAGTAAAATTAATAAGTTTAAACAAAGAATGTAAAGCTACAAAGGGCAAATGTTCTTTACAACGGTACCGAAAATGTTACAAACGACAAAGAAAATCGAATATACATTATAATTCCATCCGAAATCTATTCGAGAAAAACAAACGCTACAAAAACCAAAGTGTTCCACCGGTTAACATACTTCATGTTAAACTCTTAGAGGGTGGTCGGGATTGAGTTTCAAAACAACTTCTTGACTTATTGGCTTTTCCAAGAAGCCAATAAGTCAATAAGCTGTTTGTGTAACATAAACGCACTTTCTGTTTTGACTTTTGGCTTTTGGCTTTTAAGGGTGGAAAATTATTTTTAAGAAGTTAGAAATCCTGGCTTTTGGTTTTGGCTTTTGACTTTTGACTTTTGGAAAAAAATTACAAATCTACCACCTATACTGAGGCAGGGATGGATATCTACAAAGATTATTTTATCATTTATTTGAATTTTAATTTCCTTAAATTTTGTTATTTACTTTCCTTTTGAATTATTATTCCTATCTTATAAATAGGATCTCTAAGGTTCATTGTTAGTTAGTTTTGAGTATTGAATATTGTAAAGACACCTTTAAGGTCTCTTTGAACCATTCGGTTCGATTTCTGGCTTTTGTTTAATCATATAGTCTTTGAGCCATTTGATTGCATACGAAACTGCATCAGTTGGTATTAGAGCTAAGGTTTATCAAATGGCTCAACGTGGAGGGGAATACTTTCTTGTTCGTAGAGTCGCCGACAGAGGCAATGACATGAGTATTTTCTATTCACGTGCTCATGGAGAAGATCAAGTTTCAACTCGCAGAATCGCCGACAGAGGCAGCGATAAAGTTGGTCCCAACCCACGAGATCTGGAGATCAGACGGCTCAAACAACGGGTCCGAGATCTTGAGGCATCACAGTTGACTTAGGAGGAAACTGAACTGGGAGGATTTGTCTGGGACGATTCAACCAGGAAAGAGGAGGATCCTTTCGAAGGCGACCCTATCTATTTTGTGTCACCCGTGTATGATGAATACCCGGATGAGGAATGGTATTCTTGGTTTAGCGGTGGTAATCGAAACTTACCGGGTGATGAATTAGGTTTCAAAAGTCGTAATATCGAAGGTGATGCGGTAACTTCTGGCGGTGATAATGTATGTTCTGATGGCAATATGGTACCTAATGGTGACATTGTTTTGGATGGTTGTGGTGTTTCGATTTTGGAAACTTCAACAAGAGATCCGAAAAATATGGGGGAAATGATTTTTTTATTCAATAAATATGCGTTTCACACTTTTGAAGATTCAAAGTAATGGGATTAATGAGAATTCAAGATTTGCGGATATGCTTCCCGCAATTACCGAAGATATTTTAAATGTGGGGGTCAGTCAAAACTTTTGTGTGTTGGAGCATTATACAGCGGGCTTTAAAGTAAAAGATAAGTTTTTTTTTTTTGAACGGTGGATTTCTACAACAAACGATAGGTACCACACCCATCCTTGGGCCCTAGCCAAGATCCGCCCAGACTACGTTGTCTGAAAAGGGTCCGCGCTGGGTTGTCCGGACTTGGTTACGGCGTTCTCCCGGAAACCATACTGCCTTCACACGACTTTCGTCGCTGAAGTAACAGCTGGGTAAAACCGGGGCTTGGCTCAGATTCGACCCCGCCTCGGTCGGGATCTCCCCTTCATTGCCAGAGGTGTCCAACCAAATGCAACATGTGGGAGTCGGAACCCAAGAACCCCCGAAGGAGACTTGAGCCCGCCACCACTAGGCTGCAAGTGGAAGGACTAAGTGGTAGCTAAATATGATGGTTTCATACAAACAACTTTTTTTTAAAGGTGTAGTTCAATGGTGAAATCCTAGTCCTGACAACCCCAGGTCTCAAGTTCAAATCCTCCCACACGCCGGTCCCTTTCAACCTTAATGGGTATAATTTTTCAATGGACGAGAATCGAACCTGAGACCTAACCCGGGTGGAAACCCACCTAGATGGTAAACCCCCCACCTCCGACCAGCTAGGCTGGACATCATTGGCCGTACTAAATGTGAAAGTGGAATGAAATTAGATGGGTTGCATATTGCTACTGTTCACGTGGACCTACAAAAAGTTAATGGCCAATTTAATTTCAATATTTATTTACCAAACGACGGGGCAAAAGAGATTGATTTGAACAATGGCCCATTCGATCCAGGTGGTACAAGTGTAGAATGGGCCAACACGATTCGTGAAGTCGGACTGTTTAGGTGGATTGTGATAATAATACATCAAAATCGAGTTGATGTTCCTTTTGATCCAGGTTACTTTGGTCCAAAGACAAAATTCGAGGATGAGTTTTTACGAAGAAGAGGAGAATGATGCAGGGATGGATATCTACAAAGATTATTTTATCATTTATTTGAATTTTAATTTCCTTAAATTTTGTTATTTACTTTCCTTTTGAATTATTATTTCTATCTTATAAATAGGATCTCTAGGGTTCATTGTTAGTTAGTGTTGAGTATTGAATATTCTAAAGACACCTTTAAGGTCTATTTGAACCATTCGGTTCGATTTATGTCTTTTGATTAATCATATAGTTTTTGAGCCATTTGATTGCATACGAAACTGCATCATATACAACCAGTATTCACAATAAGTTAAGCGAAACACTTAAAAAAACAATCTATTGACTTTTTGACGTTTCTCATCCCAAAAGCTAATCCAGACATTTTTTTAAAACCCCTTTTCAAAAAGTCATAAGCAAATATGACAAAAAGCACTTTTGCATTTCAAACTCAATCCCAAACACCCTCTTAATATCCCTCATCTTAAACCCTTAAACATTAGGTAGCCAGTTCGAACCCTTCATCACCTGTCCGTTATCTGTTTTTTCATTCCTACATATATTTTTTAAATTTAAAACCCACATTTACGCTATGTTCCCGAGTTCACTAAAGGGTGGAAAAGAAAAGAAAGGAAGGAAAATCCTTCCCTTTCTGTTGGATCAGTATGTTCTTTAATAGTTCTTATTCATGAACACTTATGTGTTGTAAGTTTATCAAAGCAATTTGCACAGTAGAATAAGTAAAAAGTGTTCAAGTTTAAAGTTTCACTTTCAACAGGAGTTATTACACCCCCTGGGTTTAATGAACTAAAGCAGTTAAAATGAGAATCTAAATAATTGAATGCATATAACAAAGAGTTTGATAAAAGATTCTCAGATATGAAATGGTATTTCAATTAAAAAGCCTTTGAAGGATTTCAGTTATAAAAATCGATGTCTAAAATAGTGGGATTAACCCATCTATTTATAAACCAGCAAATACATACAAGTTGATACAAAAGTGATACTACAACAGGCTGTAGTATTGGAACTTGTACAAAGACTTTAACAAAAGCATAAAGTAATACTATAATAACTACTAAAATTCAAAGGCGGTGGGAAGCTTCCATTAGAACAGCTGATGAGTGACAAACTACTGATGAGTAGTTTGTCTTCAATAGTTCTTCAGTTGACTTGTCTGGTTTGACTTCAGAACTTCTGATCTTTACTCTTCAGCACTTGATCTATTCTTCTTCAGTACTTTCATTCTTCTTCTTCAGCAGTTTCTATACTTAGTATAATTGGCAGAATAAGAATTAGACTAAGGTTTGCAAAAGTAGTTTCTTCAATCCTTTTTGTCCTTACAATCTCCCCTGGATTGATGAAGCCAAAACCTTATATAATCCTTTATTCTCTTCTTCTGCCTTCAAGCATCTTCCAGATTTCTCTGAACATGGAAGTCTTGAGTTGTTGCAGTTGTTCATTAGTGAAAGATCCTTGTTCTGGTTCAAGATGCTGGATTGTGAGCAGGTCCTTTGTAAAAAGATTCTTCAGTTCATCTATAGACTTAAAGAACTTGCTTGAACTATCTCTTCTTGTGATCAATACTGAGTTTGAATCAGTAAATGACCATTTCACTATATTCACTTTAGATTGGTCAAAGGCGAAAGTGTAGGGGACTAAGCTAGTCTCCTGGGTTGATCTTGAGAGAGGAATGTTTTCTACTTCAGTGACCCTCAGGTGGGATTCTCTTCCTTCTTCAGTATGCACAACATCAGGTATATTAAAGGTAGGGAGATGATATTCAGTGGTTACCTTAGTGTGCTTTTTGTCTGTTATTGTATGTTGTAATTGGTAAGCAAATGTGGAAGGATCCCTGAATTGTGTCAGCAGAGGTTTCTCTTTAATCATAAAGTCTCCTTGTACCATTGTATTGCCTTCTAGCAATACCATCTCAAAATCAGTCTTTATGGTCTCCTCTGGCTTCTTTTTGGTAGCAGGCTTTGATGTTGATTGTCTTGTACCAGAAGATCTAACTACTGAAGTTTGTGATACTTAAAAAGTTTTGAACTTATCTGGATTTGCAGCCTTATCAGCCTTGAATCTTTTATGTGTCATATAATGTATCTTCTCTCCATTTTGACACTGAAGCTTTTGAACCAAATCCATTGGCTACCAACTCTTCTATGACCTCAGCTTTCTTTGCCTTTCTATCTTTTTCAGTGGCAAGCTTGTCAGATACAATCTAAGCTCTTCTTGTAAGTTCATCCACACAGAGCCCTTTGAGTGAGAATTTCTTTGTTTTGTTGTTCTTGGTGATGTAAGTCATCAATTGTTGTCTTTTATCTTTCTCAGCAATTCTTTCTAACTTTTCTAACTCACCCAACTCTTTTTCATATTTCTCAAGCTTTTCATTGTAGCTCAAGTCATCCATTACTTCTAGGCTGTTCCAAATCTTGTCTTCCTTGGCCTTCTTCTGTGCTGCTTTTAAACTCTCCTCCAAAAGTTCTTTTGACATTGATATAGGAGCATGGTTTAAGACAGTTGTTTGAATGGGAGCAGGCCTTGGAATTCAGCTGGAATGGGTTCAGTTGCCTTAGAAAATTGTTCTGTTTGAATGTAGGAAGTGTTAACTACTGAAGTGTTGTTCAGGCTATCAACTAATGAAGGATTGTCTTCAGTACTTTCTTGGACTTCAGTAGTTTCTTCAATTTGGCCTTGGGATTTCTCAGCTACTTTTTTAGCTTCTTTAAGGAGCCTATTTTGATGTTCTTTCTGTTTTTGGGCATCCTTTTGTTGTTGTGCCTCTTTTGCCTTTGTACTGGCTTCAAGTGACACTGTTGGTTCCTTAATCTTTTCCCCCTTTTTGGCTTTATCCACTTCTGGAAACCAAACAGGTAAAGAAGGTCCACCAGATAATTTAGCAAGTTGTCGTGTGTTGTTGTCTATCTTCTTTGACAGCTCACTAATTTTGTTGTTGATCACCTCAAACTGAGTGTTGGTCTTCAACTCCAAAGTAGTTGTAAATGATTTGAGGTGCTAAGAGATTAGGGTGTTCATCATCTGGTATAAGGGACTAGCTGGGCTGCATAGGGGGTTCAAGTCTATGCTTGATGACCTAGTGAATTGGGTAGGCTTTTTAAGTGGAGGGGGTGTTTTTGGGTGATCTTCAGTATGAACTGAAGATGCCACTTTAGGGGAATCAGGGCTCAAGTGGTCTTTAACCTGATCTTTTGTGACCAGCTCTTTGAGCTTAGAGACATCAGATTCAGGACCTTCACAAGTAGCCATCAATTCATGTTGTGGAGAGTCTGAATCATCATCCAAATCAATGGAATCATCTGAATCCCAGGTGACATCCTCAATGAGGACATCATCTGTTCTATCATAAGCTAGGCCCAACCTAGTTTTCTCATGAACCTCTTTGTCTTGGTACTGAGGATTTTCTACCTCAAGCATAAAACCTTCATTAGTAGTTGCCACATTTGAGGTCTTAGCTATGTTACTTCTGTCCTTAGATCCAGCACTGGATGGTAAATGAGTAGTAGCAGCCTTAAATGCACCTAAAGTATCTAAGTTTGGGCTTAGACACCCTGGTTCATCCTCATCTCTTGGGATAGGGCTATTAACATCCACATCCATGTCAACTTCTGATGTTATATCCCCTGTTTGATGTGTTTGTTGGGGAATGACATGTTCAGATGGGATTGTTTCTTTTTGCCCAGAGAGAAGTTTGGCAATTTCTATTGTGTTGTGTGATATTTCTGGTTCAGTAGTTTTAGGTGAAGGGTCAGCAGTTTCAAAGGAAGGGTCAATGGTTATGGCCTTTTTAAGTTTCTTCCTATGAAATAAAATTGTAATGGGTGCTTTTTTGGGGGTTTGAGATGGATGAGACTGAGAATATGTTTCAGTCACATCTTTAACAAGTGCAGATTGCACATCAGCAGTTTCAGGCATCTCAACTTCCTGAACTGCCTTTCTTTTAGGGTTGGTGGGTTTTGATTTTTATTGTTTGGGTTTCTTGGCCTTTTTAGATGAAGGTTTGGAAGATGTAGGTTCCATGGGGACTGGTTCTTGTTCCCTTTGGTCATCTTCTGGCAAGGCTGCCGGTTTGTTATGATATTCAATTATCTTCTATATCAACTTTTGGCCTTCTGGTGAGATGATCTTGCAAGAAGTTTTGGTGAAAAAGGAAGAATATCCTTTATCACACATTTGAGAGACACTCAGCAAGTTGTACTCTAAATTTTCAACCAAATTGACCTTGTCAAACTGTATTTTGCTAGAAGAGACATTGCCATCTCCTAGCACATATCCCTTGGCATTGTTCCCAAAGGATACATATCCTTCTCTTTGACTGATAAAATTATTTATCAGGTATCTGCATCCTATCATGTGCATTGAGCCTCCACTATCAACATACCAAATGCTATTTAAGCCTCTGGAGACCCTCTGCACAAAATAGCAAATTAGTTAGATTTAGGAACCCAAGCCAATTTGGCTTTGGGCTTGCTATTGAGAATAGGAACAGTTTGTTCTTGACCAATTTGAGACATCCATGTCTTTTTGGCAATTGATTTATCTTTAAGAGCAATGGTGGTATCCTTTTGAGGACCACCATCAACTTTGGTCATCACTAGTTTTACTATTTTCATGAGATCTTTAATCTCAGCAGTTTGTGAAACTGCTGATGATGTAGGTCTAACTACTGAAGAATAATTTTAAGAAAAAGGCTTTGGTTGAGATTTAGTCTTTTTCTGAGAAAAGGTGTTGCTTGGTTGTTGTTTGTTGGGATAAAAAGTTTCTTCAAAATCATGTTTGATTTGTTTTCCCACAAATCTTCTTGTTATACTGATTTCCTTTTCTATATCTACAAAATTCTGTTTTGTGGTTAAACAGACCACAAATTTCATATTCTTTTGCCTTCTCCTTTTCATCATGAGATGTGAAAGGCAAATTACTGACAGTTTTGGTTTGATTTAGGTCATCAGTAGTTTTCAGGTTCTCAACTCCTGATGTAGATGAAACTACTGATGACTTAATGTCAGCTTTGTTCAGTACGTCTGTAGAACTTTCTTTTTCAATTTTGAGAAAGTTCTGATGAAAAGATGTGCAGTCTTTCATATCATAAGTTTGATTTTGAACTATTCTACTCCCATCATCAGCAGTTTTGGGAGTAAAATCAGTTGGAGTTTCAGTATGATTATACCCTATGCCAAACTTAACATTTGATGAAGTTTGTTTGTTAAGCAGCATTTGGTAACCTCTACATGACTCAACCCAATTTTCATAATCAACCTTGGTGTCAGCAAACTCTTTTCTGACATTTCCTAGGTCTTCTATCATGATTTTAATTTGTGCTTGGGTTTCAATAGCATTATTTGTTAATTTAGAATTTTCCTTTGATTTTGCAACAAGTTTTCTTTCTAAATCACATTTTATTTGAGTATATTTTCTTTCAGAGTCATTGGCTTTGCCTTGTAGATGCACATTGGTCTCTCTTATGAGAGCAAAAGATTCTTTGCAGGAAGTTGAACAAAGTTTTGTCAAAGATTCTTTTGATACCTGAGATAAGGCAGATTTGGAGGTGCAACCCTCAAAGGCCATTAAGGCAAAATTCTTTCTGCCATTATCAGCTTCTCCCCAGTTGATGTCAAACATTTTGTTGTCTACATATGAATTGCATTCAGATGTGTCAAAAGGAAGACTGCTCCAGTCAACATACCCCGAAGTAAAAAGACTTTGTTGAGAGGGTTGTTGAGTTTGTGGAGGTTGTTGAGCAGCTGGAATGGAAGGCATTAGTTGTTGGCTCTGCATTTGATGAGCAGGCATCTGAACATATTGTACTTGTGGCACATATTGGATTTGTGGAGCTTGTGCCTGTACAAAATGTGCACTTCCTATGTTCCATTATTCCTATTATAACTGGAGTTAAACTGATTTCCAGACTGTGGTTGGTTAAAGCCAGAGCTTCTACACTCTCTAGCAAAGTGTCCCAAATTTTGACACTTGTGACATCTAAGTTTAGATTTGTCAAAACCAACTTTTGTTGAGTTGTTCAGTCCTGGAAATTTCCTTCCTGACCTTTTATAAAATTTGTTAGTTTTTATGCTTAACATGGCCAGTTGGTGTAAAATGTCCATTTCTTCCAAGTCATCACTACTGAAATTTTTTAAGTCATCCATTATAAAACACATGTTATCAGTAGTTTGACTATTTTCATCATTGTCATAAGCTGGATATGATATTTCTGATGAGATCCTAGCAGTTATGTCAATGTGATCAAAGGATCCAAAATCATTTGAACAAGAAGGTGAGTCTGGTCCTTAAAGTATTGTACTACCTGGAACATAGTCATCAGCTGTTTTGCCAGAATTTTGTAACTTTTTCTTTTGATTTATTTCTCTTTCAAAAATCAAGAATCTCCCATGTAATTTTGTAAGAGTGAGGGAGTTAAAATCTGGTCCAGATCTGAGAACTATTGAATAAGTTTCCCATTTTTTTGGTAAAAACCTTAAGAATCTATGAAGCATAGATACATTTGTATAGGTCTGACTATTTAGCTTTAACTCAGAGATTAATGAGGAGAATCTTTCAAATTGTTGTGTCAAAATTTCCCCATTAATGTGAGTAAATGTTTCATATTGCTGAGCAAGGATTTCTCTGGTGTTGGCAATCACCTCTTCAGTTCCCCCAAACTGTTCTTTTAAGCAGTCCCAAAGCTCTTTGGCACTTTCAGAATGTAAAAGTCCAGAGTAGATTTCATTTGGGAGAGTCATTGCCAACATAGAGAAAGCCTTGGCATCAAGCTCAAGTTTAAGGAAATCTTCATCAATGTAGTCTTTTGGGTCCTTTGGTATTTCAACTTTAGTTTCAAGATTTATATTTACTGGTTTATGGGGTCCATACATGACAGATCTCCAACAACCAGTGTTTGTCTGTGACAGAGTATGTGCCAACCTTTTTGCCATACGTTATATTCAGAACGAACAAGCATAGGAGGCTTATTGGCAGATCCAGTATTATGAGGATCCATTTTTTAGAATATTAATTTGTCAAGTTTTTCTCAAAGTGATGGTTGTTTTGAAAAAGTGAACTTTTATCCTTTATTGAATATCAATAAGAGCCTGTGTTTGATTCTCAATTTGTTAGATTGATATTTGATCAGATAAACCAGATGCTCTGATACCAATTGTTGGATCAGTATGTTCTTTAACAGTTCTTATTTATGAACACTTATGTGTTGTAAGTTTATCAAAGCAGTTTGCACAACGGAATAAGTAAAGTGTTCAAGTTTAAAGTTTCACTTTCAACAGGAGTTATTACCCACCCTGGATTTAATGAACTAAAGCAGTTAAAATGAGAATCTAAACAATTGAATGCATATAACAAAAAGTATGATAAAAGATTCTCAGATGTGAAATGGTATTTCAATTAAAAAGCCTTTGAAGGATTTCAGTTATAAAAATCGATTTCTAAAATAGTGGGATTAACCCATCTATTTATAGATTAACAAATACATACAAGTTGATACAAATGTAATACTACAACAGGCTGTAGTATTGGAACTTGTACAAAGACTTTAACAAAAGCATAAAGTAATACTATAATACTAAACTACTGAAATTCAAGGGCGGTGGGAAGCTTCTATCAGAACAGTTGATGAGTGACAAACTACTGATGAGTAGTTTGTCTTCAGTTGACTTGTCTGGTTTGACTTCAGAACTTCTGATATTTACTCTTCAGCACTTGATGTATTCTTCTTCAGTACTTTCATTCTTCTTCTTCAGCAGTTTCTATACTTAGTATAATTGGCAGAATAGGAATTAGACTAAGATTTGCAAAAGTGGTTTCTTCAATCCTTTTTGTCCTTACACTTTCTTTTCTTTTCGTTTCGTTTCCTCTATTTTTTCTTCCTTTCTTTTCCTTCCATTTCCTCTAAATTTGGAAGGATTAGATTTAGTCTAGTTTTCCTCTCTTTCCTTTCCTTTCCACCCAAAAATAAACTCTGGAACACACTTTTCACACTTTCTTTCTATTTCCCTCCTTTAAAAAAAAACTCGGGAACACACCTCTCTTTTTCCTTTCCTTTCCTTTCTTTTCTCCCCTTTTCTTTTCTTTTCTCCTCTTAAGTTACTCGGGAACACAGCGTTAGGGTGTCAGAAAAGAAAGAAACAGAACGAACGCCAAGTCTCCAGTCTCCCAGCCGTGAGCCAACAGCATCCACTCAGGTAATGTGTTGTTTTAATTTGCAGTGTTAATTAAACTATATGATTGATGTTATATTAATTTCTATATTTATAGTTAGAAACTGAAATTTTAGGGAGGCTATTTTTTAACCTGGATTTTATGTTAGGTACTATGCATACATATACGCGAATATTTGTAAGTTTTTTTTTATGAAAGACATTGAATCATCATATTTCAAGTTTTATATTACGTGTTTGTTTTTAAATTTTTAATGAATTGATGTTTTTTTCGTTATTGTATCGTATTTTTGTTATTTGGTGAACCTTACCTGACCTGAAATTTTTTATGTTCGGTCATACTAAAATTGAAGCATCTAAAATAAGGGAAGTAGGGAACACAACGGAAAAAATCTTGTGTCCGCCGCTGCAGCGTAGGGCTATAAACGAGTCGAGCCAGGGTGAGTTCGAGCTCAGCTCGAAATTAAGCGAGGCATCTCAACTCGGCTCAAGCACAAGCTCGGAGCTAAACGAGCCAACGAGCTGAGCCGAGAGCCAGCTCGAACCTGGTCGTTTCAAATCAATTTTTAGCTACTTTTTTTCGAGCGAGCTGCGAGTCGTAAGCTTTTTGAACATGCAGCAATACCGCGGTCATTGTCGATTCGGGATACTACCCGCACAATATCGATATTGAATGACATATGCCCATGCCTACTTGAGCCTTTTACCTTTCGTTTGATTTACACATTTTAGCCAAATTTAGCCTTTTTTTCCTTCTATTTTTAACCCTTGTGTTAACTCTGATTTTAGGTAGTATCTAAAATGTGGTAGTTTGTGGTATTTAGTTATGTAGCATGTATAATGTATTGTCAACATATAATTAGTTGATTCTTATTTTTAAGAAAGTGTTTGAGTTAATAGTCAAAATCGTCCCTGAGGTTTGGTCACTTTTGTCACTTCAGTCTAAAACCCAAACCTTTTACATCTGGGTCCTTATACTTTACATTTTTTTGCCCCATTCGTCCCTGACACTAAACCCAACTAATTTTAGACGTTAAGTCTGTTGGACATATGGTATGTCCGATAGTAATTAAAGTCGAAGTCTATGTAACCCGACCCGGTACGATCCGAAGAGTTACACGTTGGTACACGAATCAGATAAGTTTACATTTAGGTGGTTTATTATTTGTGAAATAATAAATTGTTTGAACTGGAGGGACTTAATAGTAAAAGAGTTTATTATTAAAGGAGAATCCTAGTTGATTACTAAAAGGGGTTATGTGTAAGTTTTAGGGAATCCTAATTGATTACTAAAAGGGGTTATGTGTAAGTTTTATTGTTATAAATAAGGGATTAGGGATCAAACCCTAATCACAAGTTTTATAAAATAAAACACACTTACACTCACTCCTCTCCCTTGGTCGCCGCTACCACCACTCGGCCTCCTCCCTCCGCCGCCAAACAACCACCGCCGGTCACCACTTCCTTCTGGTTGGTTCGTGCTCGGTTCGTGATACTTCCTACTAGCGAGGATTCGTTGTAACCCGCGTGTTACAATTCCGGTGTAGTCGTCAAAGGTTGATTACTAAACCCCCTATGGTTGTTTATTATTTATTTGTTTATACGCGTTTAACTGAGATCCTGATTGGGAATATTTTATTAATCGGATTAATAAAATTAACTAACAATTTATGTATATAAATCGGCTATTATATATATTGTATATATAATCCGTTTTCGTTAAATATATAAACCGCTTCCGCTCCGTATACGATACCAAGATTCCCAACAGTGGTATCAGAGCCACGGTTACGCGCGTATAGATGGTAAAGTTATAATTTTGATCTTTGTTTTATTTGTCAAAAATTATTATTAATTTTTTTTTGACAAAAGATCAAAAGCTTTTTGTTGTTCATGGATTGTGATGTGAATCGAGCCCTAGGTATTTGACCCTTGTCATGGTTGTGTTTGTGATGGTTTTATTTTTTATTGGTTTGTATTTTATTACGGATATTGGATCCGGTGTAATAGATAGGATTAGAATAGATTTGTTTTATTTGTATTTCAAATTTATTTGTAATCCTACAAGTACAAGATCAAGACGAAGATAAAAAGGCGAACAGGTTCCATGAAGATAGAGATCTCGGGTCAAGTGGGAGCTATATCAAAATAGTTTTGAAACCCTTTTGACTAGTTCGTTTCGTTTCTGGCTAAAACGAAACGGACGACCTATTAGGGGCTCGATTCGTTCTGTTTTATTATTATGTTTTGTGGTTGTGGTTTATTTATTGTAAATAATTTAGATAACCCAAAATAAATAAAATTTTCACAATCATGACAACGGTTTTATTAAAACAAGTTTTATAAAAACCGAAAAGCATATTTAATAAAAGGAGTTTTATTAATATTAAAACAAGTCCATTCGCGATAATACGACCAACGTAGTTTAAATAGGGTATTTAAAACTATACCGTGTCGAGTGTTGAAAGTAGTTTCAATTATCACGAACAATATAAAATTGGATTTTATAAACTATTGTGTGACTCACATCATGCTAACGAGTCATTCAAAATATTTATGGTAAATATTAAAATTAAATCCCAATTTTAATTGATGTTTTTATGCCACCCTTAACGAGTTAACACTTCTTCTAAATCGAACCCAAAAGTTAGTGCCGAACCCTGCTCTGGGGGTTGATCATGTAAGAAGGTAATCACCGCGTTTCCTGTGTAACATAGGCCGGTATTACAGTTAACAGTAAAGGACCAAACATCGCTTGTTTATCAAGTGGGCATAGTTGGGGTTAAACATACATCGCTTTTAGCGATAACCCCAAATGGAGAGTTGTGTAGTGGACACAATTAACAATCGTTGTTTACCTACCTAATCGTACCAGTGGATAGTGCTAAGCCAGTTCACTGTGTATTGATGAATCGGGGTCTCATCCAAATTAATTTTGCTTTTTGGGTCATAAAATAATTAGGATATTTAAAACATAAAATACTAATAAATTAGATTTTGAACTTTGTAGATGTCAACTGAAAACAATTCCGCCTCCCAATTCTCTCTCAAGTCCATCTTAGAGAAGGACAAACTGAACCACTCCAGCTTCATGGACTGGCATCGCAACTTGAAAATTGTTCTCAAGGCGGAGAACAAGTTGTATGTTTTGAAACGCCAGTCCCTGATGAACCCATCAATCAGAACTCTGTCGCTTATAGAAACTACTCTAAGCACTTTGATGACCTTTTGAAAGTCTCATGTCTGATGTTGGCATCCATGATACCTGAACTTCAAAGGACCATGGATGAGATGATGGCGTACGAGATGAATCAGCACCTGGTGGAAATGTTCCAACAGAGGGCTCGTCATGAGAGGTTTGATGTGATGTGATTACTCATAACCACTCGTATGCAATAGGGTACTTCAGTTAGCACTCATGTGCTAAAAATGAAGGAGGGTAAGTTAAGAAACCTATCACCAAAAACAAAAAGGGGCAATCAGGGCAAAGGGAAGGGAAATGGCAAAGTTGTTGCCAACAAGAAACCTCTGAAAGATGCCAAATGTTTTCATTGTGATGAAACTGGGCACTGGAAGAGGAACTGTGCTAAGTATTTAGCTGAACTGAAGCAAGCCAAAGCTTCTGGAGGAGAGTCCTCAGGTATATATGTTATTGAAATCTTTGCTTTTTCTAGCAAGACATGGGTGTTTGACACAGGATGTGGTTTCCACATTTGTAATGTTTTGCAGGGATTAAGAAAGGTTAGAAAGCTGAAACAAGGCGACTTGGAGGTCCATGTTGGCAATGGACAAAGAGTTTCAGTGAAGGCAATAGGAGAATATGTTCTTTTACTTCCTTCTGGTTTAGAACTTGTTTTGAACAATGTTTATTATATTCCTAGTGTGACTAGAAATATTGTTTCATTTTATGCTTTGCGTGGACAAGGTTTTAATTATCGTTTTAATGGTGAATTTATTTCTGCTTATTTTAACGATGTATTTTACTTTGATGCAAAACCCAACAATGGGATCTATGAGATAGAAATCCAAAACGATAACATATTATGCAATATCTCCCATAAACGTAATAAGTTGGACTTTAATGATACGTATATGTGGCATTGTAGACTTGGTCACATAACTGAGAATCGTGTTAAACAACTCAAAAACGCAGGAATCTTAGATTCCAAGGGTTCAGAGTCGTTTGGAATATGCGAATCATGCTTGAGTGGAAAGTTAACAAAAGCACATTTTTCAAATGTTGGAGAAAGAGCTAATGATCTGTTAGGACTTGTACATACAGATGTATGTGGTCCATTCAGAACAATGTCAAGACATGGAGAAAGATACTTTGTTACATTTACTGATGATTTCAGTAGATATGGTTATGTTTATCTTATGAAGCATAAACATGAAACTCTTGAAAAGTTCAAGGAGTACCAAAACGAAGTAGAAAATCAGCTAAATAGAACTATTAAAATGCTTCGATCAGATCGAGGCGGTGAATATCTTAGTCAGGAATTCATCGACCATCTAAAGGATTGTGGAATAGTTTCACAACTCACTCCACCTGGAACACCGCAACATAATGGTGTGTCTGAGCGGAGAAATCGAACTCTATTAGATATGATTCGATCAATGATGTGTCGAACAAACCTTCCAAAATCCTTTTGGAGTTATGCTTTGGAAACTGCCGCAAGACTTGTAAATATAGCTCCAACGAAGAAGGTTGATAAAACGCCTTATGAGATATGGCATGGAAAGAAACCTCATGTATCCTATCTTAAAGTCTGGGGATGTAATGCTTATGTCACTCTAGAATCTTCGGATAAACTAGATCCCAGAGGCGAAAAGTTGTTTTTCGTCGGATACACAAAGAAGATCGGTTACCTGTTCTACCACCCCACTGAAAATAGGATTTTCACTAAACGCAGAGGCACTTTCTTGGAGGAAGAGCTTCTGGCACAAGGGATTGGAGATAACCATGTGGATCTTGAATAAATTCGAGAACCACAAGTGACTGTACCAGTTGTTCAGACAGAACCAGAAGTAACTGATCCAGTTGTTGAAGTTGAGCCTGAGAGGACTCAAGAAACAACAGAGACACCTAGTGTTCGAAGAAGTATTAGGGATCGTCGTGCACCTGTAAGGTATGACGATATCTTCATGATAGATGAAGCTGAGCCTGCTACTTACAAAGCTGCAATCTTGGATTCGGAATCCAAGAAATGGCAAGAAGCCATGAATGCTGAGATGCAGTCCATGTATGATAACCAAGTCTGGGATTTGGTTGATCTTCCTACCGAATGTCGGACTGTAGGAAATAAGTGGATCTTTAAGAAGAAGACTGACATGGATGGGAATGTGCAAACATACAAAGCAAGGCTTTTAGCGAAAGGTTTTACTCAGACTCAAGGAATTGATTATGAGGAAACCTTCTCGCCAGTAGCCATGCTTAAATCTATTAGAATTCAACTCGCCATTGCTGTATATTATGACTATGAGATATGGCAAATGGATGTCAAAACCGCGTTCCTTAATGGACACTTACTAGAAGATGTCTATATGGTTCAACCCGAAGGTTTTGTCGATCCAAAGAATCCTAATAAGGTTTGCAAGCTGAATAAATCCATCTATGGATTAAAGCAAGCATCTCGCAGCTGGAATCTCCGTTTTGATCAGAAAATCAAAGAGTTTGGTTTTATCAAGAACGAAGATGAACCGTGTGTCTACAAGAAATCTAGTGGGAGCTATATCACTTTTCTTATACTGTATGTGGATGACATACTGATCATTGGAAACAATATCCCTATGCTTAAAGATGTTAAGAACTGGTTGGGAAAATGTTTCGCAATGAAAGATCTTGGTGAAGCCGCTTATATTCTGGGAATAAAGATCTATAGAGATAGATCAAAGCGGTTATTGGGTTTGAGTCAAAGTACATATATTGATAAGGTCATACGACGCTTCTCAATGCAAGACTCAAAAAGGGGGCTCTTGCCCATGGCACATGGAACCATTCTTAGTAGGAAACAGTGTGCTAACACTGAAGAGGAAAGGAAGAAAATGGAAAGAGTTCCATATGCTTCTGCTATTGGTTCCATCATGTATGTCATGTTATGTACTAGACCTGATGTCTCGTATGCTTTTAGCATGACAAGTAGATATCAACAGAATCCGGGAGAGAGTCACTGGGCTGCAGTGAATAACATTCTTAAGTACTTGAGAAGGACTAAGGATATGTTCTTAATATATGGAGGACTGGATGAGGAGCTGTCAGTTAAGTGTTATACTGATGCAAGCTTCTAGACTGATCGTGATGATTCAAGATCACAAACGGGATATGTTTTCATTCTGAATGGTGGGGCTGTTACTTGGAAGAGCTCTAAGCAAAGTGTGGTTGCTTAACCACCTATGAATCAGAATACAATGCTGCATCGGATGCTGCAAAGGAGGCTGCCTGGATGAAGAAGTTCATTGGTGATCTCGATGATATGCCTAGCATAAAGAAACCAATCGAGAATACTGTGTGACAACACTGGTGCCATTGCTCTTGCAAAGGAACCAAGGTCACATCAGACCACAAGGCATATACTCAGGAAATTCCACTATATTAGAGAGATAGTAGAACGTGGAGACATCGTGATAAGCAAGGTTCATACAGATCTAAATCTGGCTGACCCCTTTACTAAGCCTTTACCTCAAGCTAAACATGAGGAGCATGCTGGAAAGATAGGGCTTAGAGTTGCTAGACAGTGGGCATGATCTGTAGTTAGTATTGGTGTTTTACTTTGAACTATAACAGTTACATTGAATATTTATTTGATTTAATGGGTTAAATGCAAATTTAAATATTTTGTGACTGTATTCATTATTTGTATGTTTAAATCCTTGAATAAGAGTATTCTAAAATATCCGTAGTCGATCAAATTACATGGGAATGAATTTGAATGTAAGACTATTGTGAATTGAGATGATTGTATTCATGAGATGAATAACTCAAGGGTTTGAGAATCATAATTCACAGATATCATTAGGGAATGATATTGGATGTAACTCGCTTCAAAACGATCTCCATGGATCTGTGTCATGAGATGTTTTGATATTGATGATATGTTCAATATGTTCTTTTTCCTAAGGCACATATTAAACTACATTGATCAAGGACTATCTTTGATGTTATCTAACACTATCCTGAAACATGGGTAGTAATCCGGATAGCATTGGGAGAAATCCAAGATTGAGTGGGAGTTATATGACGCTGATGGAATTCTGTACTTCTATAGGATTAGAAGCTTAGACATTCTGGCGCCCTCGTAAACTCAAACTGGTGTAAACGCGTGGCCACGCTCGGACTAATGTAGTCCGTTAGACCATTTTGAATTAAAGACGAGAATAGAGAATGGTTGATCAATATAAGAATGAATGATCCATGTCTTATGATCAACATATGTTTATACAGAAGGGACCTATTGATAGAATTATCAGGGCTATAGTATTTGGTTAAGTAAAGCGTTACTTGAACTCAAAGAACTAGTTGACGACTGTAAAGTGTCATACTGTGTTGGGTGCAGTGCGATGCAGCTAGGCGTCCAACTCTGCACACATTGACTCATTTAATTAAAATCGTCCAAGTGGGAGATTGTTGGACATATGGTATGTCCGATAGTAATTAAAGTCGAAGTCTATGTAACCCGACCCGGTACGATCCGAAGAGTTACACGTTGGTACACGAATCAGATAAGTTTACATTTAGGTGGTTTATTATTTGTGAAATAATAAATTGTTTGAACTGGAGGGACTTAATAGTAAAAGAGTTTATTATTAAAGGAGAATCCTAGTTGATTACTAAAAGGGGTTATGTGTAAGTTTTAGGGAATCCTAATTGATTACTAAAAGGGGTTATGTGTAAGTTTTATTGTTATAAATAAGGGATTAGGGATCAAACCCTAATCACAAGTTTTATAAAATAAAACACACTTACACTCACTCCTCTCCCTTGGTCGCCGCTACCACCACTCGGCCTCCTCCCTCCGCCGCCAAACAACCACCGCCGGTCACCACTTCCTTCTGGTTGGTTCGTGCTCGGTTCGTGATACTTCCTACTAGCGAGGATTCGTTGTAACCCGCGTGTTACAATTCCGGTGTAGTCGTCAAAGGTTGATTACTAAACCCCCTATGGTTGTTTATTATTTATTTGTTTATACGCGTTTAACTGAGATCCTGATTGGGAATATTTTATTAATCGGATTAATAAAATTAACTAACAATTTATGTATATAAATCGGCTATTATATATATTGTATATATAATCCGTTTTCGTTAAATATATAAACCGCTTCCGCTCCGTATACGATACCAAGATTCCCAACAAAGTCTAGGGGTAATTTTGTCTTTTTGCATCTCCAACAACACAACCCTTTTTGTTTGCAATCCCGTAGAGTAACATCATTCATCAAGATCATATCATTTCTATAATTCAATTGGATATGGAGTCACTAAACACAATTATGAAAATGGATTCAGAATGGTTTGAGTCATCGGTTACGGAATAAAGTAATTGTGTATATTTAATAAGGGGTGGGTCCAATGAGGAACTTAAAAAAAGTGAGAAACTCGGGAACACAATCAAATTTTTATTTCTTTTATCCTTAGGTTAACTCGGGAACACAACGTTAATCTCCAAAGTGTTTTGCTGGTTTATATCCCTCATCTTAACGGTTAGGTGGCCAGTTCGAACCCTTCTTGGCCCGTCCATTATCCGTTTTTTCGTTCCTATATAAAAGTCTTTTTTTTAAAAAAAAAAAATTAAAACCCACATATAGGGTTTCATAAAAGAAAGAAACAGAAGGCGAACTCTCCCACCTCCAGCTCCTTCCAGCCTCCAGCTGCATCCACCTCAGTCAGGTAATAATGTGTTGTTTTGTTTTGTTTTGTTTTGTGTTTTTTTTTAATTTGTAGTGTTAATTAAACTATGATTGATGTTAATTTCTATTTATTTATAGTGTGTTTCTTGTTTTACTGTCTTAGAAACTGACATTTTAGGGATGTTATTTTTTTTAACCTGGATTTGATATTAGGTACTATGCATACAGACACACGAATATTTGTAAGTTTTTTTTTTTTCAAAGAGATTGAATCATCATATTTCAAGTTTTATATTATGTGTTTGTTTTTAAATTTTTTAATGAAGTGATGTTTTTTCGTTATTGTATAGTATTTTTATTATTTGGTGAACCTTACGTGACTTGAAATTTTTTTATGTTCGGTCATACTAAAATTGGAGCATCTAAAAAAGGGAACCCAACGGAAAAAATCTTGGGTCCACTGCTGTGGCGTAGGGCTGTAAACGAGTCGAGTTAGGGTGGGTTTGAGCGCAAACTCGAATTAAACGAGGCATCTCGGCTCGGCTCAAGAACAAACTCGGAGCTAAACGAGCTGAGCCGAGAGCCAGCTCGACCCTGGTCATTTCAAATCAATTTTTTTAGCAACTTTTTTTTTCGAACGAGCTGCGAGTCGTGAGCTTTTTGAGCATGCGGCGATACCGCGGTCGTTGCCGACTCGGGATACTACCCGCACAATATCGATATTGGATGACATATGCCCATGCCTACTTGTGCCTTTTACCTTTCGTTTGTTTTACACATTTTAGCCAAATTTAGCCTTTTTTTAAGAAAGTGTTTTAACACTTGGCCACTTTAAATTATAATTTCTATACCTTAAACCCATAAGCACAATTACAGCCCTTTAAAGACCTCATGATTTATGTG
The DNA here is from genome assembly GCA_032199755.1 of Ambrosia artemisiifolia. Classification (NCBI taxonomy): domain Eukaryota; kingdom Viridiplantae; phylum Streptophyta; class Magnoliopsida; order Asterales; family Asteraceae; genus Ambrosia; species Ambrosia artemisiifolia. Next base: position 35,060,706 of record CM063526.1, on the reverse strand, counting down.
AGACTTAGTTTTGATCTATTTACAAGTATATGTTAATGCGTTCTTTATTTATTGGCGAAGGAAGATATTATAGCCATTTTTACTAGTTCATAAAAACAAAAACCGAGTGGAATGAACATTGTAAGGAAGTGTGAACTCATTGGTAAATAAATTCCTGTAGACATGTTCACCAAATGTATATTATTTGTGTGTTAATAAAATTGCATAGTTCGATTAGTTTCTAATAAAAAACGTTATACCTTTGAAAATCGTGTATGCACTTGTTTGTCAATGTTTGTGTAATTGGTGATTTTCATTGTTAATAACTTTGATTTTATTTTCTTAATTTTGACCAAAAGCTAAATTTGTGATCAAAGCCATCAAAATGTTGAGCGATAATCTTAGCAAAGGCTTGTTGATGGTTAGAAACATTGCTTAGCAAAGGCTCGTTGATGGTTATAATCAACAAATATAACGAGTTGAAGGTTGAAAATCTTATTCATTGGCTTTATAATCTTCTCCCTTATTGTTACTCTCTCTTGCCGACCACAAGCCCGCACAAATGTACACTAAGGTAGTGTTTGTGACGATCCCGAGGTTGGAATGATATACATTAGATTTATGATGGAAGATTCATTGTGGATAAATGTACTTTGTTAATTGAGAGAAATCGGGTTCTCAATAAGTAGTAATGTAGGTTCCTTGCCTGATTTTTTTTTTATTTGCTCACGGTGGTTGGTTTGTTTCAAGATTTTAAATACATTTCAATTTAGTTAAATTGGTAGCTTGATAAGATTTGACTTAAATAATAATAGAGGGTTTATGGGCTTGAAGTTTAAACATTCGCAAGTGGACTTGGGCTGTTGAGTGATTTGGGTGGCTGACCAAATGCCGAATGGAAACACTAAAAAAAACAGTATGTGTTGCAGGCTTGCAGCCACCATCGAAAGGGGTTTTTTTCCGGCTGATAGAAATTCCAGTACGTTTGGGGTGTGCGTGCAATAAGACCAAAGTAAAGGGCCCTGAAAACATAGGTTAGTTTCGGTAAAACATTGCTTGTTGATTTTATAGGTTATTCAAGCTTCTGCTTTTTATAGAATGTATGCTGATTTTATTGTGAAGCTGAAGAATTAGTGAAAACTGGGATTTTTGCTTCTTTTTTTTTAATTCTATTTTACTGTGACACTATTGATTTCTTGCAGATTTTTCTAACTAGATTCTGTTGGCAAGGAGACTATTCATGTATTTGTAAGTTGTTTTTTATTTTGCTTTTTTAATTATTACCCCTCACTTTTCAAGAAACACAGTTTATTGATTCTTCAATCACATTGATAGGATGCTGAGCCCAAACCATCCGTTTGGTTCTACATCAGCTTTATGTTCAAACCGAAGTCCTGTACTCGGGTTTGCAACATTCCGGAACTTAACAAACACTTCGTTTGCTTCATCGTATTCGATGAACAAGCAACAATGGGCGTCCGCTATAGCCTGCCACTCAACGAAAAGCGATGCTTTACAACGGTTATAACTTATATTTATATCATACAACAATATATGTATTTCAAGAGTTAAATGTAAAAAATTAGTTAACTTAACATGTGACTTTGAATAAATTTAGGAAGGACGATATAACAACAACTCATGGGCCTTCTGAAACGGTTGTGGGCGTTTTGGGCGGAGGACAGTTGGGGCGAATGCTTTGTCAAGCGGCTTCACAAATGTCGATTAAAGTTAATATTTTGGATCCTATGGCAAACTGTCCTGCTAGTTCTATATCTAATCATCATATGGTGGGAAGTTATAATGATAGCACAAAAGTTGAGGAATTTGCAAAGAGTTGTGGAATATTGACGGTTGAAATCGAGCACGTTGATGCTGACACTTTGGAGAAACTTGAAAAACAAGGGGTAGATTGTCAGCCTAAAGCTTCCACAATTCGCATTATACAGGTATAATACCGTTATATATTGGATTGTAATTTAAAGAGTTAACTAAAGTTTGATTCTGTGTAAAAGATTATAAACAGTTTTGTTGTTTGGTTTTGTAGTATATAATCATATGTGTATTGCTCGTTTTTCCCTTGTTGACTGTCGTGGTGTCTTGGTATTCAAATAATTGTCACTAACTCTTTACGTTTTTGTTTTCACAGGATAAATATCTACAAAAGGTTCATTTTTCTCGGAACAACATCCCGCTACCGAAGTTTGTGCAGGTTTGGATTAGTAAGCAGTATTTTATGCGCATTTTCTTTACCCAACGAAAATAAAAGGTTAAATTTTATGGGACAGATAAATGACCAAGAAAGTGCTGAAAGAGCAGGCCAAGAATTTGGCTATCCTCTGATGATAAAGAGTAGGAGGCTGGCTTATGATGGCCGTGGTAATGCTGTTGCTAAAACTGAAAAAGAACTCGCTTCTGCAATAAATGGTATTTGATTTATAATTTATTAATCTTTTTGTGTCAAAGATGAGAGTGTGGTGATATACATTTATACATGTGATGGCACTTAAAAGTTCAAAATTATTCTTTATTTGCAGCTCTAGGTGGATTTGATCATGGTTTATATGTTGAACAATGGGCCCCTTTTGTTAAGGTCGGCATTAATCACATTCGTAGTTGCTTAGAGTTTGACTTTTGTATATTTAATATTGACATTTTCTTCTTTGTATATCATGGAGCTTATGAGTTCAGCCTTTTCATGTATGTTTTTAGGAGCTTGCGGTTATTGTTGCAAGAGGACGAGACGATTCTTTATCGTGCTATCCTGTTGTTGAGACTGTACACAGGCAAGATTATATGTTTAATGTGGTTATGTTTATTTATTTCTTTATTTTTTGAATCTCTAATATGGTCTTGTTAAATTTATAAACATTATTTGATGACATTTTTAATACCGTTTTTAGGGAAAACATTTGTCACATTGTTAAGGTACCTGCTAATGAATCATGGAAGATTATGAAACTCGCAACTGATATTGCTTCCCGAGCTGTTGCTTCGTTAGAAGGTGCTGGTGTGTTTGCAGTTGAATTGTTTCTGACAGAAGATGGCCAGGTTACTAATAGTTATTTTATGTGTATATATTTTTTGGAACTTTATTTATCTGCTGGTATATGTCAATGTTAATTTGTATTTATGTGTTCAAAAATACAGATTTTACTAAATGAAGTTGCTCCTAGACCTCATAACAGCGGTCACCACACAATCGAGTCTTGCTATACTTCACAGTACGAGCAGCATTTACGGGCCATAGTTGGGCTTCCTCTTGGTGATCCATCATTGAAGGTTCCAGCTGCCATGATGTACAACATTCTTGGTGAAGATGAGGTATTCTTTTGTTATTATTTTAATAATATGGATTTGGAACTATATTTAATATATCACTTATTCATAGTTTCGAGCCCTTACGGCTGTGCGCATATAATGTATATATATGTGTGGTCCTGGGGGGCAAAAGTAAAGTTGCACTAATTTTAACGTTATTTTACTAATTTGGTGAAAATAACGTTAAAAATGACGGATGGTTAATCATGCATCATGTGGTGGCGTTGATAGCTAAAAGACAAGGGAATACATGCACCAATCGGGTTCGTCCCGATTGCTAAGTTTTATGTGTCTTATGTCCAAGGCTTGATACAAAGCCACTATTGAGCTCGGGGTCTCACTGGAAGCAGCCTCTCTATTCCCACGGGTTAGAGGTAAGGCTGTCTACATCTTACCCTCCTCAGAAGTCAGACCCTACCTTAGCTTTTGCTATTGGTGGGATTAACTGAGTATGATGATGATGATGACTTATTCATAGTTTCAAAAAGGAAAAACAGAAAATACAGTTACTTTATGTAACAATTTTGACTAGGAGTAAAACTTACAACACAGGGTTAGGTTTTAGTGGGTAATTTATCCTACATTTTTATGATACTAACGATTAGTATTAGTTTGTGTTTTCATCATGATAAGCAACAGGATGCGGGTTGTTTGTGCAGGGAGAGGCAGGTTTTATTCTGGCAAATCAGATTATTAAAAGAGCGTTGTGTACTCCAGGGGCCGCCGTTCATTGGTATGACAAGCCAGGTATATGTATTCACAAATATGTATTTGTGCGTGTATATTCACACACACGCACACACACAACTGCTGAAACGTATTCCACTTTGATACCATCAACCAAATAATAAAAACATATTATTCATGAAACTGCAAGATATGCGAAAGCAACGGAAGATGGGCCACGTCACTGTTGTTGGGCCATCAATGGGCATTGTAGAAGCGCGGGTTAAATCATTTCTCAAAGAAGAAAGTTCAGAGGAGACACCAGGTTTATTTTATTTTTAACTTGTCTTTTTGGCCATTTTTCTACTAATTCTTATAATATAAATATAATGCTGTCATTTTGACACAGTTGCTCCACGTGTGGGAATCATAATGGGATCTGATTCAGATCTTCCAGTGATGAAAGAAGCTGCTAAAGTTTTGAAGGATTTTGACGTGTCTGCTGAGGTTATTTCTTAACCAGCTAACCTTTTGGGTAGAGCTAACAGGTGGGTTGGGTAACAGGTCAAAAACGAGCATCTCTTACTGTCGGCTCTGAAAGACATTCCGTGAAAACTAGCTGGTTTTCTTAGAAATAATTAGCATGCCAAATATGATTAAAAAAAAAAAAAAATTTACTCCGGTAGTAATACCTTGGATAATTTTGATTGATTTAGACGGGTTGTGTGCTGTGCGTTAAAAATTAACACTGGGGGAGTTTTGACCCGTTTTCTTTTAAGATATATATTTTTAAATTTTTCGCTTTTGAGATGTTCTTATGCTTAAATTAATCTAATTTTGGAACAAAAAGTGAGTTAGAAGGTTTTATGCTTTGAAAGTATCCTGCAGGTAAGAATAGTGTCAGCACACCGGACACCTGAGCTGATGTTTTCTTATGCCACATCTGCTCGAGAACGAGGTGTTCAAGTTATTATTGCTGGTGCTGGGGGTGCTGCCCATTTGCCAGGTTTTTATCCCCTGCTTTCATTTTTATTTCAAATTTATAAAAATTAACACTTGACATAGCACATATGTTATAAAACAGTAATATTAATATTTTAATGTGTGGTTAGGTATGGTAGCTGCTCTAACACCGTTACCTGTTATTGGAGTTCCTGTACGCGCTTCAACATTGGATGGCCTTGACTCCCTTCTCTCCATTGTGCAGGTATGTAAACAAATTATGGTTTATCTCCAAAAGGGGACTAATCTCTCCCAAATTTTAGTTTTTCTTTTGAAATAATTAGCGTTTCGGTAAGTTTATATAATTTTAAAAATGATATATTTGTTTCGAGTAAATAATGCATGAGGTTTTATGCATTAATAGTATAATTTGGGGACTTAGAACCCATTTAGTCTGTTTCTCTTTCAGATATATATAGTATAATACTACCCATTTAACAGGTTAGAGATAAAACATTGCCCCATTTGACAGACCACCCATTATAGATAAAGCATTGCCCATATAACACTTTTGAGAAACGGGACCCATATGACCCATTAGAGGATAAACATTACCAGTGACGAAGCTTGGTTTCGGAATCGGTGGGGGCCGAACTCAATTTTTTTCGATCGGTAGTGGCAAATCGGTGGGGGCCGGACTCAACCCGGACTCAATTTACCTATGAAAATCGCAAATTTCTACCACTGCGCCAGAAAACAGGGGGGGCCTGGCCCTTCTTATCCTTCGTCCCTGAACATTACCCATTTGACCCATTGAGATAAAACATTACCTATTCGACCCATTAGCGATACTGGCCTCTCGAAACAATGTCCACATTGTTTGCTACAAAATTTCATATTAAAACCATATAGCATCAGTGTTGCGTATAATCTGGAATATTTTCAGTCAGATTATTGTTTATTAGATTTAAAACCTCTTAGTAATTATTAAAACACAAATATTCATCGAGTGTGGTTTTTTTTATGTGAAGTAGATGCCAAGAGGTGTTCCTGTAGCGACGGTTGCGATAAACAATGCCACAAATGCAGGCTTGTTGGCGGTCAGAATGTTAGGTGTGGCAGATCCTGCCCTCCAAGCAAGGTCATCTATCTCACTCTTTCTGTGTGTGTATGTGTGTATAAATTATCACTTCTCAAACCTTTTGAAATTCCAATTTTGTAATTATGATTATAAAAACATCATCATCAATTGGAAAAGTCCCAAGTCTTTGAATGTGGGTTGACCTTCAGCCGTTTAATATGTTTTTCTCTTAACTAGTATTTAAATTTTATTTATTGTCACCTCTAGAATACACTTGCGTGCGTGTACACATCCTTGATAGCAAATTAATGTCATAGAAACATATCTTGATTATTGACCCTCTGGTTGGGACAATTTTTGTATACAGAATGGCACAATTCCAAGAAGACGCGAGAGATACAGTATTGGAAAAGACGGAGAAGCTAGAAAAAGTGGGCTGGGAAGCGTATTTGGATTCTCGAGATTAATGGTAATAGTTTAGAATTCTTCACAGTTTTGCACAAGTCACCAACCAACCGAGACTTGCATTAAACCATGGAAGCAAACACTTGTGACTTGCCCATTCATAAGATTTGGAGTCCAAGTCCCATGATGTTTTATTTTAGGATTTTTGCCTGTTTGTGCTAATACTTATCTTCAGAGAAAAATGAATAGTATGGATAGGATAGGATAGGAAATTCATACAGGAAATACAATTTTTCTTTCCAATAGAAAACTACTTCAAATTGATTACATCTTGGCACAGTAGCATGATCAGTCAATGGCCAAACTGTACTATCGACGTTGGCTCATGAACATAGACCGGGGTGAAGCTAAGGTCATGTAACTGGCTTGACAATGGCTTGACCAGTTGACCATACCATTACATTGTAGTTTTATTTGGTAGTTTTTTGTCTAATTTTTTCGAAACTATTGAAAATTTGAAATTATAAAAGTAACGGATTTCGGATTATGTGAATCACAATCGGTAATTTTAACCAACAATGATCATAAACAAGAATTCTTGACAACTATGAGACGCAGTTTTACAATCGGATATACTCAAACCCGACCCATTATGTAACCGAGGAATGACAAAATACAAGTATTGGAATAGGAACTTTCATTATGTAACACTTAATGTAAGATATACCACTTTCAAGTTAAAATCTTTTACCATACACTTGTTCTAATGAGCGAGTATTGTAAACTAACAACAATTTACGAACCTAAGAAGGCATCAACTTTGACATTAGTTGATCTTGACAAAAACTTCATGCAAATTGGAGGTTTAACACCAGCCAAAGCCAGGATCGAACTCGGTAATGTCCAGATTCCGTCACCGCAAATCAAACCCGAAGCGACTGCTGGCCCAAATGCAGCAGCCTTTGCCTTGTTCACCTTAGACCAAATGAACAATATCAAACTTCCAACACACATGTCAATGGCAAAGTAACCACCTATGTAGAATGGAATCGCCATCGCCATTGGGATGGGAATGAACTGAGCTCGGTTTTTACCCACCAAGTCTCGAATCCCATTCACAAAGATTGCGAAACCGAAGAATATATAGCAAAGCAAGAGACACTTGTCGGGTAATGTCGCGAATCCTTCGACTCCCAAGATTGCCATGTTTCGGTAAATGAGAGCGTAGGGTGCAGGGTACTCTGAACCCGGGACTCCAAGATTGTCAAACGCGTTGTAGAACAGCCAGAAGACGCAAGGGGAGATAATGCAGCCCATTGCAGTCCCGATCACTTGGCTCACGAACATAGATCGGGGTGAAGCTAAGGTCATGTAACCAGTCTTGAAGTCCTGTGTTAAGTCAGAAGCGGTTGAAACAATGTTCATCATGACCCCACATGCTGCTAAGCCTGCCAGTACACCTCCGTTTGACGCACCAGCCCACGCTCCGATTACAAAGATCGCAAGCTTACCATAGGTTGATGCTAAGGACCAGTCAGTGAGCCCGCATCCATAAGCGTTGCAGAACGCCAAAATTGGGGCGAATACGTAAATAGCAGCAATGTAGTACCACTTGAGCTGGTGGAAGATGTGTGGAAGAGTAATCACCGAGACAATAGCAATGGTTAGATAGCCGACTATCGCGATCCACGCAGGAATCTGATCCTTGAGAAATAACCGGGCACGTTTTTGGTCATCATAAGATAGAGAAGGAAGATCAGCGGATGAATTACCGGAAACAGGGTCCCCTTTGGTTCTATCTTCTCTGAACTGGTGATATAATCCCGAAAAAGTGTAACCGAGGACCTTTACAAAGTTGTACAGCCCGTCACCAAGGATCATGGCTATACCGATGAACACCTGCAGTCACACAATGTTAAGAACCACAAAACTGTATTGCAGAACCAGAAACTAGAAACATGAATGCGTTTTACCCTGTAACCTTGCAAGCCATGGAGACTACTTGATGGAAGATCTGCAGAAAACCAATCGCCTTTCTTCTCGTTTATGAGAGGCCACATTATGCCCCATGAAAGGATGGCTCCAACTAGTAACGATACATTGATAAGATGGGGGCAAATCATGCCAACGCCAACATAAGTTGCTGAAAAGTCAAAATAAAACCTGGATTTGACACAAAGGTATGAGTTCATCAATATTTGATCTATGCATGCTTTGGTCCTAGTTTACTAGGAAACTGAAGATCGAAGAAAGAAACGCTGAGCATACCTGTTTTCATAGGCCTTAAGACCGAGTGTGGGGAAGCTTATGAATCCACAGTCATCTCCACCGGTAAAGAACCACTGAAAGAAGCCCCATAGGAAACTCATGGAGAAGAATTTCCCTAAGGTTCTCACTTGCTTCCTGTAGTGGAAAACAAGCATGAAGTTACAGTTTATGAAATGAAAACAAAGAAGACGACGGTGTTGATGGGTATGAATGTATCATACTTGGCTAGCTTAGCACCCTGCGGAGTGTGGAAACTGTTGATAAGGTGCGCAGTTGCTGTGCCGCTTGGATAAATGAGTTTGAAGTCGATAATCATGATCTGCAGTATGTACAGATTGCTTAACACACAAATACAAGAGAAAAAAAAAAACATTTCTAGAGGTCATTTCCCTAAATGTTTTGTGATTTAGGTTATATTTTATACATAAAAAATGTGAAGGAATAAAAAGCAGGTTGAACATGGAACGTGTTGAAAGTCGTTTATACTGTATTTGAATGCTTACGACCTCCTAACGTCCCACAAAAGGATCTGATTGTTAGTGTTCAAGTGTTACCAATGAAACGATATATGCATACCTTGCGAAGAGGGACGACAGAAAAGAGTCCAAGGAAGCTAACTACAAACAGAAATGCAATCATCCATGCAAGAGAAGGGTTCTTGGTGTTCTGTTCTGAGTTTGCTTCATGTGATTGTTTGGCAATAACTTCACTCATCCCAAACAGGTAACTACCAAACCCTCCTGTCAAATTCAAACATGGATATTCTTTATCACACACATTCATGATTCATGTTAATAAAAACATACATAACAAACAAGCATTACAAGGTCACCCATCCTATTTTTATTTTTGTTTAAGCATGTTTAACCCAGGGATGACCAGAAACAGGAAAAAATGGGGACAGGTATACGCTTACGGGTCTGGTATAAGATTAATAATAAATTTTACAGGTATGGTATTACTTATTAGGTGATACAAGTCTGATCAACCAAAACTGATCCTGTATTCGTTTACCTATCTAAACGGAACATATAAATATATTGGTCAATCTAAAAAATATGTTGAATAACATTTTGAACTTGTTACAAGCTTGAAATTATCCAAAACATGATATTGTTAGAACTGTACTTAATTTATTTAATTTATTGATATTTCAAATCAGTTATAGGTGAGTTTAAGATCGTGTTTTGGGAAATCAGAATCCTATCGGGGAATTTTTAACCGCATAAGGTCATATCTAGGCACCCCACAGGTATGGGACTAGGATGAGATGCGGTTATACAACGCGTATAAGATTTAGGTTACCAAAACTCGTCTCAAACATGGCGTATTTTCGTAGTAAGTTCAACTACCATTGTCCACATGGCTACATAACATGTTATGTCTAACCTAACATGTTTACTGATGCAAGATTTGTTTAAAGTGTGAATTATTTTTTCTTCTAATATTTAATTAAATAATAAGTAGATATTTGCATTACATTTTAGTAGTTTTGACTTCCAACAATTTATAATGTGGTGTGTGATGATGCATCGTAGAGAATATTCTATCTTTGTGTGTGTATAAAGTTTCTAGATTTAAGCATGTTCACATATTCCAATTGCCAGCTCAAGGATTCTGATATAAGTCAAGAGTCTTTACTACAACTATACATGAATCTTTAGTCAATATTTTTTTAATTTTCTAGATAGTGACCATTTTTTTTCTTTTCTAATTTTAGATTAAATTACAAGACAAAATTTATTCCTAATTTCTTATTAATAGTATTACCTTCAAACAATTTCTCATTTTGTTTTGATTAGGACTTACTTTTTAGATTGGTAAAAAAATATTTTAAAAAAAATATTAATCTTAAGAACATCTCAATCACTATGTGTAATAAATAATTAGGTAATAATAATAACTAGTAGAGCGTGATCATCACCCTACCATGTGGACTTTAAAAGATTAAAAGTCAATTTGATCATGGAATGTGGACCGCATGATCAACACCCCTAATTCACGCCTAATTTGGTGGTCACATAATGAAGATAAAGATCAAATGGATATATAATATTTATGTATGTATATTATTTTAGCAAAAGATATTATTCATATGGTAATTTTTAACACTCTGAATGAGAATTTAAATCCTTGATTAATGTCACCATGAAACAAATATCTAAAAAATGAACTATGCTCTTCTGAAGTAGCTAACTTTAAAACTTTAGAGGTGTAAAAGGTAAGGTTTGAAACTTTGTAAAAAAACAAAATCCAATTCATGTTAATCATCATCAATTTCACACTCCAATATTGAAATGTGGTTATTAATCATTGCCCCTAAAGACTATAATTAGCAACTAATTCAATTTAGAGCATCTCCAACACGGTGTCAGCTTCTAACGCGTCGCTCATGAGGGAATCCATGATGGATGGGAAGAGATACAAGAAATGAATACAACATATGTCATGGGATGGCGGGACACACCATATCTCTTCCCAACAAATGGCCACCACGAGTGGGAGGCCGGCGCGATGTGTCCCACCATCCCATGACATATGTTAGCAATCCCGAGTCTCAACTAAGAAAATGTTTTTTTGAATAATTAAATTTATTATTAGCAAATTGGCCACCACCAGTTTCAACTATGAAAATGTTTGCTAGTGGTCCCAACTTTTAATATATTAATCACCAATAACTATGACTAATAGAATAATAACTGAGTTTCTAAATAGAACATATTTATTTTTTGTCATAGTCCGTTTGTGACCAATGGTAGGACTGCCAGCACATATTTTGCTAGTTGGGACTGGTGATGACCAATGGCTAATAGTTGACATTATTTAAATCCAATATTCCTAAAAAAAAGGTTTGGAATCAGGGATGAATATAACATATGTCATGGAATGGAGCCATGGAGGTAATTCGATCCGATGAGGCGCTGAGCTGGCAGTCCGATGTAATCACTAAACACATCAAATTTCACTTTCTGTTTCAATAAATCACCGTGTGTTGAATCATGTGATTTACACAAACTCAAAAATCACACATAACTCGTGAACAATCAATTTTAACTGTATGTAACAGTAACTTATTCAAAATAATAATAATAAATAATAAATAAAATGAAAAACATACCTGAGAACGCAATACCGGAGGTAGCAACAACACAAGTCTGAATAACGGTATTCTCCTGCCTAGTAAACGGCTGCTTCAACAAACCAGACTTACCTAAAAACTTCGTCCACGTTTTCACAAAGAAGAACCCTAACAGTCCAGCAGACACGTTCAACGACGGAATAATACCAGTAGTAAGATTAAGCTTCATGACAATAAACGTGAACAGAATGCCTAATATAAAGCTCACGACGAATGCTCGAAGTGTTAGCTGGCTCTGCCACGGTGGCACTTTCTTGCTCTCGAAGATTTTCTCGATCGACTCCATGTTCATATCTGTGTTGTTGTTGTTGTTGTTATTATTGTTATCGACGTCGTCGTTTCGGTCCATTGTTAATTTGTTACTGGTGTTGGGAATTGTTTTTGAAGATTTGGAGTGGTGTGATATATAGACGTTGATTAGGTGTTTAAATAGGAGAGTTTGTGTGTGTGTGAGAGGGAGTGATGGGTCAATGACAGTGGGGATGTGGTTGGGTTGTGTACTTGTGTGTGAAACGCTTGACTTTATATTTTTTTCTGAACGGCAAACGGTTGACTTTATATGATGGGTGAGTGTATTTTGGGAAATTCAAAAAACAGCAACTTATGTTTTTTATATAGAAATAGTAATAACGGGGAGATATGTATTACACGATTTGTAGTGCAGTGGTTTAACTAGAACGTAGAATGAAAATGTGGTTGTCAAGTGATTCACATGTATGTACGTAGGCAAATTGGATTTTAGAATCTAAACTATGACTAACTCGATAAAAATAATCTATACTTTCAGTTTGACCAATAACACTTTCAATTTTCAGTTTCGTCGCCAAAGGAATTCTGGTAAAATAATCATCTACGATTTATACTTGAATTTTGTAACTTAGTTTCTCTGTAAATGATGACTATTAACGAAATGGAGAAACGTAAAAATGGAATCGAGTACAAATTTATGATTATGATTATGGTAACAGGGTTGCTTTCAGCAATGAGAGAGTAAAAGCTAGAATTTTACTAGTCAAACTTTAAGAGGGTGTTTGGGATTGCGTTTTGAATTTGATTTTTAGATTATTGCGTTTTGAAAACGCAGATAATCAGTTTTTACTAAAAACTTTTTAGTGTTTGGATTGCGTTTTGAAAACGCAGATAATCAGTTTTTTATGCTATCAAAACGCAATAATCTATAAGCAGCTTCACCTCTGCTTTTCCAAAACGCATAACTTTTTTGAATAATCAATCCCAAACACCCCCTAAACTATATGTATGAATTATTATTGGTCATATGCTTAGCTCTCAAAGTCTATGGTATTTATCCGCTTTGGATGTTAATCAATTAAAAGATTATATCCTCGTTAAAATAGTACGGTGTGATATGGATGTAAACTTAATAGGACAAAAGCTTAATATAGAAAAAGATGGTATATAATTTTGTTAATATGTTTGGTGATCTTAAATTAATGTCGACAATAAAAGAAAATAATAGTAGTATACAACTTTTTTAATGTGTTTGGTGGACTCATAACGAAATTTCGAGATAATACAATTGTCTAAGAAAATATACATGGGACCGGTATTTTTTTTCTAATGGTTCTTCATCTTCATCTTTTTTTTTAAAATAACTTTCAGTAAAACATCCACCCGATCAGTATTTAACTAACTCATTTGAGTTGGAAAAACCCGTAAAAAATTGAATAGCAACTTTGTTAGACTAGTGGGACTGCCCGCACGTTGTCGCGGGTCGTATGTTTTATTGTCGCACGTTGTGTTTCACATAATTTATTTATTTTACACTTATTCAAAATCCAAAAATACACATGCCCGTAATTAGTCAAAATCCAAAAGAAACATGTCCGTAATTTAGTAAACATCTAATAGATACAAGTCCAACAACAATAAAACTATTATTCATTAACCAAACAGTCACATAAACACATAAACCACGAATCGCTTTAACGACTCGATTAAAGAACATACGTCGTCTGAAATAAATCTTTACTTGCATCGCTAGAAAACAAGTCCAGTGCTTATTTTCCAAACCCTAGATTTATATAAACCTATGTATCTAAACACTACTTTTGTTGTTTCTTGTCCACTTGTTCCTTCCATTTCACCAGCTTGTTAAGAAACTCCTCTACAACACCTTTTACAGCAGAACTGAACAAGGAAAAGTATGTTTTCAATCTTCTTTATATTTTACAATTGGAATCCCACATATGAAAATAGTTAATATTATTCACAAAGGAATATACTTCAAATGGATAAACAAGAACTCTTTTTAGAACACATCTCAATATTGAAAGATTCAGTTAATTTAATTTATGCCAACAGTATATGAAAGGCCATCAAAATTGGTGGGATTGGAAGAAATTACATTGTTGTAGAGGATGAGTATGGTCATCAGATTTAAGGACTTTCTGTTGGAAGTTAATCCTAAAATATGTGGAATCGAAAGATGGAGGGTTAAAAGTGGCAAGTAGGATTAAGTTTAATTATAGTAGATAATTATTATTATTATTAAGAATAGTTATCACATAGTATATTTATCTTTTAGTTTTGAGATTTAGTTTGTTTGGATAAGTATGGAGAAGGTGGCAGATTAGTATCAATATAGGATAGGTAGTCTAATATAATAAGGATGCTTAGTCTATTTAAGAAGTTCATATCGTAGGTTTCAGTATGTATTCAAAGTTCCAATTTAATAAAACTCTTTATTACTTTTTGGTTGAATTCCTTTTCTTTTTTGTACTTAAGTTTCCACAGGAAGCTTTTTCTTTTGTGGTTCAATTACTCTTGGGTTAGGGCCAACAATTGGTATCAGAGCTTAGGCTCGAACCAAGGCATGCAATCGTGTTAGAGAAGGTCCTACGAGTAGGTTATCAAGATAAGTTCTTGATGAACTAAATGAAAGCAAGAAGGAAAGAAGGTTATCAAGAACGTTTGTTGGAAAGAAGGTTGCCAGTAACGTTACTTGAAAGTAGGTAAGTAGGTAAACAAGAACGTTCTTTGGAAAGAAGGTTGCCAAGTTCGTTTCTTGAAGAAGGTTGAAAGGTAGTCAAGAGCCAGATCTTGAAGAAAAAGTAGGTAAGTAGGTAAGAAGGTAAGAAAGTAGAGAAGGTAGAAAGAATGGCGGATGCAGAGCCAAATCAAGCTTTGGTTCCAGTACGAGAGCAGGGGAATGTGTCACTTCAATGCCCGAAGTTGACTGAGTCGAACTACACCATGTGGTCGATTCTGATGGAGCAGATCTTGAAGGCGTATGGTCTCTGGGAGGTAGTGATTGCAGAAGAAGATGTGGAAGTGAATGAAAAGAAGGCGGCTACAATAAAGGCAATGATTTTTCAGACACTGTCCAATGATGTTTTGATGCAGGTAGCTCAGTACGAAACCGCGAAGGAGGTGTGGGATTCGATCAAAATTCTACATCTAGGAGCAGACATGGTTCAGAAGGCACGGTTGCAAACTTTGAGAACTGAACTAGAAGGTATGAAGATGAAGGATAATGAGACTGTAGATGCTTTTGCATGATAGTTAAGTGGCGTAAGAGCCAAATTCAGGTCTCATGGTTCTGTTCTGAAGGATAGAGTGATCGTGAGAAAGTTATTCAATTCGGCACCAAGAAAGTTTTTACCTTTCATAGCCTCAGTTGAACAGTACTCTGATATCGACAAGATGGTTTTTGAAGATGCAGTAGGAAGAATGAAAGCGTTTGAAGAAAGGTTGAAGAGTTTTGATGAGCATGAAGGCAATGATCAAAACAAATTACTTCTTGCAAGTGAACGTAGTCGTGAAGGAAATCAAGATCGTGGTAGCGGTTCTAGAAAAGGTGAAGGAAAACAAGGCCGAGGTGGTGGTTCTGGAAGAGATCGTGGAAAGGGTCGTGGAACTAGAGACAAGAGTACTTTTAGGTGTTTTGAGTGTGGTGAGTTTGGACACTTTGGCTATGAATGCACCAAGTGGAAGGATAAGGAGAAAGAACAGAAGGAAGAGGAAGCACTCTTTGCTTATGGAGAAGGTCAACCATTGATGTAAAGCAGAAGGTCGGTTTTAGGATTAAGGGGGAATGTTGGAAGTTAATCCTAAAATATGTGGAATCGAAAGATGGAGGGTTAAAAGTGGCAAGTAGGATTAAGTTTAATTATAGTAGATAATTATTATTATTATTATTAATAGTTATCACATAGTATGTTTATCTTTTAGTTTTGAGTTTTAGTTTGTTTGGATAAGTATGGAGAAGGTGGCAGATTAGTATCAATATAGGATAGGTAGTCTAATATAATAAGGATGCTTAGTCTATTTAAGAAGTTCATATCGTAGGTTTCAGTATGTATTCAAAGTTCCAATTTAATAAAACTCTTTATTACTTTGGTTGAATTCCTTTTCTTTTTTGTACGTAAGTTTCCACAGGAAGCTTTTTCTTTTGTGGTTCAATTACTCTTGGGTTGGGGCCAACACTTTCTACCTTAAATTATGCCCGACACTCATTGACACAGATCCATTTTGTAGAAGACCACTTGTCTCATTTAATATCCGGGCACCCGCCTACACGACAAGAAGAGAAAATGCAAATTAATTTAGTGTCATAAAACATTACAAGTGGTTTACAAGAATGCAACAAACCATTATAGATCACTTGATATTAACAAAATTAAAAAGTAACCATGCAAACTTAAAGGATCGAGGCGCGCCTAAGCTGTTTTATTAAACAATATTGTGTGTGTATCAACACAAGAATAATATTATAGACTGTTTTTTTTTTCCAATGAAACTTACCCAAGATATGGTATCCCATGTTGGGCTAAATCTCTCACATGGATATTTCAAGATAACAGGAAGAACATTAGCTTTTGACAAAAATGCACAAGTTTTATATGGAAGTAAATCATTTCCATTTGTTGTTGTCCCTTTTTGTACTAAGATGAGGAAAAGCAAATTAAACAACTGAAAATAGATGATAACAAATTTACGGCCAAAGCCAGATGATAACCTGGAAAAAGCATCGCCATGGGTCAACCATTTATTGTAACTGATGGTACAAAGCAGAGAAGTTCAGGAAGAAAAAAACATACAAGCTTTTCTCTTGGAAATTTTGTGGATGGTTGTGGTAGTGGTACTATAGACCTAAATGGGAGTGTTTTGGTGGTGTTCGATGAACGTGTGTGGTATGACAGTGGTTTAGATTTAAGGGCTGTGTAGGGAGGGTTGTAATTGAAGAGAGAAATAAAGAGGGAAAATCTTTGGAATTCCCCCATTGAATGTGTTTGAAATTGTTATTTGCAAGTAAATGGCAATAAAGTGAGAAAGAAGCATTCATTGAAAATGGTTATTAGGTGTTATGAAGGGGGTTACATGCACAATATTGATGTCAAAATTGTTAAAGCACATGGTACAAGCATCTTAATGCTTCACATGGTACAAGCATCTTAATGCATCACATGGTACAAGCATCTTAATGCATTGACAAGGGCATAAAAGGAAGAAAAGTGGTCAAGTTTAGAGAATTACACTTGTGACTTTTAAGTTGCCACCTTAACTTTGACATTTTGGACCTTTTTACCCATCTCTCCCTCTTTATAATGTAACTAGTGGGAAGCCCGCGCGTTGCCGCGGGATAACAATTTGCTCATAATAAAAGTAATAAGATGGCAATCTCATGCACGTAATTATAATGTAAGTGCACATCATCTAGTATGGAACCATGTTTCACGACGAGATAGGATCTTTACGTTTCATGAGTTTAAATTGTTTTTTTAAATATTCTTATGGAATTCCATGTCCTTTTCATAAGTAATAAGTGACATGAACGAAAATTTAAACAAAATTCCCTCATGGCAAAGAGTTGTTAGGTTGTACATGTAGGTAATATATATGTTAAAACATTTATAAAGCTTATTTATAGAAGATTTGGTTAGGGGATGCTAAAAACTTATGAAATATTAAAATTATATATATAATCACATTGCGACTCATGTATAAAACCAAGGTCGTGGTGGGGTAACATTTTACTTTGATCTGAAGACTATTATCAAACTGATTAAATGTTTGTTCTTCATTTCCATTTTTAGTTGCAAACTTGCAACAAATGTAGCATGTGCAGGAAGTCAACGATGGTGTTGTCATGTATTAGGAAAACATTTTAGGGAACAATCATGGACTTGACTTTGTTTGCTGAATGAATGTATGCTAGAAGTTGTTACTTTATGTATCACTTTGGATACGCCACCTGAAAATTAGAGGAAGCGGTTTAATAATAAACAATTTTAGGTCGCCGGTTCACCACCGACCTAGGACATGAGTCTTAGGTAGTCACCAACCTACCGCATAAGTTGAAGTTACTATAACTGTATCAACCTTCTCGTATACTTGTACGTTAATAATCTGAGTTGATGTTCGCAAGCCAAAACTAAAAAAACACATAAAAAAACTTTATAAACACATTTATAAAATGGGTCGTTTTGAAAAAAAAAATGGCTTGACACATATATGGCTATATGCGCATCCTATAACTTTTTCTGACCTTTTGATTCCACATGAGCTCTTTTGACCAGATAGGTCGACCTGGTTATTTAATTCATCTTGAGCTCCTTTGACCCTGATGGGTTAACCCAGTACTTAATTTAAATAGAAGCTTATCATCATACTACCTGGGGAGTTGATTTACTTTGGGTAACCATTAAAATAATTGGAGGTTGTTCTTCTATTGTTGGGATGTCAGTTGCACCTTGGCAAAACAAAGATAAGACGAATGTTGATTCGATTGATCTGTACAAGAATCATAAAGTTTTTTCTCCATTTAAACCAAGTTTATTACTTATATTATACATACCCTCTTAACCAAAATGACCCTTAGAAAAAACCATCAGCTCATAGAGAAACAATATTATGATCATTGAAACGTGTGATAAGAAGATGAAAACTATTGTTTTCCATCATTTTCTTAGTTTCTCTTTCATTCATTTTATCTGCTTCACACTATGTAACTATCTATACAACAATCAATCAATAAAATGAAATTATAGCAACACTTTTTCTTTTTGTTGACACCATAAACTAATATGGACCAGTCGTTTAATTATTGATCAATAGTTTAGTAACAAAGAACTTACCTATATGATCGTGCAGAGGTTCAATCTACACATTCATCCAACTGCAAGAAATAAAGTTTGGCACCAACAGAAAAGACAAACTCACTTCAATAGTAAAAGTAATAGGCACCTAAATACCGTGAAACGAATAGTTACAAAAAATAATAACTTCAAGAATCAGGTGAATATAATATCGATATAATGTTAGAAAGTAATCTTATATTGTTTTCAGAATATATAACTCATGTACCTCGAACATGACAACAATCAGTTACCAAGTACGATGTATCTCCGGTGTAAGATGTCAAGGACTCGACCACATCACTAAACCATATTGAAATTTGAAATCATATTAAAGGCAAATTAATGCATGGTATACACTGACAGTTCCATGAACAAAACAAAAACTATTACAAACAACGAATTTACTACCATCATTTTTGAGACAACTGAATTTCTTTACCAGGGCCAACTTCTAAATCGATGTGGTGTGGTTCGGTCGACAAGCAAAGATAAAACCAGAGTAGAAGAATCAGCCATCAAAAGAAGATGAATTTGCACAGTTTCATGATCAGCCTATATCCAATTTTGAAGGAATGTAGCGGGATAATAGAATTGAGGGCAACTGAATGAATATAGCAAAGCATTATCCGATCACATGAACCTCAAGGATAACCGAATTGAAGACAATGAATGGACAATTATATATCATTCTTTGATTGATGAATATAATTAATGGTCCAATAAATAATGATGAAACTGAAATCGAATTCAATCAGTATTGAAGAAACTGATGAAATAGAATTGAAGTAGCACTGAATTTTTATCGCTTGATTTGGAGGAGAGCTGGTATGTAAATATTAATGTAATATATAAATTAGAAGATCGATCGATGATTTTGCAATTCGCAATAAAGTGACTGATAAACGATTGATTAAATAGGTGAAAGGTTACTGATATATAAACTGTTGGGAGGTGGAAGGAGCAGGGATATAATCATAGAAAGGGGTGCAATGAAAGGAAACGCACGACTGTTGAGGTGAACTGATTATTACTCTTTAATTCAATCATTGCTTCAATCATTGCTTGGGGTTTAAGAATTTAGGGTAGAATTGGAGGTTAAAAATTCTAGAAGAGGTTACGGCAGAACAAATCATCTATTTTAATGGAATTGAATTTGGGGTTTTATTGAGGTTTTAAGAAGGGGGTTATATGTTGAAATGGATATGAACTATGTATTACACACATGTATAGTAGGCATTATAGGTTGTACATAAGGGGTATAAAGGGAATAAAATGACCAAAGATTGAAGATTTGTGAATAGACCCATGCCATCTTAAAAGGGAGAGGAAATTACAATTTTAGTTATCTCTCCTCCTTAATAAGGTACTATAGACTATAGATATAGATAATATAGATAAGTAAATTTTGATAATTAATATAGGTCATATATACACATGAATCATAATATACGACCTTGGAGATCTATAGACTAACAAATGATTAGAAATTGAGTGTTTTTTTTATTTTTATTTTTTAGCAACAATTTTTACTCCTAAATACCACATAATCTTACACTTACAAAAATCACATCACTTTTTATGGGTGCAAAACACCATACAACTAAATCATGGGTAATTGAGTGTTTAAATAAGTAACAATAAATCGAAGAAAGAAATTACGTGCTTAGTTGAATTTAGAAGTCTATTTCCTTGACAAAGAAAACATCTACCTAGTAGAGATAACAATGGGTTGAGCATACAAATATAGTTTATGTAATCACAATCACATGCCAATTGCAAAACCGTGTACTATACTTATCCGGTTTGTGGATTCTCCCACGGGTACTAGACAATACATGTTAATGATCTTATACGGTTAGAGTTAATGATGTTATACGGTTAGAGTTCATCCGTTAGTATACCAATTTCTAGAAACTCGATATCAAACTTGTCGTAAACCGAATTGAAATATCAAATACTTGACTCACTTTTTGACATGATTCTGTCTATAAGTTAAAAAAAATTTTTGAACATTCAGACGGAACGGTAAACCACCCATAGTAACACCCATACCGCGCAAGTTCGAACCCTGGCTCCAACGTTTGCAAGCCCGCGTAAAGACGCGTGGGAACGAACCCCCGAATCCCAGCGCAGGAAACCGCCACAAACCGGAGTCGAACCTCTGCCTGTGGGGAAAACCTGCACACCTCACCCCAGCTGGGCTGGGGGTCATCGGCAAAATATGGGCCAGAACGGCCTCTTGAAGGATTCGAACCAGAACAACCAACCACACACAACAACAACCAATCGAACTGAACCACATCAATCTTTGTTGTCTATAAGTTAAATGATTTCTTTTGCTACAACTTTTTCTGCCATCGTCGTCTCATACAAGCATAAACCCAAAAGTTGATCCTGGGCATGAGAATGATGGTCAGATGCACACTAACTTTTGTGTTTATGTCTAAAAGAAAGAAAAACAAAAGGAATTAGGCTATAGTGGGTAAGCAGACATCAAAAATTTCATGTCTCAGTGTCACGTAGGCTGCCACATCATCAAAGTGGTGTCTCACCATTCTTGAGACATGAGTGGGGTGTGCAGACATAAAAAAACCCATGTCTCAAACATTTAATATTTTTTTTTTGTTTTCTAATATTAATTGTAATTAGTTTTATAAAAGTAATAAATAAATAAAATAATGTTCAAATAAATACTAAATTATATAAAAAAAATTACAAAGCATCCTAAAATAAAAATTACAAAGCATCCTAAATTAAAAAAAATTGCAAACCATCCTAACTTAAAAAAAAATTACAAACCATCCTAACTTAAAAAAAATTACAAACCATCCTAACTTAAAAAAAAATTACAAACCATCCTAAATTAAAATAAAAAATTACAAACTACTCGTCCTGTCCGTTGTTCCATATATATTCGATCACGTCGGCTTGTAGATGATGATGGATGTGTTCGTTACGTAACGCGAAATCGTTTAACTCTTGTTGCGCTTCGTCATCCGAAATAGTATTCTCCTCCACCGCATTTTCATCGAACTCACAAATAGCTCGGCATTCGTCTTCGATGATCATGTTATGTAGCACGATGCAAGCATACATACAATAACGTATTTTTTTTTTGTTGTGAAAGCACGTGCCGGGTTTGCGATGATGTGCCATTTTGCTTGTAGAACACCAAATGTTCGTTCGATATCCTTTCGCGCCGCTTCTTGATACTTAGCAAATTTCTGTCTTTTTTCGTCGTGAGGGTGCTTAATACTTTTAACGAGTGTAGAATAGGTTGGGTATATTAAATCCGCAAGATAATACCCGTGCTTGTACTCAACCCCCGAAACAGAAAATTTTGTATCCGGACCGGTTCCTTTTCTAACATCATCAAACACCAAGACTGATTGAGAACATTAAGGTCATTATTGGAACCGGGAACACCAAAAAAGGCATGCCAAATCCATAAGTCTTGTGACGCGACAGCCTCTAGGATTATTGTTGGATGACCGTGATCGCCGCGATAAAACATGCCACGCCACGCATTAGGGCAATTTTTCCACGGCCAATGCATGCAATCGATGCTTCCGATCATCCCTGGAAAACCATGCTTCTCGTGATGGTGCTGATACAACTTATGGATATCATTGGAGTTTGGTTTTCGCAAATATTTTTTGCTGTAGATCTTGACAACACGCTTGCAAAACTTATACAAGCATTCACGTGACGTTCTTTCAGACATCCGTAAGTACTCATCCCACGAGTCGGATGTCGTCCCGTAAGCTAATTGCCGCAAAGCTGACATGATTCTTTGATAAGTTGTAAACCCCCGTTTGCCTCTAGCTGTAACACCTCAACCGATGGGGGAAACATCGAGGTGTCACGTATGAATGATTGTTCAGTAGATCATGGTAATACATATGTTTGAATAATCCTTTACTTCATTACAATATTGAATTACATTAAAGTCTTGAATGGAATCTAGTACATCAAACAAACAAACGGAACTGGAAACTTCAAATAACTCCTCATGCTAACTTTAGACTTCAAGCATCATGTATTTCCTGTTGAGTTTGGAAAAGATGGGGGGGGGGGGGGCAACTAAAAGTTGGTGAGAATACATAGACCTAGTCTAGCAATAAGTTTGTAAGTTTCAAAAGTTTAGCAATTCATATGTCTATTGTATATCAAAGTCTACATGTGGAAACAAAAACACAAATGATAGTATGCACATAATCAATCCTCCGACAAAGTTTAGGTCCATCCTGTATCCACGGTTCTCCTTATAAAGTTTAGGTCCACCCCGCATTCACGGTTCTCCTTATAAAGTTTAGGTCCATCCCGCATTCACGGTTCTCCTTATAAAGTTTAGGTCCATCCCGCATTCACGGTTCTCCTTATAAAGTTTGGAACGATAACAATCACCCGCGCTCCCCATAGAAACGGTCAACGAATCTAGGTGGGGTTGTCAATCCAATAGATCTATCATTGCATATCGCCGGCTTGGCCAAAGCTAATGATTATGTAAGTTTAAGTTTAAGTCTAACAAGTTTTTGTCTATGACATGTGGCATCAAAGATTTACAACTAGACACGTATGAAGAATTGCTCAAGTATAAAAGCATAAAGTTTCAAGCATAAAAAGGTGCATAAACGAGGCTATGTAAACTCACCTTAAATATTAGTTGATCGTGATGATGAGCTTGCAAAATATCAATGAGGATCAATGAATTATGCTAGAACCTATATTTTCGTTATAAAGTTTATGAGTAATAACTTGGCCATATAATTTAAATTAGTTTTGGAATAGATTAACCAAATTAATTAGTTGAGTAAATTCCTTTTTGAGTCCCTGTGTTTTGTCGATTTTAACTACTTGAGTCCAACATTTTGATTTTTAACATTTTGAATACCTATGTTTTCATTCTGTAACTATCTGAGTCCAATTTTGTAACATCGTTAACTAAGTCAGTTAAGTATAAGGGTATTTCAGTCATTTTACACCTAGGTACAACCCTCTAATGCATATGGTATATGGAACAAGTCTTTAATGCATAAATTTTAATAATATAATAAAAACAAATTTCTTATATATAATATAAATATAATACCCACACACATCTCTCTCATAGACACACACTCCACACACTCTCTCCCTCACCCCAACCCCAGCCGGCCACCCCCACCAAACACCACCACACACACTGTAAGTGGTCCCAACCAAATGAATTAACCTTTGTAATTTAACTAAAGTTTATTCAAGTATGATAGCCTAATATTTTATTTTATAATATGATTATTTAGTACTAATTGTAGATATCAACTTACTGATGCTAGTTCTTCAATAAGACTGTTTGGTGTGCCTGCGGGGAGGAGGGCCGGGGTGCTGAGGTGGCGTCGGGGAGGTGGGGGAACACCGCCCCCCCCCCCCCCGTATTTTTTTCGGTGAGTTGGGGGAATTTTCCCCTTTCTCCCCGTGCAATCTGATTGGCCCATTGTTTTCTTTTTTTTTTTAATAAAACTTTATCCAATAAAAAAGGAAGGGGGAATGGGGGAATTGGGGGAAGGCATTTCCAAACTTTAGGGGAGAAAATGGGGGAAATGATGTGGCGCTGATGTGGCACTTGGGGGAGTTGGGGGAAAGGGGGGGCACACCATATAGTCTAATGATGGCCCTGTTACCATCGTTTTTGAAAATCTCGTAAGCAGAACCAGCAAGTTGTTCCGACCAAACACCATCCACTTAAACCAACTCTACCATTCCCGTCTAACTCCACCACTGTTGAACCAGCTTGATCCCACCACCACCATCAATCTCCACCACAAACTCCACTATTAAACGTTGTACCACCACCACTTCACAATCGTCATCCTCCACCTGCAACCCGCCATAACCACCTCTGTATCTTCACATCTGAAAACCCTCACTTTTACACCATCCTCACAGCCCTAATCACCACTCACAGCCCTAATCTAACAGATGTGGCGGAGATTGATGGTGGTTACAAGATTGAGGTGGTTCAGAGAGATAAGGGGCGTTTAGAGTGAAGGGGGCAAGAGAGGACGAGTTTAGTTTAGTGAAGAACATGAAGGCGACGGTTAGGGTTTCTAAACCCGATATCTCACTTGTGGGTGGAGTTAATGGTGTTTGAAGATCAAGAACATATGTATGTTGTGTGTGTATATTTAATTTAATATTATAATATAACACAGTATAATATTTAATAATATTTATTTTATTTGTAGGGGTACTTTGGTCATTTCACAAATATTAACAGAAAAAATCTAACAGAGTTAGTAATTTGGACTCAAATGGTTATAGAATTATCAATCAGGCACTCAGAATGTTAAAAATGAAAATGTTGGACTCAAGTAGTTAAAATCAACAAAACACAGGGACTCAAATAGGAATTTACTCTAATTAGTTTGTTCATTGAGATTTCCCGACAACTAAAAAAAATTATGACAAAACTTGATAGTATCCAAATCTAAAAATCCAAAACTTATTAATTAAAAGTTAGTTATGCCATAAGTAAAATTTCGAAACATGTATACATTATTTTGTGAGAATAATATTAGCAGTGACAATTCCATAGATTCATATATATATTTTAAAGCATGAATTACATGTGTCATATATATGACGTTTTTATTGTAGACTAAAAATATTAGTAAGATGCTTACTATAACAAAAAATATGACGATGATTCCTTAGTTTTTTTTTAAACACAAAACTATAATGATGGACTCACACATTGTAGTATGTACACATACATGTGCATGCGCACACCAATGATCGAATACATACACAGATTTGATATATTCCAAACACACCTATTATATAATTACAAACACACCATATTTACCCAAAACCAAATTAAAACTCAAGTGTGCAAAGTTTAACCCAAACTACCCAATACAATTCCTAGTTGCCGGGAAGTTTAATAACCATCATTTAACCTTTATAATAAAATCGAACGGTTGGTACCTTAAACGTCATCCGAGTTATTCAAGAGACCGATGACTAGTGCTTTGGGTAACCGGACCAAACCGAGTAGTGATTCGAGGTTTGCATATGGCTGAAATCGTGAGTCTAACGACTGAGATCACCGGCGGGTAGTCGGGTGGTCATGCACCGTTGGTTGTAGGTCGGCAGTTGTGGTGAACGAAGGTGAGGTGGTATGGTGACATGGGCACTTCGTCGAGGAAACAAAGACGGGGTGGCGGCTATGTAAAACCGGCTCTAGTGGTGATACAACACGGGAAACGATTATTGAGGTGGAATGCTATATGTTTGTAATCGGGGTTGGTTCGTCTGAACAAAAGAGATGGATGGTTGGTTATGGTTCGGCTATGGCGTTACGGTGGTGGAGACACAACAGTGCATCGGTGTTGGGAATTGTGGCGTAACACAACGAAAGAAATAGTAGGATTTATAGTATTGGTGATGAGGGTTTGCAAAACAATGTTTTGAATTGAGTCAAATCAACTCCTGATATCATGGGATTTGATATGTGTTTGGCGAAAATTTTGTATGCGAATTTTGAAGAAAGGAAAGGAAAACGTAGTAAGCAATTAATGTGGAATTGACTTAATTCAAAAATTTTCATTAATACCCCTTAACTTAAGGGCATATTGCAAAAACAATATGTTAGTTTAATATTAATTTCTTTATACTCGACAAGGGATCCCCATAAGTTTTCATTTACCACTAGTATATGCACTTTAGTATTTGTGATGGTAATAAGTTTGATACTCATTTTACTAAAACGTTGAAATTTGAATATGATCATTTAGAAGAATTAAATTAGGATTATTTTATTATGAAAAGAAAATAAAAAATATAATAAAAAAAATAAAAAATTTTCAGGGGGTTACACTAGCATCGTACCGTAATGTAAAATACGGGTCACAACTCGCCAAATCATCGGCAATACGTACGAACAATCGACGACTCATTCGAAACCGCCGCTTAAACATCTCGTCCGTATACACCGGGTGATCGGCAAAGTAATCTCTAATTAATCGCTCATGTGCACCTATACGTATGTTGTAAATGATTTTAAAAAATATATTTGAAGAAAAATTATACGTTCCAAAAAAAAAATAGTTGCTATATATATTTGCAGAAAAATTATACGCTTACCCTGCCGGTCTCTGTTTAAAGCTGCTTGCCTAGGTCGCGGTTGCGAGCTCACTTCGTCTTCCTCCGCCACGATTAATTGTGCCGCTTCCCAAATCGAGTTAACAAAAATTTGGTTTTCTTCGCTCGACGAAGATGAGAAATCAAACAATGTTAGGTATGACATTGTTTGTTTTTTTTTTTAAAGAAAGTACAGATGATTTTTTGTTGGTTTTGGTTGATTTATGGGGGTTTATTTGGATGGTTTGGGTTGTTTATATATTGTTGGATTGGTTTAAAAAAAAGTAGCCGTTACAAAGAGCCGTTGGATTTAAAAAAAAAAAAAGGAAAAAGCCTATTGGCCCGTCTCTCATGTCTTGGAGAGAACGGGGGAGACGGGGGTTAGGGGGATGGGGGCTTCTGGGGCGGTGTAGCGACTGGGACGGGGCAACAAAAAAGGGACGGGGCTTGTTGGATGTCTGCTCACCGATTAGTCTTAGTGGGTTGGGCTAAGAGTGGTGGTGATAGTGGTCCGATGCGTGTGGATTTCGAGACAGCTGTTGGATTCATCGGCACAATCCAAAAATGGTATTCAAATTTGATTCAAAGTCTTTGTAGTTGAATAAATCATTCATCGAAAATCATAAAAACGGACATCAGTATTGATAATCATTCAGTTCACTAAGACGGAGGGGTGTGGGTCGGTGGCTTCGGGGAGATGACATTTTTCGATGAAAAAATAGTCGTTTGGCTATTGACCGTTGTTAAACGGTTGTTTTAAAATAAATAAATATATAAACTTTAACCTTTTATAAATAACCTTTTCCTTCATTTTACCCCATACCAGACAATCAAAACCTACACTTTTTATAAACTTTTTTATAGGTTGAACACAACTCAGTTTTCAACATTGTTCGGCTGGAGTCGTTCCGGTCTCGCTGTATGGTGGGAAGTCGGTCAGCTTCGGTTTTGTTTGCTATGGTACATACACTTTATCGTAATTGAAATATAAAACCAAAAAACTAAAAATGCATACAGGGTCATTTCGATAATACCGATGCCGTATTGATGTTTCAGTCGGAATTGGTTCAGTTCATCATGGTACATGTACGACATTGTCACTTGGATGGTTTACGATACCAGAAAATACTCCATTTTGAATACAAGTAATATTGATGATTTAAAACAACATCTTATGGTTTATTATTTTAAAAAGTTTAGGTTATTACACTTTGTTATGTGTAATGATACAAAGTTTTACTGCATTCTCATTTTTGTTTTGATACAAGTTATCTTACACAGTGTAACAAAAACAAGAATGGTGAGAAGGATACAAAAAACACAATAGATCACGAAATATGACACAATGAGCCACAAATATAACAAAATGCTGAAAAATATAATACAATGCTGAAGAAAAATGACACAATGAATAAAAAAAATAACACAATGATGAAAATAAAAAAAAAGACACAATGATGTAACGTAAAGTCGTAAACTCTAAAAACTTTAAGCTAAAAAAAAGTGAAAACCTAAACACTAAGATTGTAGGATTCGATGAGACGATTCCAATGCCGTTTGAATGAATTCAATCGAAGCCTGTTTGATACCCTTCCTACGACTTCCTATTTTTTTTACTGTGTATTTAATCCTAACGCAAAACAAGTGAACCAAAACTTTTTCTATTTGTGTGAATCTCTTACTATTTACTGGTTTTACTATTTACTAGTGATATAATAAAAATTGACAATGAAACTGGACTTCATAAATGACATTGTTTACGTTCAAGCATAGCCAACTCAAATCAAGAGAAGGTAATCTTTGAAAAATCAGCTAAACGTTAGACATTTGCGTATGTATGTCACAAACACAAGTTTAAAACTTTAAATTATTAAAACATTAGCATTAATTTTGTTACCATAGACTCGAATTAGGAACTTATCAAACATTTTAGCTCTTTATTTAAAAATCCTTAAATGGGCTTGAGTAATTTTATGAGCAATCAATATTAGTTAAATGGGCTTGAGTAATTTTATGAGCAATCAATATTAGTTAAATGGGCCAGATTAGCCCATCACCACAAACTCTCTTACTGTCTTACATGTTACTCGCTTACATAGATGATACTTGATAGATCCAAAACCAAATATCATAATAGAGTTGTCTCAAACACGCTTAACCAAGTAAACATTATGTAATTTTACTTTCAAAATGATTGATTTTGCTTTCTTCATAATCTTAAGTGAAATTAAAAGTGACATTTGTGTTCATAAAAATCTTGAACTTGAGTCAATTGCAAAGCTTACGAACACTATATATCTGGTGAACCAACCTAAGGTAGCGCTGCTAGCACGTATTGTATATGTGCCAAACCTGTATTACCCTCGAGAGGTCTGTGTGGTAGCTTTTTTTAGCGATATCAATGACCTATGTTTGAGTGGAGCAAGGGAAAGATACGTGTAACAATACAAGAAACTCATAAAAAGAGAGCGGAAAAAAGAGGTTTAAAGAGAGTTCACTGACAGAGCCACGTCGGATATCGTCCTCTCTCTATCATGTCCCTCTCACATTCTGTGTCATGCCATAGGTAGCCACAAACATCTTGGAACAATGTGTCATGTAAGCATCATTGTCACTATAGCCACGTTGTAGACATCACTGTGCCACGCCGGCCACAAACGCCAATAGGACATCCTTATTGAACCAAGTTTCTTTATAGTAGATAGAACTTTTTTTTGTTGTATTACCTATCATCTTATTTTAGGGGCTTAAAAATGTAAAATACACTATTAGTAATAAAAAAAAGTATTTTATTATCCAAACAACCACATCACTCTCACATAATCTTAAGGCTGTGTTTTTGAGTCACTTAACAAGAGAAAAGAAAGTATTTGGAAAGAAATGAACACTTTCTTGTGTTACTGAGTTTCATTTAAGGAAGAAATACAAAACTTGTTGTGTTCCTGAGTTTCACATAAAAAATGAAATGGAAGGAAACTAAGCAAAATCCTTTAGTTAAGTTTTCCTTCTGATTTGAAAAAGAAAACGGAAGAAAAGAATATGTATCATTTCTTTTCGTTTCCTTTGGTTCTTTTCTTTTTTTTCCTCCTCAAGTAAACTCGAGAAATGAGTGTAACTGTTACAAAAACCACTAAAAGCTATCAGACCAAAAAGCACTTCCATATTCAAAAACAAATCATTTCACAATCCACATCACATCAATCACTTAATTAACTTGTTAACCTAATCAAATCAACTAATCAAGAAAACAATAGCCATGGCCCATGCATCCAATTATCCAAACAACAACAGAAAACACTTCCAAAATAACAACACCACATATGATCACATACATAACCATTCACATTTCAACATTATACACCAATCAACAAAACCAAAAACACAAACACACAACACAAAAACTAAACATCCAAAACACTTACTAAAACCACAAACACCTCATAAAACCTCAAACCATCACCATCTCCTTCATTTCATCCCAGCAATTCGATCAACCTCATCAGCAGAAGGCGGAACGGCTTTCGCAACAACCGGGACACCAAAACAACCTTCATGATCATCCTCATCAACTCTCTCATCCTCCTCTTCATCATCATCATCACCACTCTCCGAATCCGAACAAAACTCAAACCTCCTAGGCGCAAAAAGCGACCAAAACAAGTACATTGTAACCGCTGTGATCGCCCCACACCCTACCCCAAAGATAACCGCACCAACAATGCTCATGACATCCATTGTTCGCCCTCGTATCGACGCTTTCACAGTCGAAGAAGTCGCAATGTAGGGCTGCTCAGACGTCCCAACATCGTTTGACAACCATAACAATGATGATAATGATGATAACAATGATGACAATGGTAAAGATGATGAATGGTTCAAGAGCATGGGACGAGGGAAAGATGTGGTACGAGGGATGTCACGTATTTCGGTTATAAAAAAGGTTAGACGTGGAGGATTATTAATATTATTATTATTATTGTTGTTGTTGTTGTTATGGTGGGAAGAGGAGGTGATAAAGAAGATGGTTTTGCATGGTCTAGCGGTGGTGGTGGTGACGGTGGAGAGAGCGATTACGGTGGCGAAGAGGAGGAGGAAAAGGGTGGTCGTCGACGCCATTGACTAGAGGAGAAAGAATATGGAGCCGATTGACGGTTGGAATGGAATTTAGTTGAAAGAATTTAAAGATAGGGATGGTGGGGTGAGGTTGAGATAGATTTCCGGTATGTTATGTATGTAACACAAATTTATTATTAATAAGTGGATAATTAGTTATTAAAGAGGGCAATAAGAAGTTAAGAATACATATACCCAAAATCTTGATTTTATTAAGAGAAAGTATACCGTACAAAAGAACTTTAACATATGAAGTGTAAGAAGTCATCATAATTTGACACGTGTAAACCATAGTTAACTTCAACTAACCCAATCCTGATTGATAAATGGTACAACTGTTGTATCTCCTACTCCTTTGAAACAAACGTTTATTCCAACTTCATCGATCGAGATCTGACCAATATTATCATCGTCATCGTCATCGTAATCATCATCATCATCATCACCACCACCACCACCACCTACCGCCGATACACCACCACCACAATTAACAACTTCCATCAACCAACTCCGTATCTTTTCCACCGCCTTATCAGATTTCATTACCACTTACGACGAGTTTCGGCTTAGAAAGAAAGAAAGGTACCGACCCCAGCAACAACAATATTTATGTGGAAATCGATGAGTAATGCTGCCATCCACCTAAGTTAAGAGTCACTCATTGTTGATAAATGTAGCTACAAACAAAGAAACAATGGAATAACAGTAGGTTTGGTTTGGTTTGGTTAGGTTAAGGTAACTGGTGAGTAAATCCAGACGTGGGTATTTTGGTAAAGGTGAAGTGGCAAAAATGTGCGTTTGAGTGGAATTCGAACCTGTGACCTCCCAAAGCAGGAACCCCGCAAAATAGGTAAATCTTCCCACCTCCATTGCAACCACAAGGCTACAATATCATTTGCTATTGTTAGGCCATGGGGTGTACCTTCACACCAAGAGTGTTAACAGTGACGTGGCATTTTAACTTTCATTGTACACAACTCCCTTCCCATGTTAACGAACATTAAATTGGCACTAAGTTAACATGTTAACATGACTTAAAGATGGAAAGTTAAGGGGATGAGGTAGAGTTAAGGGGCATTAAACAATTTCCTTGAAGTGAGCTAGTGTGAAAAGAGACAAAATGAAGGATGTGACATCTAGGTGGAGTCAAAGATAGTTAGAAAATACCCCATGACGTTATATTATTTGTTTGGTTGTTTACTCATAACTTGATTGTTTAACGTGTATCGATATAAGGCTTATAGTGTGTTAAATGTTAAAAAAATCAAATTATTAAAAAATCAATTAATGCAGCCATTTAAATAATTCAAACTATCAGTTATTGGCCGCCACAAGTCCTAACTTAAAAAATCATTACTGTCAATTTTATCTTTTAACCTATTTTCCTCAGTAGTCTCGTACAAACTAAAAGTTAACTAAGCTTTTGCTGACGTGAAATACCACATATTCACATAAGCAGTCTATGTCAGCAAAACTTTGCCATATAAGCAGTTCACGTCATCAAAGTTTCGACCATTTTCTCTCTGATTTGAACCCATCGAAACCCGCAAGTATGGCTGCAAACAAACTGAACTTTCAGCCAACAGTTCATGAACCGTTCGGCGGGAAGTTCGTTTGTGTTCGATTCGTTTAATAAATGAACGAACACAAACAAAAATTTCCGCTCGTTTATTTAAACAAACGAACATGAACATAGGTCTCATTCGTTTGTTTATGTTCGTGAACTTTCGGTAATGTGTTCGTTTTTGTTCGTTTTCGTCTATGTTCGTTTGATGTCTTCAAGTTTATTTTCAGTATATTATGGAAGACTTCAAGTTTAAGATGCGAACTTAGTTTTTTGAGACACTAATTTATTGTGTTTACTAATACTATGTTGAGTATCAAGTATGTTTGTATAGTTAGGTTATATTTTAGGTGGTTCTAGACACTGTTTTAATATATGTGAAATTGATCTTATTCGAAAGTTAACATATATCAGTTTGTGCTTATTTTCGTTCATGAACACTTATTTGTGTTCGCTTGTGTCAATTTGTGTTCATGAACACTTGTTTGTGTTCATGGATGTCCGTTTGTGTTCGTGTGCGTTAATGAACAAAATTAACAAACTAACACAAACGAAAACGAACAAGTTCCTTTTCTTAACAAACGAACATGAACAGGAAATCTTGTACGGTAAGTGTTCGTGAACTGTTTGTGAACACATATATTCCTTAACAAACGAACACGAACAATGTTCGTGTTCGTTCGGGTCGTTTGCAGCCCTACCCGCAAGGACTGACACCGATGTTCCCGAGGTACACTTTGCACCATCTCAACAACCATAAACATCATACACACACTCGTTTTTTCAACGATTAGTAATCGTTACCCAAAGACACTACCCACCTTGACTACCCGAGACAATGACGACAGTGTTTCCGCAATCATTATAGAATAAAATCTGTTGTTAAAACATACACGGGGCTATTTGTAAAGGTCTACAAATTAAAGGAGCTTAAGTGTAAAGTGTTATTTTCTCTTTTTTACCAACACAAAGATAAAAACAACAAAGAAACAATCTAACCAAACACCCAATCCAAACAAATGAACACTTCAACCGTCACTACCCACCGTCTAATCGCCTTCACGACGCCGGAAAACTACGCCGTCCGTCTCTCCACCGTAATCCACCACAAGGGCTGGACACCACTGTGGTGTCCCACCATAACCGTGGAGCCCACCACCCAAACCAAATCCTCTCTCCTCCATTACATCTCCCCTCCAAACCCTCACATCAACCACTTCTCCGCCGTCGCGTTCACCTCACGCGCCGGCGTCTCTGCCTTTTCCGACGCCTTGTCGGACCTCCACTCGCCGCCGTTGACACCCTCCGGCGATGAATTCATAATCTGTGCTCTTGGAAAGGACATTGAGCTTGTTGATAGTTCGTTTGTTGGTAGAATTTGTAACAATAGTGATAGAATCAAGGAATGTATATTATTGTTATTGTATTATTATTATTATTAGGGTTTATTAGTATTGATCATAGTAGGAGTGTGAATATTTGATAGTGATACGACACGAATGCATGACACAAACCTAATATGAAACTTGTGAGTTTGGGTTTAGTATAAAAGGGTTCGGGTTAGTTTAGTTTTCGGTTAGACTTGTAAGCACGTTTAGCTAAATGGATTGGGTTTGTGGGTTGACCTATTTTATGTCATGAATTACAATGGTAAATGGTTTGTTATTTTATGCCAAAATTTTAAAAGTTAAGAAAAGAAATTGTTATGAAATATCCACATGTATATTTTGTATTGTAAAAATGTAAATTTAGAGCACAATGTGCAAAAAGAAATAAAAAATAATAATTTTTGGGTTAAATGAGTTGTGTTCGGGTTGATTTGTGTATATTCGTATGAGGTTGGACTGGCCAACCAATGAACATGACTCGTTTGACACGCCTAGTGTAGTTAGGTATCTAGGATTTTTTTTCTATCCCTGTATATATTGTAATCACCTATTATGTATTGAATGGAAATCAATTTAGTCTTTTAAAATTTTACAGGTTTTGAGCCCTAAAATTGCGACGCCTGGAGGATTGGTTGAGGCGTTAGGGTTTGGTGGCGGTCGGAGAGTGTTGTGTCCAGTGCCGGTGGTGGTGGAGTTGGAAGAGCCGCCGGTGGTACCTAATTTTATAAGGGAATTGAATTCAAAGGGGTGGGTGGCGGTTAGGGTTGACGCGTATGAAACACGGTGGAAGGGGGTGGAGTGTGCGGCGGCCTTGTTACGGAGAGATGGTGGTTGTGCGGTGGATGCAGTTGTGTTTACGAGTACAGGTGAAGTGGAAGGGTTGTTGAAGAGTTTGAGGGCAATGGGGGTGGATTGGTCGGCGGTGGTGGAGAGGAACCCGGGGGTGGTGGTGGCGGCGCATGGGCCGGTTACGGCTGCCGGGGCAGAGAGGCTTGGGATGAGGGTGGATGTGGTGAGTAGGAAGTTTGGTAGTTTTGATGGTGTTGTTGATGCTCTTGATCACTTGTGGAATGACTAAGGTTATTATGTGTTAATGTAATGGTTTCTAGTTGCTAGTTGTATTTACGCATTCGAATTTGTACAATTTTACATATTGAGACAACGCCGCGTGCCCCTCATCTTGCAAACTTGCAGTGCAAGCGTGAGCCATAACGGTGTGGGTGTCTAGAACACCACACCGCTAGGGCTGGCAAATCGTGTCCTAACAGGTTAACAGGTCTCTGACGCGCGCGAACAAATCAAGTTCTAAACATGAACACGACTCGTTTAACTCATTTATATCTCATGTTTATAACACAGTTTTATGTTTTATGTACCAAAAAAGGGAAATGAAAGATTTTTGCCTCTTAATTCTAAGTATTAAAAAAAGTCAAAAAATCAAATAGTGTACTTTTCAGTCAAACAGGTCTTATCGAATCTTAACAGGTTACCCATTGCCAGCCCGCTACTGCAGCATGACGCGGGGAACCCACGAGTACAACGCTTAATCTTAGTGACCTAAAGAAGTTAACCCATTAGGTACACTCAAATAACAATTTTATTAAGGATCATCTACAAAACACTGAGTTGTCCTGACAAGAAAAATAAACAATAGTTGTACATATCTAATAGCCATAAGCCAATCCACTAATATGATCAAGATAACTACACAAAGAGATTTAAGTAAACATATCTGACCCATATCTTCATCTAAGGCTGTTCTGTTGTGGTGTATTCGTACAAATCTTATAATGTATAACTTATGTACCTGATCACACGTCAGAAGGCGCGGTCTGGACCACCAAAGGCGTAGTCACACGCGAGTTCGCGTTCTTCCATTGTAGGTAACCGAAAACGTAACCTTGAGATGGTGCAGAGGATCTGAAAGTGACTGTAAAGTTCATTTTCTGGCCATATGTGTCAAAAACTAGTCGTGGAGGGACGACATCAACTTTTACTCCGCGTGGAGGAGACACCACTGCTCGATAAATGGTTCTTTTTAGTGGCTTCTCGGCACAAGTCAAAGTTCTAGTGACCGAAAAGTTTGACTTGAGATTGGGTACAACGATGGAAGGATAGTTAAGGGCGGAAGGCGTTGAGATGGGCATTTGGGTTTCACAAGTGCTCTTGTCTCGGGTAATGAGGTGAAGTAACTTTTCATCGTAGCCGATTGAGCAAAGAAACGCTTTGTAGTTGGCTGGTGTCGCATCATAGACTAGACCAGGGTTGAGCGCTACTGTCGGGTTAACGAACCCAGAACCGTAGTCAAAGGGATTTCCTCGTCGTCCTTCGGGGTCAACCCGCATTGGCTTTCCACTCTTGTCGAAAATCGAAGCTGTATAGACCGATACGCGTATTAAATTCTGTGTGATGAGTTAAATGTGATGAAGTAAATGTTTACCTGTGGTCATGATAGCAGATTTAACTGCAGAAGGAGACCATGAGGGATGTACAGCTTTTATTAAAGCTACAATTCCAGTTACATGAGGGCATGCCATGGAGGTTCCTGACATAATGTTGTACTTCATTTTTTGCCCGATCGCTGGGGACCATGCGGCCAGGATGTTCAATCCGGGAGCTGCAACATCCGGCTACAATTTAACTAGTTAGATCAGTTTCTTTGTACCAGTATCAAACTATCAATCATAAACCGACCAAACAGCCCAAACCGTAGCAAGTCGGCTGGTTCTGCGGTTGAGATTTATACAGTTGGTTCACGGTTCTGCAGTTTATCGATTTTGGCTGATGGTTTGGAACTTGAAACCGGCCAGGGTAACCGAACCAAGCGTTTACTTTTTTTTTTTTTTAATTTATTGTTTGAGTATGCAGTTGTTGATATGTATTATAGTGTGAAGCATATATACCTTTAGGATTTCGGGTGTCAATCCATTGGGACCTTTTGATGAGAAGGAAGCGACACGGGGTGCGTGTTGAGATCCTATAACAGCCTCCGACGAGTAAATCTGTGACGTTGGCCTCCTGCATTTTGCAGGAATAATGGTTACTTTGCAGTAAAAACGAAAGCCAACAACTCGAAGTAAAAAGCACGAACCGTGTGCTGTTAATGTACGATAAAATCCTTTTTCCTACTTTTGTCCCAACAATAGCAGCTGGGATCACAAAAGGGATTGCAACATCGACATCTTCATCTACAAGAATCATCCCAACTCCACCGGCTGCTTTGACTATTTGACTTTTAGTCACCTTTGACTCTGATGAACGCTCTGCGTGTCTGCATAACAACACCTTCCCTCGTGTCTTGGTGTAGTTTAACGAGCTTTCTAAGCAGTAACTGCACCAAGAACATAACGGTTTTAACACATCATTACGCTTTATAACCGTCTACTTTGTAACAATCAACAGAAGTACCTGTTGCTTCACCTGGATTGATAAGGAGTGAAATAACCCGCATTCGCTATTGAAGCAGAAATGATTCTTGCAGGTGCTGTCATGTTGAGTACACTTAGACTTTCACCCTGCGAACACCAAACAACCCGTTAACGACATACCCATCATGTTATATAGGGCTTTTAAGATGTGATACCTTCAAGTTAACGCCATTTCCCATTTGAACGTTAGCTGTAAACTCTCGGTCAATGGAGGTGGCGGCAACCGTGATGATCCACGGAGCAAGATTAGTGGCAGACCCTGTTGTCCCTTGGTTACCAACCGAAGAAACAACTGTTATCCCACGGCTAACAGCGTGAAACGAGCCGATTGAAATGGCATCACTAAAGTAATCTCCTTGAGGGGCATCAGGGCCGATAGACAACGACACAATGTGGACCCCGTCTCTGACTGCATCATCAAATGCAGCTAATATGTCAGCATCATAACAACCTGAATCCCAACACGTCTTGTAGACCGCTACTCTAGCCATTGGTGCACCACCTCTTGCGCCACCTTGAGCCAGACCCTTGTAGTTCATGTCCATCACGTAACGCCCTGCAGCTGTGGAGGCCGTGTGGGTCCCATGTCCATTACTATCTCTTGCTGATCGATAAGATCGTTCATTTATTGGATCGTCAATATACTCAAGTTCATCTTGTTTTGCGGCCTCGTATCCACTCAGATAATATCTAGCACCTATCAGTTTCCTATGCAGCCACAAAACTTAGATTAGATCTGAAACCAATCATGAACTAACATCACTTTGTTCCACTTCCATAAAAAAATAAGAAAATAAAACAAATCTGAAAAACCAATCATGGAGGTAATAATAATAATAGCTCAACAATAATAATTGAGGCAAGACCTGTTACAATGTGTAATATTGAATGCTTCTCCTGATTGGCATTTTCCTTTCCATCCAGCTGGCACAGGAGGCATGTCGGCATCGCTAAAACTCGCTGATTCAGGCCAAATTCCTGTTAATTACACACATTGTCTTTAATCAATAAATGCATATACAAGATACAAAAAACTGTAACTTTAGATTAATAAAAGCATGAGTCTCAGCGTCCCACATTGATAATGACATATTAAGTACCAAAAGTTGTAATTTTGGCTTGTATAGATCAATATGAGCATACAGAATGTAGAATTCAAGAAAGTTGTGGTCATGGAAAGTTTCTAGACAACAAAAAAAAAACAGCCCTGGTTATAATTATGACAAAATTTGAAAACCAGAAAGATTATTCAGCTTTTTCATGAAATAAAGATTATATGAGTATCTGCCTTAATGGTCCTATAGAGAGAGAGAGAGAGAGAGCATGTGTTCTGTTTTCCATGGATGTAATATACAACAAACTGCCATTACTTTGCACATTGCACCTAAAGAAAGTGAGAACTAAGACTAGATAGATATCATTATCAATTTATAAAGATTTTTAACCATAAATTGTGCTTAAAACAAACATTAATGACTGTTTTAGTGACCCAAATGGTTAGGTAGCACAGTTGAAAAAAAAAAAAAACAAGATTCCCATGCTTAATGTTATTGTTGGGATTTATATATATCAAACCTGTATCAATGAAACCAATGATGACATTAACTTGATCCTTAGTTGAAACACCTTGGACCACCATAGTTTCTTCCCCAACAAGACCAATGAAATCCCATGAATGTGTTGTATGCAAACTTCTTCTTTTGTTCTCAAACACAGACACCACCCCATCCATCTCTGCAACAACATTTCATCATCATAATAATAATAATAAATAATATAAAAAAACAATTTTTTTTTTTTGTATATTTTATAAACTTACTGGATATTTGAAGAGCTTGATCATCAGTTAATCTAGCAGCAAACCCTCTAAACCCATGTTTATAACTATACAAATGAGATGCTTGTGCTTCTTCAATACTGCATCAAAAAGATAAAAAAAAAATCTTCAAGAAAGTTAAAAAAGATTGAATTTTTAACCAAACCCAGATCAAGAAATCAAATGGGATGTAATAATTAACCTTCCACTATGCACAGAAGCAAGCATTTGATGATTTTTCATCAAGATTTCATCTGGGTCATCACTAACATTACCACCCATATACACCACATACACCTTAGCATAAGTGAATATTGTAGTAACATGTGACAGCAACACACATATGAACAGACCCATAAAGATATTGTGAGAAGAAACCATTTTTAATTTTTTTTTTTTGAAGTTTTATAACTTTATAGAAATGAGGGAGAATTTAAGGAAGAAGAATGAGGAAAGAAAGAAAGAATTAAAGGGGAATGAGGAGATGGGTCACAGGGATACTATGACATATATTATTGTTGGCTGTTGGTGTCATGTACACTTAAAGAATATGCCCAAAATGTGATGTTGTGTAATGTGTATAATGTATAAAATATGAATGATTAGGGTCAAAATTATTATGAAAAATGGCCAAACTATTGATAAAGTAGAATGTAAGTACTCATGAGGTATTTGAAGATTATGAAAGTAATCATTTTTATGAGTTAATTATTGTGATGTATGTCATGGCACATTTTAACTATATAGATTTAAATACATAAATTTAAGATATCATGTATTTATTTTGATTTGTGAATCATTTTTACACCCGATAAGGGTATGAAAGATATTATGAAAGATAATATTAGGCGAATCATGTTTGGGTATGTGCTTTAAACTCGTGTATTCCCTATTAGAGTTTAATTATGAAACGAGTCATTTTAGAGGGTGTTCGGGATTGAGTTAAAAAACAACTTATTAACTTATTGGTTTTTTTAAAAAACTAGTAAGTCAATAAGTTATTTGGCTATAGCAGAAGCACTTTTTGTTTTGGCGTTTTGTTTTTGTTAAAGTTAAAGTTGGATGGGTGTTTTGTAAAGGAGTATTGGATTTAAATAATCTCAACTATTAGCAATTGATTGTCACCAATCTCAATTAACGAAATGTGTTCTTCGTGGATTGTAATTTATATTTATATAAGATATAAAGTAATTAAAAAGTAAAATACCTTTTGATACATTAAAAATGGCCTTTTAATTTCTAAAGCAATATATCATTTTTCTTTATTAAAGAAGAAACTAAGCCTCTTTCATTTGGTTGTTTCCAAGTTGGATTTAGTCGTTGAAGGAATAATGACAAGTAAAAATGTTAAAATTTTAGGCCTCGTTTTACTTTTTATTTATAAGAATTCGATTGTCTTTTTAAAAGTATATATAAAATAATGAATGGTGTTTTCTGACTTTTTACAATATGATGATTATTTATTGTGTATGCGTTTTTGCCGATCAGATTTATGAATAAAGTTATATATTCGTAACTAACTTGTATCAGTACTAGGAGATAGGAGTATTACTTTAGACAATGTTTTAAAAACCGGTTTATGTCGTCCGGTTATACCGACTACTGGTGTTTTGTCCGGCACAAATCAGTCCAGTATTTTGGGAAAACGGTAAAGGATTGAACCGTCGGTAAATTCCGGTATACCAGTTTATACCACTTTACCAATATTGGAACAAGGTTAAATTTTGGACTTTATCAGCCCATAATGATGGTATAAATAACATGTGTGGTGAGAAAGAGCATGAACCGGTTTCTTAAACACAAAGTTTCTTGTTATTTATGTTACTTTTCTTACGCAATTTTAGTATATTTTGATTATTGGTAACTAAAAGTTCTTATTAAAGATTGTAGAAAATGAAAATGATTATACTTTTGTTGATGACGACGATGATTATAAATTTTATCTTTTAAGCAATCATAAACTTGATGCATTCAACACTCCAATAACATAAACCTAGTATGCCCTTTCATACAAAAGAACTTTGTTGAAAAGTTGGGTACTTTTGGATTATTATTTTTTTTTATTATGGATTCACTTTTAATTATTTTTTAGTATGAAATCATGTACTATTTGATTACTTTTTTAGTTGAACTTGTATTTTATAGAATTATAAGGTTAATCAATCCGGTTGAACCGTCCGATACAACCCGGTTCAACCGGTTAAACTATTTCTGAGTCCAATCCGGTATTGTTAAAAAACTGGTTTTTAAAACAGAACCCAAATCCAATAGACGTACCTGAAACTCAAAACATTTAGTACGCGTAACAAGACGAGTATTCAGGTTTGAAACCGGCATTAAGATTAGGTATACAAATGTTGGCTAATGGCAAATCTTCTTGTTTTGTTAGTGGCAAAAGACTATTTTTATGTTAAATTGTTTGATTCATATATCATGATCCATATAGTTTAGTCACGCGTTAATAACACATTAATACTCCAACTTTAAACAACCACAAGGATATTATTTTCTCTTACTATTTTTAGCTTTACACATAGACACTAACTTTTAATTTATTAATGAGATACTCGCAAAAGTTGAAAATTGGAGCAATAATATTAATAATAAATTGATGTGCAATTTATGTTTGTGAATAATGAATAAAGAAAAATATATACGTAAACAATATGCAAATAAAAATAAATGTTATGAAAACAAATAAAAGGAACATGAACAAGCAAATATATCACTATGTCAGCATTCAATTAATTACATACCCTTCACCTAACCCGAATATCCCTCGACCAAATAGTCTCCGCAGTAACAAATGCACGCAAGTTGTAAACATACCAAACGTAGTAAGTTCGAGTCCAGCTCGTCAAATTATCCTTGGACACTTTTGATCGGAAAACCCAACTAACCACCACCAACCGTCATAACCGACCACCTATATAATATGCGGGTTTATGATGCCTTCATACAATAATAGTATAAGTATTGCAACAAGTATTGTGTCGACTATTCAATATTAAGAGCATATAGGTTGATTACTATAAGTATCTATATTAAATAAGTATACTATAATTTTGAGAACAGTGATAACAAAATAATAATAAAAATTAAATAGAACAATAATACTCAGTCACTGGTTCAATTCCGTTCGGCTATTAAGGTGATAGTCTATTCCTTGTTTCTGGTGTGTTATGATTTAGTCGGTGACCGTTAATTATTCCGGAGACGTAAGCCTTGTTTAATTGAATATAAGATAATTAACAAACAAAATTTTGTTAATTCCTTGTTGTTCTGC
Organism: Ambrosia artemisiifolia; assembly: GCA_032199755.1. Classification (NCBI taxonomy): domain Eukaryota; kingdom Viridiplantae; phylum Streptophyta; class Magnoliopsida; order Asterales; family Asteraceae; genus Ambrosia; species Ambrosia artemisiifolia. Next base: position 35,018,086 of record CM063526.1, on the reverse strand, counting down.
ATGACTATGCGATCTTTATAAATAAGATAAGGCACTCTTAAAGTTTAAGCAACTTGAATGGTTCAATGTTAAAAGTAAGCCATTAATGTCTGAAAATAAATTATCGCATGCAAATGTAAAGAAGAAGGTGAAGTGAAAATATTATACATAACCTTGTACTAGATGTTGCTTTTTATATGTGAACTGTACAAGCACACCTGCACAGGCAGATGTCTTTCTACTGACTTCTTATACTGATCCAACACCACTACCTTGAAAACATTAATGAATTATATGAATATGCTTAACTATTATGTTACACTTTACGTGATACAAAAAAAATGTGAAATTAAATTCTTTACACCTAGAGTTTCATTCACCTAATAATATTACAAATGACTTTATTTATTTATATATACAACCCTTTTTTTTAATACTAACAAAACGTAAATAAATATTTAGTTACAAACACAGCATATGTTATTTATCTAATCTCAGGTGATTAAAGATAAGTTATGTAATAAGATATTAAGGTCTATAAACTAACAAATCGAGATATGTAATTATAATACACCAGAACTTATTTTACATATAATTTTTATGTAGGCTTTGGGGGTAGTTAGGAACGTTATTTAGTTGTTGCTAATTCTCGCTTAAGTTAAGGTACGGATTCTGTGGTCCTTTACTCATAGCATTTTATTTCGTTATCGTCTTCGTAGTATCCTCTTCATCGAAATCGTTATCATTAAATTCATGAGCTATAGTTATAAGTATTGAATTAAGTTATTGCCATTGATTTTCATGCGATAGATTTCGCTCATTGTCGCATGTTCCTATTAAATATCGATTTTTGTCACAAGTATATTGTCATTGTTTATAGTATACCATTTCATTGACCTCTATACCCGAGCACAACCACCTATGGGGACATAGGGCGTCATCATTGGCTCCGATGACGTGCACCACCCGTGACGGTGCGATTAGTTCACGGCGTCTCTATATTGTATTGTGCGCTAAGAGAGCACTTATTGGCTATTTAATTATTGAGAGGCGTATTGATCGATCCTAGGATATTATTGTTATTGTATTGGTATTGGGATAGGTGTGTGTGCCCACATCCCCTCTACATATTGGTGCATTAGTCTGCAGCTAATGTACACATTGTTTATTGTTATTGTCATTGGCTCACATGGGTATTTCCACATACAAGGTTATCATATATATTGATCATTGTTTAATTCAGGTTGCATCGTGATCATTGATCGTATACGAATTGACCGTTCTCATTGAATCATTGTTACTCGCTATTGTTTTTCCGTTACTGAGCAATTTTTGGCTCAGCCGTATTTCTTTTTGTTGTTTCTCTTATTTCTTAAACAGGTACTCAGGGGAATCGGGGAAATGTGTGAAGAGAGTTTAAAAAGGATCAGTTAGAGTTGCAAGTGGAAGAATCTAAGTTAACTTTTATTTTATTTTTAGATGGAACATTTATGTCTTTTTCTGTTAAGACCGTTTTATGGTTTTGGATTTTATTTAAGATTTGGAATAAAAGTTTTAAATAAGTTAAGTTAATCATCTCTGAACACCGTCTTGGTAACGCACCAGCCTTAGCCAGGTTGGGTTATTACAATCTATCACCACCATAACTCACCACCGTAAACCATCATTCTTCCACCCAAATTCAGCCATTTCGAGCCTTTCTTTTCTTTTGATTCGTTATTCCCGATTCAACTATTAATCTTCCATTCCAGTTCTTGATTCTTCTATTTTCATTTCTTCACTTTACTCGTTCATTTCATTTCTGTAATCCTTCCATTGTTGTTGATCTTTCTTTCATTCTTCATTAATCTTTCAATTCTTTGTTCATTCCTTGTCATCCCTTTCAATTCTTCCGATTCTTGTTGAATCGTCCTTCATTTCTTTCATTCTTTTTCTTCTTGTTCGATTCTTTTCATTTCATTTCATTTCTTTCAATTCTTGTTAAACCATGTCAACTTATAATTAGATCATAGAACAACTGAATGAAATCTTAAAGAACCTACAACTAATGAATACCAATCACCACAAAGTAATTGATACTGATGCTATTAGTGAACATAGGAATGATAATAAGGTCGCACCTAAGATGTTGATGAAATGGCCGAAGGGTTTGGGAATGAGATTCAAGAAATGATTGTAGAGGAAATAGTTGATAATGATGTTTTGGACGAAAATGGGTATGACAATAAGACTGGACTCGAGGTATTCGTTAAAATGCCTGAAAGATTTAGTAGTGAAAGTAAGATTCAAAACCTTGATGAATTTGAGATTAGGGTTGATATTTAAGAAAGTGTTTATCAAGATTCAAGAAACATTGATCAAACCTCATGTGAAGGGGAGTACACCCTTAAGTTGTCTGATAAAATGTTTGGAACATTTTCAAATGAGAATGATGGATTTGCAATTAGAAATGAAATTTGTGAACCTATGAATGTATATGAATATGGGGTGGATATTCAAGAAGCAATTGATGATGTACTGTTTGAGAATGTTATATATGATGATGATGATGATGATGATGATGATGATGTTAAGGGAATTGAGAAGAAAGAATCAGATGATGATGTTAAGGAAATTGAGAAGGAACCGGTTATTGATGTTAAATTATTCGAGTGGAAACCAGGTTGGTTGTGTTGTTCAAGTGGAACATTGAGGGAAATTCAGGATTATAGTATCCAAGATCCGTGTGAGAGTGTGGATTTAAAAGAAGGGGAAAATTATAAGAAGACGGTTAAAAGGTTTTGTGATGAGTTTCAAGAATGGTTAAGTAGCATTGATACAAATAAGAATGGAACTTGTGAACATGATGCTTTACATAGGAACTTAGTAATGGGTATGGATGTGATTTTGCTGAGGTGGTGTTTAAGAGAACTGGAATTGGGAAAAAGACCAGTGCAGATAGATCTTCTCTAGTGGACTTGATGTATTGGGTTTCTCAAAATCCACCACCTGCTCACCTATTTTTGATTTCTGCGGATAAAGATTTTGCTAGTACCTTACACCGCTTAAGAATGAATAATTATAATGTGTTGTTTGCTAGTACAGTCAATGCTCCTGCAGTTCTTTGTAGTGCTGTAAGTATCATGTGGCAATGGAATTCATTGGTTAAATGGGAGAATTTAAGTGGAAGGTATTCCAACCAACCTCCAGATGGGCCTTATGTTTCATAGAATGGTCATAAGAAGTTCACAACTTTTCTCATGGCCATGCCAAATTTGTTGAGACTGCAATTTCAGAAGGATGTTCAGCATATGGTACATGGAATTAGCCCAAAAACTCATGGTGCTAATTCAGTTTCTGGTCTTAGTACTATAGAAGATACCGAAGACTCAGTTCCAGTTGTTTCTTCTAAGGAAGATGTTGCTGCTCATAATGCTTTTGTGCCTTCTGAGGAAATATCATCAACATCTTCCAAACTAAATGATGCAAATCTTTTTACAAAGTCACATGCACTTCCAATAAAAAAGGAACAACCACAACAGAAAATTGTGGAGCAGCCTCCTGTTATCGAGAAGGTGGGAAAAGGTGCAATCAACTTTGGTCAATTGTACACAGTAAAGATAAATAAAACTGAACCTGAAGTGGGAATTTTTAAGTCCATATGGAGGAAGTGGTTTAAAGGTATTGATGGTCATCAAGATATGATTGTTCGTACCATTAAAGATCGTTCTACTATCCAGAATAGCACGGATACATTAAACATTGATAGAAACTCTTCGGTTTCAAAAGACCAATCATCTGATGAGAGGAATTTGTCCACATCCTTATCAGCTAATGAAGTTGTTCAAGATCCAAAAGTTGACGGAAAATCTGCAGAAAATGTTGATCAAGTTAGCCAGCCTCGTGGCATCTTTAATCAGATCGTGAGATAGTGTAAATTTTGGGGAAATGATAAAAATGTTGATGAGCTAAAGGCATAATTGAGTAAAATTAATGAATTTCAGCTGCTGCTGCTGCTCTCTTGTTGTTTATGGACCTCCCTTGGGTACACAAAAATTTAGAAACTGCAGCTTCTGTATAATGGGTTCGAAGACTGCAGCTGGATTGATTTCGAAGGTTGCAGTTGCTGCACTGACAGGTTCAAAGGCTGCAGTTAGTGCACGATTTGGTTTAAAGGCTGCAAATGGGTTGAATAAAGCCATGGCTGCTCAATTGGAGTCGGCACCTACTGATGTTAAGAATCAAAGGTTAATGGGTCAAGTTGGATTTGTGCAAATCTTTGATACCTGTGATTAATTGACTTTTGAGGACAAAAGTCTTTTAAGGAGGAGTAATGTTAGGTATCAAATATTATAAGGACTAGACTGTAATTGTCCAATAGTTAGGTAGTTGATAATATGTGTATTGTGTATAAATACATGTAATGAGGATGAATAAATCTAGCTATTGATTTTGGTTATCCCTCTCATCTCTTGTGTTTCTTCCTAATTCTTTAGTTCTCCCTCTTGATTACCATTTTGTTCGTAACCTAGACCCTTTATCAAGGTGGAGTGGTTAGAACAATGAAGACAAGAACTAGTTCAAGTCCAAGTCAACACAAGTTTATCCTCCAGCGTTACCTCAAAGAACATAGTTCTTATGGGGGCACAACGGCTGTCATCCCGTCTAGCATGATAGAACAAATGTGGTAAGGTTCTTGTGGAACGCTAAGCCCCGCACCGACGCTAGCATGGGCCAGGTTAAGACAACATAGTCTGGCCGGATGTGGGGTGGCGGGCCTGCCAAAAGGCAGGTGTGACTTACTTATCTCCATAAAAAGATGAAATAAAGTCACCGTTAAAAGAAAATAACTTTATCGCCCATAAGCCCGGATTATTAGTAACTTTATAAGATCAGGAAGCGGTAACACCCTAAACTAGTGAGCAAATTCAAATGGAGCAAAAACGGGGAAGGATGATAAGGTGCATCAAGATAACATTGTGAAATGAGGAGACCCGGCCCAAAAGAAATAGATTCGATGCAAAGAATGATCGGATCTAGTTAGGATCGTTCCTTAACCGATCCCTGTAATCACCTTAAAATGACATGATGACGATATATGGTTTGGATGGGGTCATAGTCCTCGTTAACAAAATATAAGGGTGTATATATATCGCATAGGGTAAAGAGGTAGGTAATCATTTTGTCATTATTCACTCACTAATTTATTAAAAAAAATGTTATCCAACCTACGATGATTATCACTCGGGGGTCTAGCTACAAAGACATCTCTCTCTATGGTGAAGCTAACAAAATGATCAGTATAGGTATCTTGTTGAAAAAGTATTCATTTGTTATTGATAGTTGCAAGTAATCAGCCTGAACTCTGAAGTATCACTAGAAGATTTATTAACTCTTCACTTGGATTTGTATCTTTTTTTATTATAAATATTTGTTACTATTGTTATACTCATATATCATAAAAGAATGTTTCAAGTCCATAAGGTTTATGTAAGTAATAAATATATTTTCATCTTCTTCCTAAATCCTAATACTAAGTAAACCCTACCTTTCCACTCTCTTGACCCACTTTGTGACTCAGATTTACTTCCACACAAGGATGGGAAAATCCCATGTCCATGACTCATGCTTAAACTTATAAGCAAAGTAGTCAAGACATGAAATACTTAAAATCGGATTCACATTTCTAATCTAACTTTTAACCAATCGAATCACCTCTTTGGTGGTTTGTGCGTTGGTTTGAACCTCCTAAAAACCTTGACTATCCGAATCACCTATTTGGTGGTTTTTGCTTTGGTCCGCCATTGGCGATGCATGACATTCTTGAAACTAGAACTCTTTCCTCCAAAACTAAACACTCCGTTATTCCCAATAGGATAATCGGAGCTCTACCAAATCCTTCCAAGACTCTCCCCTGAAGTCTTGCAAAAGGCACGCAAAGGTGAGTTCATACTTGTCTCCTTTTCCATTTTATCACTATTTTGGGACTTAACCTGTATTTTATTAAGTCACAATAAAATCACTCTATGATTCTTTTAGGCACATAAACTCAATCTATAAATCATGCTTATATGTTATGACACGCTATATGTCAAATACTAGATACAAATGCCTTAAGCATAACTCATTAACTTTGCAAGCCTACCTTAACATGTATAGCGCTATAGGAGTAGCACACCACCACCCATTGGTCATTTTAAGTAAGTTAAACAGTCTTTCACATGGGTGATAGATGCACGTGAGTGGAATCGGGGTTTTGAGTATGCCTTTTGTATGATTGTATTCGCATTTAGACTAGCAAGCTATAACATGAAGATTTGAGTTAAACATTCTTTTTACTATATATGTAATAAAACTAGTGTGATACCCCACAATTTCAGGTTCTTACTTTCACCAAATTCTAGTTACTTGTACTTACATCCCTTGCATTATACTTAACTAGGGTTAGCTAGATGAGTCACACGTTGCACAATTATAAGTTAATAATTGCATGAAGTGGTAATTCGGGGAATTGCCAAACTATATACATGAGTAGTGAACCCTGAACGTTGGTGAATTGTGAAGTTAAATAATTGTGGATTAATTGGTTGATATTAATTGCAATTACGTGTTTCTGTGAAACTATGTGCAAACTGTATGTGATTACGTGAACTTAAACCGAACGCGTTATTAAAAACCTTAGTGGATGAACCATTAGGATGGTTGGGGGTCTTAATACATGGGGTTACACTTGATATGGTTCAAAATAGCGAAAACGTCGAAGAAAACACGCAATACACTGAACCAGACCGAGCTGCCGTTCGCGGGCGTCTGATGTGTTAAAACCGACTTAATACCTCTATTTAAGCAATCTAAGCCCCAAGTACCCCATAAACTTAACCCTAATCGCCCCCTACTGCCTATTTATGAAAATATTAACCCCAAACACCTGCTAAGGCTCAAGAACACCATTCGGGAAGCTTGGAGAGCAATCGATTGGTGGTTTTGAAGTGCTTTCGGTATAATACTCAACCCTACATGTTTTGATTATTTTTAATGTATCTTAAAACATCATAACCAAGTTTTTCCAAGTCTGGAACACTTTTATAAAGATTAAAACTTGTTGTTCATAAAGATTAATGGGGTTAAACATGATGTTATGCGATGATTGTTGTATGTATTGCATCAGTTTGCATGTTCTTGATGTTTTAGACTTCTAGGGTTTATGATTGATGATGTTTGATATGTATCTTGCTAGGTTTTGATCAGGTTATGTGTAAATAATGTTAAGATGATGTTTGTTGAGTATTGATGATCGTAATATGCAAAGATAGTGATTAAAACTAGGGTTTATGCATGATTTAGAATCTGGACAGAATGATTAGATAGACTTACAGAGGCTGTAACGTGATGTTAAAGTGCTTGTTTTGATGATTTCTTTGCATGAAAACATTGTACATGGTCTTGTATTTTCATAATGGGCAAAATCATCTGTTTTGGACGTCGTTTGATAGGTTTTAGGAATTTTCTTTGATTAAAGGTCATATCAGATTTTCGAATTAGTAAATTGGGTCAACTTTAAACAATCATAACTTGAGTTATACAAAGAGTTAGATTATGAAATTTGGACAGTAGGTCGACATTGATGAAAATTCACTTTTCCAAGTGGATTCATCCCATTTGGATGAATACACAATTTTTGAATATTATTCTCGTCAGACTTAAACCTAAAAACTAATAAGAATAAGGGTTCGACCAATTTTGCTCCCTTTCGGCGGAGTAAATTTTGGGAATTTTTCTACTAGTCTGATATGTTGTGAGTATTTTCTAGACCTAGCTGTATTGTACGATTTTTCATAATTTTTGTGTATGGTTTGGTCACGAAATAAAAATATGGACTTGTCCGGTATTTTTAATAAATTGGTTTTCACAGCGCATAATCTGTCCTAAAAACGTAGATTATTTAATGTACACTTATGTGGCTATTTGGAGTCTTGTATGACTTGTAATTGACATGAACTTGTATGAGCACTTATATGAGGTGTATATGAAGTGCATAACTGATGTTAAACATTGTGTTCACCAACGGGTCCGTGGGGTCTACTTGTGCATTTAGAATCATTAGGTGTCACTTACACGGTTTTGAACTTTTAAACGTCTTGGACAAACGGGTCATATGGTGTAATGATATTACAAATATACTCACTTAGTGACACATGTAATAGGGAGTCGGTAGTACGTCCTATTTGTGGAGTTTGGATTATTTGCTTGCAACCTAAGGTGAGTTTCACTACTCTTTTCTCAAAAGCATGCGTCTCGAGGAGACAACTTACTTAACTTTTTCTAGTCCAGTTTGGGACAAATCACACGTCCTATGTTACGGGGTGATAGGTTCACAAGGTGAATCTGTTCTTACTAATTCATGATTTATTTCCTTGATGAACTAAACCAACCCTATCATTGAAGTACTTCTAAATACCGAATGAATTGCCGGGTGGGCAAGCGGGTTATTAGTTGATAGCGCTATTAGGTTTCACAAATCTCATATCGTGCTGAGAGCATAGGTGTGAACTATAACTTAACTTTTATTATCATTGTTAATGGGCAATGATGCAAGGCTCTTTGCTCACTATTGTGGGATCTCGTTGTTTAGCAGTTCGGTATTACCGGTGTTAGTTGTCATGAGTGGGTTAGCTACCCATGGCATGTGAATTAGCTGTTACTTGTTGTTACGTGGTCTGGGAGGCCTACACACTTACTTGTTGTTACGTGGTCTGGGAGGCCTACGCACTTACTTGTTGTTACGTGGTTTTGGGAAAACCTACGCGTTTAGTTACTCGTTTACTTTACTTTGTGAACTCACCAACATTGTTTGTTGACCCACTATGTACATGCTTTTGTAGGTAGTTAGCTTCCGGTGTCACGATTAGGAAGCACTGCACGTTTCACTGCATTTGGGGTCTTGTGCATACACCTAAATTACATAACATGCTTTTACGTTTTCTTTCATATGGTTTTAATTTTGGGCGCATTGTTTTGCGCATGGTTTTAAAAGGTTTAAAGTTGGTTTACACTTCCGCAGCTTAACTAAACTTGATTTTTGAAAACGAACTAAATGGTTTGGGTATTTAGAGTTCGTTCATATGACTTATGGCTATGGGATCTTGGTATGTCATGCGCCTCGTGGTATATACCCTGCAATGGAAATTTGAGGGTGTGACAAATTCGTATCAGAGCCATTGGTTAGAGTGAACTAGATTGCATTCTAGTCTATAATCATCATAGCATAAGTACTACATTAGTTACACTCACAGCTTAAGTGCATAACTAGCTTTTGGCTACATATATCTACAACACATGATTTCAGGAGATATGTTATCTTCTAGTTCTAAACATGATTCTGAACACGTCACTAGTGAGGACCCAGGGTTACACCAGGTGGTGCATTACTGGGATTAGTATCCTAACAAACCTCATGGATGAGGAAACGACAATAGTACAGGGGAGAGAGCCCTTGCGAGCGTTGTGGCGCACGTATAGGGAAAGTTGCACGATGCCTATGACGCGGTACCACTAAACCAAATCGAACTTGAAGGAATCAAGTACTGATACTTATCCTTTTTCTCACTGAGCAAGGGTACAATTAGTCCCTGTTCCTTGTCGCTTGATCTTTTTTACTTTCATTCGAAACTCAGACGAGACTGGGTTACTCATATAGAATTTTATTCTTACTCTAGTACATTTATGCCTAGTACGAGCGAGCGATTATATGACATGCGTGTCCTTGTTCCTAGTGAGTATATAGTAAATTCATAGTAACACATCAGATCAACACTTGTGACTCACACTCTTGAGGAGTTGTGTAAAGCCTGTGACATAGTGCAAGATTTCAAGGGAAGACGAAACCTACTAATGACTGACAACCACGATTGGAGGCACAAGTGGTGCAGCTGACCACTGAACTGACGTACATAGGACTGGAGTTGGAGACTATACGTGACAAGATCCATATAACACTGATACCCGCGAAAAAGGAAGAAGAGGGGATGGAAGGAAAACCTGAGCAGGACGAACACATGGAAAGTAAGGATGAAGACTCTACTAGCTCGACAAAGCATGGCGATGATTTGCTCCTACTTTTCCTTGCTAGTATACTCTTTTTTCTTCTCTTGTGAACTTAGATAAGAGTGAATTCTTATGATCAACAATAGGGTGGTAGAGGCCCTCGCATCTTTTCAAGCTAGTAAGGATCTATTCTGCTAAATCATTCTTTTCCCTTGACCTTCGCAATTGAACATCCTGATTCCTTGAGCGCGCATGCCGCAACAACAACTCGCTAGCGTATTTCCAAGGCTTTTATGAGTTGTAAGCCTCAATAACTCCAACGGGACTAAAGGAGACTATTTGGTTACTTCGATAGTATAGGTCTTTGCCATGTGCATTTTCCCCAGACAGGATGGGTAATGTATGCTACATGCACACACGATGAGTTACAGATACTTGGGTGGAGAATATAACACCCAGTGACGAAATTTAGAAATTTGTTATTGATGTGTTGCAAAACACATCTCTTTTCCTATGTATTTTGTATATTATTTGGTCAAGTTTTTATTTGTTTTGAGTCGTTTTTATTATTTATTTATTATTTTAAATATTTTATAGGTGTTCGTGAAAAATGAGTTCAAAACGAAAGAATTTTAATCTTGACACGAACATTTGAGAGAAGGTGGTCATGGACGTTGGAGCCTAAACGAGGAACTTTGATCAAGTCAAGAACACCCGAGTCTAGGGCACGGAATATAATACTATCTATTATAATAATAATAATAATAATAATAAAATATGGTAAACCTGGGCTCGTGGCCCAAGTGGAGATGAGATCCACGAAAGAAAAAAACATTATTAGGGATTATTTTCGTGGAAGACAAGGAACAGCGGCAATTTAATCGAAGAGGATTAATATTATTATTCGAAGGACATTGACAGCCGCCGCTGACAGAAGATCACAGCAGCTTCGAATTGATTCAGAGGTTAATTGAAGGCCAGGAAGGCTTGGGTTCAAGAGTGAAGCTACTGGTTCGATCAGTAAAAATTTAGTTTTTATATTTATTGACTTCGTGTTCATGAATATTGAGACCATGATTAATTTTTGTGTTGAACCTTTGTTTTTATTGTTTTTCATGACTATGAGTAGCTAAATCTTGAACCACTACCTAGGTTGTATGATGACTACATGTTAATTTTATATTCTCGGTTTATGGATTTTATTGAATGGTTAATGTTTTGGTAACGATTTGGTTGGTGTTTATTATGATGTGTGTGCGTACTTAGGTCTAATTTATTATCTTTGATAGTTCCATAAACGTCTTAGTGAATGTCTTTCATGTTTGGATGTTTATTAGGGTTACCTGCTTAGTGCTTGTAGCTTAGTTTATGGTTTTGGTACCAAAAGCCATAGGAACTTGATTAGAGAATTTAGAGGACTTTTGTATTCTTCCATTCTTGAGACCGGGAGGTGATGGAATGTTGGGTTGTCTAGAGCTTTAGGTGTTAGGTTTTGGGTGAGACCGGGAGGTGATCCTATCCTAGTTATCTTTGGTTTCTTGCAATTTCAAGTCATAGTTAACCCAATTAAGTTACTCCTTTACATCTTCGGGTGTATTGTGGTTAGAGAGACCGGGAGGTGATCGAGTCATTAGAGTACCTTTACATTCTTAGCTAGGTGAGACCGGGAGGTGATCCGAGCTAGATAACCAGTGTTTTATTCCTTAGGATTCCTTGGGTGTGTTGGTGAGACCGGGAGGAGATCTAGCACGTCTTAAGGTTTCTTGAGTTATTTTTAGATTCTGGTAGCCATTCAGTTTTCCATTACCGAGAGTTGTGAGTTACATGTAGGATTCTTGACCTAGGTAGTTGCCTTCCTATCCTGATATTTTCCTCATTTATCTTCGTTGTCTATTTATCTTTATTTACTTTATTTTATTTTAATTAATTATTAAAAAAACCAAAATCAACTATTAAACCATTTAATTTAAGTCTTAGTCGAGTCTAGTTTCGTTTTCCATTAGTGTCCTGTGGGTTCGATACTCGGACTTACTTAGTCTGTACTACATTGATAGGTACACTTGCCTGTCGTGTGGTCTAGTTTAGTTGAGTCTGTTTTATATTACTAGGTGTCTAGGTTGTTTATATTTTTAGACCATACATAGCACATCAGTTATCTAAAGACGGCTGGGTCTGATATCGACGCCTACACTACCAAGCTATAGGAGTTAGCTACTATATGCTCAAATTTATCTAACCTACCTTTCAAGCGGATTGAACTTCATACCAAAAGGGTTGGTCCCACAAATTCGTGGCAGGGCTACTACAACTCATCTATACAGAATCTAACAAATCTTTCACCTGCCTCGCAACCTCACTGACAAGGCTGTCGAACGTGGTACTTTTTTAAATCATAGTGCTTCTTTTTCTGCCGTTGGTGATAGCAAGAGAACATTGGATGGTGTGAGATATAAGTTCTTCAAAAGCAACAACTAGAATAGCAACAACAACGAGGTGCTGGGAGGGGATATTCCTAGTAGGGGAGTAAAACCCACTTCAAGAGGAATTGTCCCAGCTCAAACATAATGGCAACAACAACCTCAGAGGTGCTCAGGGAATAGCATGTGTAATTGGCTCGGGAGAAGTCAAGAGCGACATCAATGTGTTGACAAGTCCACTGTCTATGAATGACAATCTTGTTGTTTTTCTTTTCGATTTCGGTGCAGACTATAGTTTTGTGTCATTAAAACTTAGCAAACATCTAGGGGTGGTTCCTACTCTTCTTGATACCCCGCATTCTATAGAATTAGCTGATGAGAAACCTGTTGAGGTAACCCACATCCATCGTGACTGTAAGCTCGAGCTAGATGGCAATTATTTGCCATTGATCTTCTGCCTATCACCCTAGGAAGCTTTGATCTTGTGGTTGGCATGGACTGGTTGTCCGAGCAATTCGCTGAAATTCTCTGTCAGGAGAAGATTGTTCGTATCTCTCCCTAGTGGAGAACTATTATCTATTCTAGGTGATTGTGGTGGTGCCATGTTGGGCATCATCTCATTCTTGAAAGCCCAGAAGTGTATTTGAAAGGGTTATCCAGCCATTTTGGCTAACATTTTTATACTCGAGCTGAAGTTGAAACGTAGATTGAGGACATCCCAATGGTCTGTGACTTCCCAGAGGTGTTCCCAGAGGAACTACCTGGACTTCCACCTATTCGTCAAGTGGAGTTTCAAATTGATCTTGCACCTGGAGCGGCCCCAGTTGCACGCGCACCATATCACCTAGCACCAGGCGAACTCCAAGAACTATCTACCCAACTCCAAGAGCTATTGGATAGGGGTTTCATTAGGCCTAGTTCTTCACCTTAGGGAGCCCCAGTCCTGTTTGTTGATAAGAAGGATGGGAGCTTCCGCATGTGTATTGATTATCGGGAGTTGAACAAGGTGACGGTTAAGAACCGCTACCCTTGTCCTCATATTGATGACTTGTTCGACCAGCTTCAAGGGTCGAGTTTCTATTCCAAGATCAACTTGAGGTCAGGGTATCACCAGCTGAGAGTTCGAGAGGAGGATGTGGCGAAGACAGCCTTTCGAACTCGTTATGGACATTATGACTTTTTGGTAATGCCATTTGGGCTAACCAATGCACCGGTTGTGTTCATGGATCTTATGAACCGCGTGCGTAAGACTTATTTGGACAAATTCGTTATAGTGATCATAGATGACATATTGATCTATTCCAAGAGAAGGGAAGAACATGAGCAACACCTGCAGCTGATCATGGAGCTCTTGAGGAATGAGCGGCTGTATGCGAAATTCTCTAAATGTGACTTCTGGATTCGAGAGGTCCAATTTCTAGGACACGTGGTTAACGAGGCAGGGATACATGTCGATCCCGACAAGATTGATGTTATTAAAAAGTGGGAGGCTCCTAAGACTCCTACAGAGGTACGCCAGTTTCTTGGTCTTGCGGGATATTATCGCAGATTCATTGAGGGATTCTCTAAGATCGCTCAACCCCTCACTGCTTTGACGCAGAAGGGTATTACTTACAAGTGGGGAGATGCCCAAGAATCTGCTTTTTAATTGTTAAAGGCAAAGCTTTGCAGTGCATCCATACTATCGCTACCTAAGGGAACAGAGGACTTTGTGGTGCACTGTGACATGTCTATCCAAGGGTTAAGGTGCGTACTGATGCAGTGTGATAAGGTGATCGCGTATGCTTCTCATCAATTGAAGGTTCACGAGAAGAATTACACCACCCACGACTTGGAACTAGTAGCAGTGATTTTTGCTCTAAAGATTTGGAGGCATTATCTCTATGGGATGAAGTGCACGATCTTCACTGATCACAAGAGCCTCCAACACATATTCGATCAGAAGGAACTGAACATGCGACAACGTCAATGGGTCGAGCTTCTGAATGATTATGACTGTGCCATCAAATATCATCCAGGGAAAGCTAACGTAGATACATGAAGCCAGGGAGAGGCCTTGAAAGAAGAAAACATCGGGCTCGAGACATTTCATGGTGCTGATAAGCACCTGGAACTGAGGACAGATGGTCTTCAGTACTTCATGAATCGAGTCTGGGTCTCGCGTTTTGGGGATCTCAGAAAACTTGTGCTCGAAGAGGCTCACACCTCTCGTTATTCGGTACATCCTGGTTCGGATAAAATGTACCAAGATCTTAAAACTCTTTACTGGTGGCCAAACATGAAAGCTGAGATAGCCACTTATGTTAGTAAGTGTTTAACGTGTGCCAAGGTTAAGATTGAGTATCAAAAACCTTCGGGCTTACTTCAGCAACCGGAAATTCACATGTGGAAATGGGACGGTATATCCATGGACTTCATTACCAAACTTCCTAAGACATCCAGCGGGTATGATATGATTTGGGTCATTGTTGACCGTTTGACCAAATCAGCGCATTTCTTGGCAATTAAAGAGACGGACAAGTTGGAACGTCTAGCTGCCCTATATATTAAGGAAGTTGTCTCTAGGCATGGGGTGCTTACTTCCATCATATCTAATCGCGATGCGCGATTTACTTCTCGTTTTTGGACTACTCTCCAAGATGCTTTGGGGACTCGCTTAGATATGCACACAACCTATCACCCACAGACGGATGGACAAAGTGAACGTACCATCCAAACATTGGAAGATCTGCTACGAGCATGCGTGGTGGACTTGGCAACAGTTGGGATAAGCACTTGCCTTTAATCGAATTCTCGTATAACAATAGTTACCACACTTCTATTCAGTGTGCGCCTTTTGAGGCACTATATGAACGCAAGTGTAGTTCTCCCATCTGCTGGACTGTAGTTGGGGATAGCCAGCTGACAGGTCCTGAACTTGTGTACGAAACTTCTGAGAAGATAGTGCAAATCAGAATCCGGATGGCTGCTGCTCGTGATCGACAGTAAAGCTACGCTGATAAGCGTAGGAACCTTTGGAATTCCAGATCGGGGACAAGGTGCTACTAAAGGTGTAGGTGTCACCTTGGAAGGGTGTGATACACTTTGGAAAACGGGGAAAGTTGAACCCGCGATATGTTGGACCATTCGAGATCGTTGAAAGGATTGGTCCAGTAGCTTACAAGTTAAACCTGCCTGATGAACTCAGTGGAGTGCAAAGTGTATTCCACGTATTGAATCTAAAGAAATGTCTATCTGATACAACACTGGTAGTGCCACTGGAAGAGATCCAGGTGGATGACCAACTACGGTTCGTGGAAGAACCAATGGAGATTCTTAAGCAGGGCGTCAAGAAACTCAGACAAAGCACCATACCTATTGTTAAGGTGCGACGGAATTCCCGTATAGGACCGGAATATACGTGGGAACGCACGGATCAAATGCAGCTCAAATACCCACATCTCTTTACTGAACCTGAACCTGTGCATAGATCAAACGCTGAACATAAAGCAGCTAGCTCAAAGTGAATTTCAGGGCGAAATTCCTTTCAACTTGGGGATGATGTGGCATCCGGGAACCAAGCACACATTTTTATGCTGGCTTTACTGTTTACTTACTGAATTTTGGGACGAAGTTCTTTTCAACTTGGGAATTATGTGATCCTCCGCAATTTCAGGTTCTTACTTTAACCAAACTCTAGTTACTTGTACTTATATTCCTTGCATTCTACTTAACTAGGGTTAGCTAGATGAGTCACACGTTGCACAATTATAGGTTAATAACTGCATGAAGTGGTAATTCGGGGAATTACCAAACTATATACATGAGTAGTGAACCCCGGACGTTGGTGAATTGTGAAGTTAAATAATTATGGATTAATTGGTTGATATTAATTGCAATTACGTGTTTCTGTGAATCTATGTGCAAATTGTATGTGATTACGTAAAATTAAACCGAACGCGTTATTAAAAACCTTAGTGGGATGGAACATTAGGATGGTTGGGATTCTTATGTGTTAATAATGTTAGATGATGTTTGTTGAGTATTGATGATCGTTAATATGCAAAGATATTGATTAAAACTAGGGTTTATGCATGATTTAGAATCTGGACAGAATGATTAGATAGACTTACAGAGGCTGTAACGTGATGTTAAAGTGCTTGTTTTGATGATTTCTTTGAAGTAACGTGATGTTAAAGTGCTTGTTTTGATGATTTCTTTGCATGAAAACATTGTACATGGTCTTATATTTTCATAATGGGCAAAATCATCTGTTTTGGACGTCGTTTGATAGGTTTTAGGAATTTTCTTTGATTAAAGGTCATATCAGATTTTCGGATTAGTAAATTGGGTCACCTTAAACGATCATAACTTGAGTTTTACAAAGAGTTAGATTATGAAATTTGGACAGTAGGTCGAATTTGATGAAACTTGACTTTTCCAAGTAGATTCATCACGTTTGGATGAATACACAATTTTTGGGAATTTTTCTACTAGTCTTATCGCTTGTGAGTATTTTCTAGACCTAGCTGTATTGTATGATTTTTCATAATTTTTGTTGTTACGTGGTCTGGGAGGTCTACGCACTTAGTTGTTGTTACGTGGTTTTGGGAAAACATACGCGTTTGCTTACTCGTTTACTTTACTTTGTGAACTCACCAACATTGTTTGTTGACCCACTATGTACATGCTTTTGCAGGTAGTTAGCTTCCGGTATCACGATTAGGAAACACTGCACGTTTTACTGCATTTGGGGTCTTGGGCATACACCCAAATTACATAACATGCTTTTACGTTTTCTTTCATATGGTTTTAATTTTGGGCGCGTTGTTTTACGCATAGTTTTAAAAGGTTTAAAGTTGGTTTACGCTTCCGCAGCTTAACTAAACTTGATTTTTGAAAACGAACTAAATGGTTTTTGGCATTTAGAGTTCGTTCATATGACTTATGGCTATGGGATCATGGTATGTCATGTGCCTCGCGGTATAAACCCCGCAGTGGAAATTTGAGGGTGTGATAACTATTATGCTCTCCAATGTTTTATGTGTTGACGGATATTTTATACATTTGCCGGATACGCTTGAATTGATGATCCAAGAATTAACTTAGGATTGGACTTAAAAACGCACTTTTTAAATTTTCACTGTTATGTTGTTGTATTTCCCATTTTCATGAACAAGTTGTACCTTTTTTTTATTTTATGAAATCAAACTATTTAAATCATATTGGTACATAGCGTCTTGGAATTCTCTGATTCATTCATAACATGTCTAGCACCCCGATGTTTCCGCCATCGGTTGGGGTGTTACAGGTTCTATATCCTAAGTTATAGGCAGGTTTTGGTTTTCGATCTTGTTTTTTTAACCTTTACCTCTCCACGATCCCATTTGTAGTCCAGCCTAGAGGTGTACAGACCTTGTTTTCTAAGAAATCAGTTCGGGTTATAAACCAAATCGGGTTGGGAACAAAAAAAATAAAAAAATTGATTTGTAATAGGTGATTCGGTTTGGTTTAGGAGGGAAAAATGTTTGAACCTATCAACTCAATGGCGGTCAGGTTCAAACCAACTTGGGACAAAAAAAAATCACGTTTATTTTACATGTTTTTCAATTTGGGTCGGGTCCAATCCGGTTCCAGGGAACGAGATTACGAAGTAGTATTTGAACTGTGGTCTTGGCAGGCCATAATGGTTTTTCACACCACTAATTATACAGATAAATTGAAGGGTTTAGAAAAACTCACATTTTGTGTTAACTAGTAATTAATTAACTATATAAAGTAAAGTGTCAAAATGGTTTCTTAGGATTGGACACTTTTATGAGATCCATCTAAAAAAAGTTTTTTCTTTTCATAACTAAACCATTCTGGTTTCACAAAAGTTGTCAGGTTCATTTATTTTTCTATCACCGTTAAAACTCAAGCTAAATGAGGTATTTTTGGTGTGTCTAACAAAAGTGCAAATCTCAAGGACGATTTGGCTGTTTACTCTTTATATTTTTTTGCCAGATCCATCCAAAATGTTCCCAACTCCAACATGTTTTCGTCTTTTTTTTTCTCTCTAAAATGTACGGGAACATAATTTTAACTTCCATTTTAGTGATCCCCTTACATTGATGGGTGTTTTTTTTTCTTGTAGGGAATAGGAATATTTATAAATTTCTTAAACACAATAAATTAAACAAATAAACTCAAAATGTAATTGAAGATATTACAAAAAAAAATGTATTGATTGTAGTGAATTCAAATGTTCAGCTTGACAATTTTGTACTGAAAAAACAATCAGTTTTAACAAGATTCCTTCTATTGGCACACCCTCAACTTGTATCTACACACCCTCCTCCCTTATACGTCACGTATAAGGTCATAAGTGGTGTATAGGTGTCTGACAATGACAAATGTTGGGCCCCATGTACTTCACTAGTCAGACCTATACGCCGCGTATGACCCTATAAACGGCGTATAGGTTTGACAAGACGCGTGACTGATGGACATTAATGTGGCGTGAGAGTTTGTGCACCCACTGACTGACCTATACGCCGCGTACAGCCCTATACGTGACGTATAAGTGGGTGTGTAAATAATTTTGAGGGTGTGCCATTACCATGACTCTTTAACAAATATAGATTTGTGATAATTTAAAATTAAATACTACGAAAAACAAAAGTAGAAAATAAATCTTTTGTGCGCACTTGTATTAACGTATCATGCATAATGTATTCGGATAATAAAAGAGGCCGGAACTACCTTAAGTAGCTCCGGCACCTATCGATGGTGAAATAGAGTTGAAGGGTGGTGGAAGAGAACTCATGATGATCTTAAAGAAAGAAAACTGAGATTGTTCTAGCTGATGGTGGATGACGCCAATGAAGAAACACATATCTAATCCAGAAGATTGGACCGATGCTCAACATGGTGTACAATGTTTTGACTTTATGATCTCTTAATATGGAAATGGATATGCAAAACTGAAAATACACTTAGATTCCTTATGAGAAGGAGAGGTGGGGACTTGTTCTCGTAACAATCATCTAGCATGAAAATAAGTATTGCTCTATGGAGAAAAAAAGTATTTAGGGAAGAACCGAGAGAGAATGGAATGATTTCACCTTGAAGGAGTGTGATATTCATAGCCGAAATGTTGTAGAAGGATTGGACGAGGCTTATCAAGTGTATTCGTTTTGTCCCCTTTGCATTTTGACAATTAGTGTTCGCAGAGTTGGGAGCACGTCCGCGTGCCTCTGATTGGCCACACATCACTTTCTGAATGTACTGGTTGTCACGTTGGGTCAACCATTAGTGGAGGTTAGGGAGGACGTGGATCCTTGATGTTTGATTGGCTAGACGTCGCTGTCATTTGTACCTCTTGTCTCCTCCATGATAACTGTTAGTGAAGAGACACCTGTAAAGTGATGTGTGGACTATGATCGGTCAGATGTCACTGTCATTTGTACCTCATGTCCCCTTAGCGATAACCACTAGGAGGGACAGTTGATACAATGATCCCTAGACTATGATTGGCTAAAAGTCACTATCCATTTGTACTTTTTGTCTCCTCTGTTACTAGCATGTTATCGCATGGCTGGTAACATTAGCGGGTGGTTTTCCCACACAGTGAGTGATGTCCGTGGGTGATTTCTCATGGCCAATTGGTTGTTTAGCGTTTTGGATATATGTTTAGCGTGGACCCAGAGGGGATCCAGAACCATACTTTTCAAACCTTAAGATATAAGTATACATTGTTATGACTGTCCAAGTGTTAAACATTTGGTTGTTGAAACCAGTGGCGCAGCTTAGTTGGGGCGGGGAGGGGCGGCCGCCCCCCCCCCCCGGATTTTCGCGCAGAAGTTCTGATTATATAGTATCCATATAGAAAATTTTGAAAATATAGGGTTTCGACCCCCCGAAACTAGTGACTCCCGAACCCCCGGTGACTTCCGACCCCTCGAACGTTCGAGTCAAGCTTCGCCACTTGTTGAAACTTCCCTTGTCCGAAGAATATTCAAGATCTAGTTGCACCAAATATGCTTAAGGTGATCAAAGTTACGGCTATATAAACTAATTATATAAGTTGTCAACTACCTTTAGTAGATCCAATCAAGAAATATATTTGCTCGATCTGAAAACATACAACTACTACTCTCCCAACATCTAAATACTAAGAAAGTTAGTATTCATTCTTCACTACAGTATATTATCTAGTACACATTGTATGAGTTCCCACAATATCAAGGCAATCTAAACAAAAATATTGGATGTCAAAACCGGCGGATATTGATATGCATCAAATTATACATATTTTATACATCAAATTATTTGCAGTTTTAACATATTTACCGACTGTTACAAACATGATATTTCAACAGAAACTAAAAGAACTTTATTCGAATCAAAGAATCACAATCTAAACACAAATGATCTAAACAAAATCTCTCTAAGACTACAAACTCTCACTACCATCAATAGACAATACAAACAATGATCTGATGAACAGATACAAGATGTATCTGAACACAAACTACACAAGATCAAACCCTAGCTATTTAGACGAGTGAAATACAAAGAGATAATAACAAAAGATCTAAACTAATAATCTGAGAAGACGAAAGCTATTTATAGCTAGAAAGTGTGTTTGTTGGAGAACAAATCAACGGCTCAGATAAAAGGATCCAACGACTGATAATAAGTGTGTTTCTTTCACCCGGATCGCCAACATCAGCAACTCTACTGGTCTTGGGCCACTTGTTAACGAATCAGCAACAATCAACAATCAACTGGGCTTCTTTATCTGGGCCTATTCTTTACTGGACAATTCTTTATCTGGGCTCCTTTCTTTATCACACACTAGCCCAATCAGACCTACAAAGACCTTATGCAAAATGTTCAAATATTTGTGAAATCAATTGTAATTATAAAAATACTAACACCAACCATTTTGACCCATAATAGAATTGAATAGACTAAACTACATTTTTAACACCCCCCACAATTCTATTGTTTGAATGGGTCAATTAAACATAGTTTGCTACATAAGTATTCATGAGCAGAAGCTAACAAACCTTTTGTAAAAACATCTGCAACTTGCTCTTTTAAATCAATAGAAACAGTTTTCACAATACCCTTTAGAATTTGATCTCTTAAGAAATAAAGATCTAATTCAAAATGTTTTGTTTTGTCATAAAAAACTGGATTTGCTGCAATGGACATTGCAGCTTCATTATCACAACTTATATTAACAGGTAATTTAACAAACACTTTTAATTCCTCTAAGAAATTTTTAATCCACATTATCTCACAAGCAACAGCACACATAGCACGATATTCAGCCTCAGCTGAAGATCTAGAAACTGTAGATTGCTTCTTACTCTTCCAAGACACAAGGTTATTACCCAAGAAAACACAGAAACCAGTAACTGACTTTCTTGAGTTTGTACACTTTGCCCAGTCTGAGTCTGAAAATGCTTCCAGTTCAAAGTTATCAGATTTTTTAAACTTAATCCCTTTTCCAGGAGAAAGTTTTAAATATCTTAATAACTTAAAAGCAATTTTCAAATGACCCTTCAGAGGACTATGCATATATTGACTCAAGAAATGTACTGTGTATGCTATATCAGGGCGAGTATGAGACAAATAGATCAACTTACCAATCAGTTGCTGATATCCAGATAAGTTATCTATAGGTATAGACTGATTGGCTATTAATGTAGAAATCACATGATTTTGTTCTATTGGAACATTAACAGGTTTACAAGCCAATAATCCATACTCAGCTAATAAGTCAGTACAATACTTTCTTTGAGATAAAACAAGACCATCTTCTTCTTTAATAACTTCTATCCCTAAAAAGTATTGAAGTTTTCCTAAGTCTTTACTCAAGAATTTAGATTTAAGACTGTTTTTCAACTTGTCTATTTCAACAATAGAGTTTCCAGTAACTACAATATCATCCACATATACTAAAAGGATAATACACACAGAATTAGAACACTTAAAAAACAGTGACTGATCACATTTACTTCTTTGAAAACCAAACTCATATAAAACATTCACAAGTTTTTCATTCCACATTCTAGGTGCTTGTTTTAAACCATAAAGAGATTTTTTTAGTTTACACACCTTATTATCCTTTTGACTATAGCCTTTGGCTACAAGTCTTGCTTTATACCTCTCTATTTCACCATTAGCTTTGTATTTAATTTTATAAATCCATTTACAGCCAACTATATTCTTACCCTTAGGTTTATCTACAACAGACCAAGTATCATTCCTACTTAATGCTTCTAATTCTTCATTCATGGCCTGAACCCATTCAGGACTGTTAGAAGCTTCTTTAAAACTTCTAGGTTCAAAACTTTTTGACAAAGTAGAAGCAAAACACTTAGAGTCAAAGGACAAATTGGCAAGATTAACAAATTTTTCAATTCCATATTTAACTTTGCCTTCTACAATATATTCATTATATTTAGAAGGAAAGACTGAACTTCTAGAAGACTTTCTAATACTACTAGTACCAGCAGACTCAAAAGTATCACCCTTAGAAATGAAATTGTCTTCATTTTCAGTATTCACATGATGATCTGCCTTATCAGCCTCACTATTCCTGATATTTGACTGCCGAGGTTCAGCCAAGTCATTAACATCAGGCTGAGAATCTGATTGCATGTTATCATGTGTTCCTGAATTAGTCTTACCTAGCCCCTTTCTATCATCATCGGGATCATTTACCTCAAAACTGTTTTGTGAGTCTGTGTTTTCAAACATGTCAAAAAAATTTAAATGATTCACAACTTTTTCAGAATTTGAATCAAAGGTTTCAAAAAATTTTGGTTCCTTGAAAGGAAAAAAATTCTCAAAGAACTTTACATCCCTTGAATAACCAATTGTTTTACTATCAAGACTAAATACTTTGTAACCTTTTTTCTCATTGGAATAACCAATAAAAATACATTTTTCAGTTTTACTATTAAATTTATTAGTTTCATTTAAAACAGCACAAAAACACAGACATCCAAACAATCTTAAATGATCAAGAAAGGGTTCAAAACCATATATCAACTCATATGGAGTTTTTCCTCCTAAAACTCCTGATGGTGTCCTATTAATCAAATAAGCAGCAGTCAAAATACACTCAGTCCAAAACCTAATAGGAAGATTACTTTGAAATAAAAGAGCCCTAGCAACATTAAGAAGATGTCTATGCTTCCTCCTAACTATCCCATTTTGTTGAGGAGTATAGGCACATGTGGTTTGATGTATTATTCCCCTTTCTTTACAAAACTTTGACATTTGACTATTTACAAATTCAAGTCCATTGTCACTTCTGAACACCTTAACAATTTTATTAAACTGAGTTTGAATAATATTTACAAAATCTTTTACATTTTCAAAAACCTCAGTTTTATTTTTTAACAAACAAACCCAAACAGTTCGGGAATAATCATCAACAATCGTCAAAAAATACCTAAAACCATCTCTACTAACCACCCTGTAGGGAACCCAAACATCTAAATGAACAAGTTCACCAAGTTGACTTGACTTATGTTCACTTAATGGAAAGGGCTCCCTATGTTGTTTAGCCCTTAGACAAGTTTCACATGGCTGACTCTTGTCATGATCACCTATATTGAGTTTTGACCTAAGGACTTTAACAGCTTGTTCAGAAGGGTGCCCTAACCTAGCATGCCAAATATCATATAACTCACTATTATTAGAACACACCTTAACATTCAAACAGGTATTGCCACATAAGTACAACCCTTCAAGCTGTTTACCAGTCACCAGGACTTTCTTGGTTAACCGGTCCTGTATATAGCAAGTGTCCTCATCAAAACCAACATAGAGTTTATTATCCATAGGTAATTTGTGTACAGAAATAAGGTTAACTTTGTATTCAGGGACAACTAATACATCTTTTAAAACCACACCATTTGCAAGACT
The DNA here is from genome assembly GCA_032199755.1 of Ambrosia artemisiifolia. Taxonomy (NCBI): domain Eukaryota; kingdom Viridiplantae; phylum Streptophyta; class Magnoliopsida; order Asterales; family Asteraceae; genus Ambrosia; species Ambrosia artemisiifolia. The sequence continues at coordinate 34,993,754 of CM063526.1, read as the reverse complement.
GACATTACCAATATTAGTAACCAATGCTTTAGTACCATTAGGATGATTAACATGAATATTTAATTCAGATACTTCTATAAAATCAATTAATTCAACATCACTAGTGACCATATGTTGACTGGCCCTGAATCAACAATCCAACCAATCTTAACCTTATTCCCTACACAACTTGCAAAACCAAATACAGGTTTACCATACACATTAGCACATAAAAAACTACCTGAAACATTGCAGCTCTGTGGACTCTCCTTAGTTTTATCACTTAAAAGATTCAAAAGTTTAGTCATTTGCCCATTAGTTAAAGAAGACATAGGGTTATTAGAATTAGTATCAACATTACTCTGTGGACTCTAGATTGATTCCCCCTTGACCTCATCCAAGGGGGATACCCTATTAATTCAAAACATTTTTCAGCAAGATGACCATTCTTATGACAGTGAGTACATTTTAAAGCAGATTGACTACTAGTTTTATTAGCAAACCGTTTATTAAAATCTTCAAACTGATTAGTTTGAGTTGTTTTTGACAAAAAACTAACAGTTTTTGATTTTTTATTTGCCCCACTAGAATTCCTATGTGACTCTTCCCTAGACACAATAGCATAAGCCTCCTTCACAGTAGGCAATGAATCTCTAGTTAACAAATTAGTTCTAATAGTTTGATAACAACTATCCAATCCCATCAAGAACTGCATAAGTTTGATCATTTGACTAAAACTATTAAAATCTTTTGCAGCATCACAAGTACATGGAGGCAATTGAAGAATTTGATCCAATTGCTTCCACATCACATTCAATTTCTGATAATATTCTGACACAGAACTACCATCCTGATTAAAACTATTAATTTTTTGATACAAATCAAAGACCACAGAGCCATCTATTTTATCAAAAGTTTCCTTTAATTCTTTCCATACATCACTAGCAAGTTTAGAGAATACTTGTCCAAGATATAATTCCTCAGACATAGAGTTAAGAATCCAAGTAAGAACAATAGAATTACATCTATCCCATTGCCTAGCAAGAACAGGATCATCAACAGATTTAACACATTCCCCATTTATGAAACCTAGTTTATTTTTAACTTGTAAACCTAGGATCATAGCATTAGACCATACACTGTAATTCTCAGTTCCTTTTAGTTTAATATTAACAATAGTCAGGTTAGTGGAATAACTAGGATGAAGGTAAAGAGGGTCACCAGCATCAATCTTATTAACCAAGGTCACAGGATCAATAAGTGGTAAACCACCACCACCTTGACCTTGGCCTTGACCCCCTCCTTCATTCGACATATCTAGTTAAAAACAAGAACAGAGACACACAGCAGATCACACTCACAGGAAGCAAACAAACAGTAGATCAAACAAGATCACACAACAAACAGTAGATCAAACAAGATCCCACAACAATTAGACAGAACAAGAAAGCAAACAATCAAAAAAGGCGAAGCTGTACAGGTGTTCCAGATCACTGGTTCATCACTCAAGGTGCCAGCGTAGGTCCTTGTACAGGAGCCACCTAAGACCTAGACAAACCCTAAAGCTAATCAGGGACTCAAGCCCTGAGCAAACGACTCCTTAGGACAAACTCTACAAACAAAGTAATGAAAAGATCTCACCAAAGAGCCCAAGTTAGGGTTCACCAAGAACTCGTAACCTGCAACCTTCACTTAGGGTTACAGGTCAGAGGGCACAAGAAAATATGCTTTCCAATCCACACAGATCTCAAGAATAGATCAGATCCCACAAGTCCAGCTAAACCAGAGTGCAAACCCTAGATCTGATTTATCAGATCCAAACAGATACACACCAAGATCTCTCTTCTTTCAAGAAGCAGAAACCCTAAATCCAGCGGAAGACGATCAACACGAACTCAAAGCCTATAGCTCTGATACCATGTTACAAACATGATATTTCAACAGAAACTAAAAGAACTTTATTCGAATCAAAGAATCACAATCTAAATACAAATGATCTAAACAAAATCTCTCTAAGACTACAAACTCTCACTACCATCAATAGACAATACAGACAATGATCTGATGAACAGATACAAGATGTATCTGAACACAAACTACACAAGATCAAACCCTAGCTATTTAGACGAGTGAAATACAAAGAGATAATAACAAAAGATCTAAACTAATAATCTGAGAAGACGAAAGCTATTTATAGCTAGAAAGTGTGTTTGTTGGAGAACAAATCAACGGCTCAGATAAAAGGATCCAACGACTGATAATAAGTGTGTTTCTTTCACCCGGATCGCCAACATCAGCAACTCTACTGGTCTTGGGCCACTTGTTAACGAATCAGCAACAATCAACAATCAACTGGGCTTCTTTATCTGGGCCTATTCTTTACTGGGCAATTCTTTATCTGGGCTCCTTTCTTTATCACACACTAGCCCAATCAGACCTACAAAGACCTTATGCAAAATGTTCAAATATTTGTGAAATCAATTGTAATTATAAAAATACTAACACCAACCATTTTGACCCATAATAGAATTGAATAGAATAAACTACATTTTTAACACCGACACAAACAATGTTTTGGGTATGTAATTACTTTCTGGTTGATTGGCATACATAAAATCTAATAATATTGCAAAATGAAAAAAAAGGACAAACATCTGTGAAGTGACGGGTGGCGGGAAATTTTCCGGGTGAAAGCCTTAGTGCCCCTTATGTGCAGCCTTGACTCGCTTATGGGCCGGCCACTCTCGCGTCAGCGTGGACCCGGTTAAGACAACATAGTCTGACCATTGTAGAGTGGCTAGGCGATCCCCTTCTGGAAGGTTGTGATGATCTCTGCCACAACATAGAAAATCACATTCCAAAAATAAACATGAAAGCATAAAACCAAGAATAAAATTTTAATGCATATGCACAGCTACACAAGAACAAAGTCAACAAACCAAGTAACCAACCACAAAAGAATAACTAAAGTCATAACCGGCCATAGTGGTGGAGAGATGGAGTGGCTTCTGTTTCACCTATGTGATCAAAGGTTCGATCCCCACTTTCAATATTTATGGTTTGGTATCCGGGTGAAGATCGAATACGGGTACCGCCGGTTCGAATCTGACGGGCGGCGAGGTTTTACCGAGTTCTATAACACTGTCGTGCCTTCTGGCGGGTGGGGCTCGAGTTTCCGCACATCGGGAGAAGGCGGGGGCTGCTGGAGATCGAGTAGTTGATTCTTGGGCACGACGCCCCGCAAGAGTGGTTGCCACACAGTTGTTCGCGGATAAAAAAAACTAAAGTCAACAAAGTCAACAAACCAAGTACTAGTCTTCCTATGGCCTAGTACCAACAACGAACCCAATACTTGATCCTTAGTGGGCCAGCTGTAGTCCCAATACATGTTTATGACTTATGAGTAAATTCTATGTTTATCATGCACGCTATCATTACAATCAACAAACCAAATCAAACAAAAATACACAATTACACAGTTGTATAATATATATTTATGCAACAAACAACTATTTAGAGGAGGCCTTTATTATCATCAACAGATGTACTACCAGCGAACAGTAATAAACTCTATTATTTGTTTTATGAATTGAACACATATGTAAATCCTAAAGTTTGTAACTTTAGTGATAAAAAGATGAACATGATTAATTGGTTATTTAGTCTGTGATTAGTATAAGCAAGAACATCCATAAAACCCGTCATAACTTGATGAAAACTAAATCAAATAGAGTGATTTATGACTCTACGATGTTTAACTAAGAGTCTAGATTCTGAAACAATTCAATCCCTTGCCTTCTCATTAAGATACAATGGAATATATATACAATAATAGTTTATCTCTAAGATGGAAGGTGTAACAACCTTCCCTTAACTATAGCAATCACAATAAATACAATAAATACATTTAAATATAGATAGAGTCTATTACACCCCCGCAGTCGAAGCCGGAGGTGATCGAAGGCTGAGACTGGTTCGAAAATCTTCAAAGAGTACGCGTGGAAGACCCTTGGTGAATATGTCAGCAATCTGGTATCGAGACGGAACATGAAGCACTCGAACTTGGCCTTTTTGAACTTTTTCGCGAACAAAATGAATGTCAAGCTCTATGTGTTTGGTGCGTTGATGTTGAACCGGGTTGCTCGATAAATAAATTGCGCTAACATTATCACAATAGACTAGCGTGGCAGTGGAGTGAGGACGACGAAGCTCGAGCAGGAGGTTCCTAAGCCAGCAAATTTCAGCAACAACATTCGCAACACCGCGATACTCGGCTTCAGCACTGGAGCGGGAGATGGTTGCTTGGCGTTTGGAGGACCAGGATATAAGGTTATCACCATAGTAGACGCAGAAGCCACTAGTGGATCGGCGTGTGTCTGGACAACCCGCCCAGTCGGCATCGGTGTACGCTATCAAACGTGGATCCTTAGACGGACCAAGAGTGAGGCCAAAGTCACTCGTACCCTGAATATAGCGGATAATCCGCTTAAGTGCGTTCCAGTGATCGGCTTTAGGAGCATGCATATGAAGGCAGATCTGTTGAACCGCATAAGCAATATCTGGTCTGGTGAAGGTCAAGTACTGTAATGCACCAGCGAGACTGCGGTAGAGGGATGGGTCGGGAAAATCCGAACCAGCATCTGCACCAAGCTTGGAGTTAGTATCAACTGGAGTGTGTACGGGTTTGCAAGAAGACATGCCAGCTCGTTCAACAATCTCACGAGCATAGGCAGTTTGCGAAAGGAACATAGAGTCTCCTTCGCGCTTGACGTTGGGGCCCAAGAAGAAACTGAGGGGGCCTAGATCTTTCATTGCGAATTCAGATGAAAGATGCGCCATGAGAGTAGCATGCAGAGATGCAGAGGAGGTAACAAGGACAATGTCGTCAACATAAAGAAGAAGGTAGGCGACCTGAGTATCCTGATGGTATGTAAATAGAGAAGCATCACACTTGCTTTGTGCAAACCCGATAGTAAGAACATAGTCAGTGAACCGTTGATACCAGGCTCTTGGAGCCTGTTTGAGCCCGTAAAGAGACTTTTTAAGACGACACACGTGATCTGGATGGTTTTTGTCACGAAATCCCATGGGCTGATACATGTAGACAGTTTCATTTAGGTGACCATGTAAGAACGCATTTGTGACATCCAATTGATTAACCTGCCAAGACTGTGAAAGTGCAAGAGTGAGTACAGTACGGATAGTAGCAGGTTTGACCACTGGGCTAAAAGTCTCTCCACAATCAACCCCGACCTGTTGAAGGCGACCATCACACACTAAACGCGCCTTGTACCTTTCTAATGACCCATCGGACTTGTATTTATGTTTGTATAACCACATGCTCCGAATAACATTCATGTCTGGTGACCTAGGAATTAATTCCCATGTCTCATTTCTAATAAGAGCTTGGTATTCATCGGTCATAGCTTTATACCATTCCGGTGTGGACAAGGCCTCGGTGGGGGTTTTGGGTATGGGGACGGGTGTAGAGGTAGAGGTATGAAGGTTGAGGCGATGTTTGGGTTTAGAGATGCCATCCATGGCGCGTGTGCGCATAGGATGAGTGGAATGTGGCGGAGGTGGTGGTGGTATATTGTGGGCCGGAGATGTGTGCGGTGGAGTGGGTGAGTGATGGGCCTGAGGAGGGGTGGTCTGGGTAGGCGGTGTTTGTGGGCCGGGTGAAATGGAAGTAGGGGATGGATATTGGGCCGCAGGTATAGGGGAGGCTGGGTTGTGGGGCTGGTTAGGTGGAGTTGGCTGGAATGGGGAGTGGGCCGAAGTTTGGTGTTGGGCCGGAGGAGTCTGGGGTGGGCTGGTTGGGGTTGGCTGAAGTGGATGGTCTGTTGGATTGGGCTGAACATGGGGCCAAAGTGAAGGTGGGAACACAGATAAAAACTCATAAGAGGGGGGCGGTTGGATAGTATTGGCGAAAGGAAAGGTGGTCTCATCAAAGGCCACATGACGAGAAATGGTAATGGTTTTGGTTTTAAGGTTGAAGCATTTGTAGCCCCGATGGGTGGTTGGGTAACCCAAGAATACGCAAGGCGTAGAACGAGGGTCATTTTCATTGAGCCTAACTTAGTGCTATTGATTTTATAAAAACAGGTGTCAAATCTAATTTCGTGACGGAAACTTTGGGTTATCTTATGGTGGTCATAACTCACTCAATATGAGTCCAAAGTACAAAAAAATTATATTATAGCATGTAGCCGTATGAGTCGTGAAATTTTCCAACTGGTCTTGCGTGAGTTGGACAAACGTACAAATCTTAATGGTCTTTTTTTCATAAACTGACAGCATAAAAACGTTGTTGCTACCTTTCAGTGTTCCATGATTTTCTGTAATTTTTCTACACAATGGAAGATTATAGAAAAATGTTTGAGATTTAGAAACATGCAGGAACACGTTATGAAGTTTTCAAATTTTATTTTGACCGTTTATAAAAACAGGTGTCAAATCTAATTTCGTGACGGAAACTTTGGGTTGTCTTATGGTGGTCATAACTCACTCAATATGAGTCCAAAGTACAAAAAAATTATAGCACGTAGCCGTATGAGTCGTGAAATTTTCCAGCGTGATTTGGACAAACGTACAAATCTTAATGAGCTTTTTTTCATAAACTGTCACCATAAAAACGTTGTTGCTACCTTTCAGTGTTCCATGATTTTTTGTAATTTTTCTACACAATGAAAGATTATATAAAAATGTTTGAGATTTAGAAACATGTAAGAACACGTTATGAAGTTTTCAAATTTTATTTTGACCGTTTATTTGGTCAATAAAGTCCGTAAACTTGGCCTTCAAAATGGCTCGCAATAAATTGTTGATTCACCTTGTTTGAGCATTAACTTGATTCCAAACAATGTTATTTAATATATATATATATATATATATATATATATATATATATATATATATATATATATATATATATTGAAACTTCAACTTCATTAAACACACGGACAAGTCCTCAAACCGAGGACCGCCACCACCATTACATCAAAAAATACAAGGGAGAAGAACACTAATCTTCCCACCTAACATCTTTAAATCTAAATCTATAAAATAACCAAAAAAACGAAGACCTTTTAATATTCCAAACAACCATTCTTCCAATTATCTTTTTGTTGTTGAAGACCCGATCATTTCTCGAAGCCAAAGAAACCAACATGTGACAATTGCAATACCTTGAATGATCTTTTTACCCCACTTCCCACTACTCGCTTGCTTGTGAAGTTCCAAACAATCCCGGATACTGAAAGCAAAGAAAGGGGGCAGCCCACACCAAACACACACTTTTGACCAGACTTCAAAAGCTATAGGACAAGTAACCAAAATATGCTCCACGGATTCATCTTCCCATTCGCACAACGAGCATAAAAGGCTGCCAACCTGGATGTTTCTTCTACGAAGCTCTACCTTTGCCGGTATACGACTCATCTCCGCTCTCCAAGCTAAAATATTACACTTAATATATAATTAATGTTAAAACCTAAAACACTATTAGACAACTTTAGTATAAGTACCTAATATGAAGTTAAGTCACATAAACCAATCATAAGGTATAGGATTTGAAAAGGGCAAGCAGGCGCAAGAACACAAACAGAAGATTGATCATTAATCATTGATTATAAAAACAAAACGCTTATCAATTCATCGAACCTAGTCCTTATATGCGATATATACATTGTAGTTTTCATGTAGGATGCCCATTATATTGTAGCAACCTTTGTGTGGATTGTCTTAGCATCATATCGGGTGAGTTCGTAGACCCTTTTTACTTGTTTTATCTTTTAACTAGATGGTGGAGAACATGCAAGTTGAAACTTGTAAACTTAACCGCTTCCTATGTATATGTTATAAATTAAACGTGATGTTGATAACTTGAAACTATAACCATTTAGCTCTGGGATAGAGTTGTTGGACAGTATTGAATAACGCTATTCGGGTTGACACCCCTACTCTTGAACTATGATGATTGCTAGCTAAAGTATACAAATGCCACATTAGACGGCCTTGGGCGAATATCTCCAATTTGTAACATATCTTGTGACAACTTCGAACTATTAATGTAGCATAACTTTGACCCTATTAATTTTTGTGTAAGTCTTTAAAACGGGGCATAATATAACGTCAGTAGGCTTGGTTATAACTATTATGAACTTTACCCGTTTAATCTCATCATACATGTTGCATGTAAGCATAAACAAAACTTTTCTTATCAAATTTATTTAACTATTTTAGCGTGCTAAACTATAAACTAGCGTCTCGCCAACTTTTTAGTTGACCATTTTAGAATGTTTTTCATGTGCTAATCATTACTTGGATTTGAATTAGTAGAGAGTTGCACTGGGGACTTGATTGCATGAATAACTTGCTTATTTGAGACATTATATGGCTAGCCTTTGGTTCATCCCATTCATATGTTTCACACCAGTGGCAGATTTACACCAAAAATTCAAGGGTTATGTTAAATAAAATTACCGTGCTTTCATACAATGTCGACGAAACAAAAAAATGTCCAAAAATTTTCTTTGTTGTACCTATATAATGTTTAAAAAATACCGAAGTTTCATACAATGTTCAAACATTTTCTACCATACTTGCATATTATTATTACCAATATTTGGACTTTAAGTTGGACCAATATCATCAGTTTTTGTGGCTTTCCTTTTAAACAAATTGCTAATAAAAGCTTATTCAGAACGTGGTTTCATCTTCCAACTACCCTAATTTTAGAAGAAACAAAATATAAACCACAATCAATTTGACAATTCCATATAAACCCTAAAATCAAATGTCAACCATAATTAATTGTACATATACCCTAAGGCCTAATCAATTGCATATAAACAATTGTAGATAAATAATTAGAACTTAAAATTCTGGAATTTTACCCGATTAGTGATTGCACAGTTAAATTACACATCCAAAAACCCTTTTAATTATAACATCCATAAACCCAATCATACATCCAAAAACCCAAATTTCAAACATATAGTAACTGTAAAGTATATTAGTGTAAACCCTAATCTATGTTAACAAATAGGGGGTTAGCGCTAGAATCATGGAAGATGTTGTTGGAGACTTGGAGTAATGGGTTGGGCACGGTTTTGAAGTCTTATAAAAAAAATACATTGGACATTATATGTTAGAGTTTAATAAAATATTTGAGGGGTAATATTAAATAATTTTAGGGGTAACGTAAGCTTATTTGAGGGGTAATTGAATATAAAAAAAATTCAATTTGCTGTAAAAGTTGATGGGTGAAGGGATATGGTCTCAAATCATTGCGGGGCAACATGCAACGCCCCATGATCGTGCATAGCACAGAGGGGACAACAAGTACAGTGCGAGCGCCGCCCTACCAATCAGGTACTATGAAGCCACATCATCAATAATCTCCACTAACAGTCAAAGCTAGATGAGACAACAGTACGAGGGGAAAAGGACGACCAGCCAAATAGGGGCTGCAAACGTGTGGCCACCCCTTTTAAGCCACGTGCCCGTAGCAAAACAACTACCAATAAAATCTCGCCACGCGGAGAAGGTCAAGGCAGTACCCCACTCATCTCTCTCATTGATTAATATTCTCATTTGTCTTATACTAACATTGGGTTGCAGTAGTGGAGGTACCACCTAACTGGGTTCGGCCTACTTCAGGTTAGGGGGTTGATGATGTCGGCCAGGGCCGGTGATAAGGGGGTGCGGGTAGGACTCCCGGCCCGGGCCCAATTTCTAAAGGGGCACTTTGAGCGGCAATGAGTGTTTTCTTTCTGCAAGTATTTTTTTTTCTGTTTTCGACCCAAAAAAAGATTTCATCTTGACATCACTGGATATAAACACCAGAAGGTGAAGAGTAGATAAGAAACAAGATGAGTCATACATGAAAAGTAGATTGGAAAGATATGACAGAATTAAAAAAAAAAATTGAAGTGTGTTACTTGAGATTTGGGTTGTGGTACAGTAGTTGTGCAACTTTTATAGTAAATTTTAATATATACTAGTACTACAAAACAGTAATTGGCTCACGCATTTTCACATGATGCAAGTCAAATTCATATTTTATTAAAGAACTTTTGAAATCTAGACATAAGATAATGGCCCTTCAAATTAATATGGAATTTTAAGAAATTGTGGTTTTTTTTATGAGCCAATTACCCAAACATATTAATTTTTATAATTATTATGACACTTTCAGTTCTGTATTAAGGACACCAGTTCAACGTCTGCTTCGGTTATGAAAACATTGCTTAAAAGACCTAAGACTAAGAGGCACATATTTCGTGGCTCGGCCCAGGCACGTGAATTTTCAGGGACGGCCCTGATGTCGGCCTATGTGAGTCCTATTAAAGATGAACTTATTCTCCTTGAAGGACACTTTGGAATCATTCAAAAAACACATGCTCAGTGTGTCACCACCATTTTTATGCCTGTAAACAAGAAACATCTTTTAGCAGTTATCTTCCTACTTCATTTTTTTTCAGGTCACATTCACCTCACAGTCGTAGATGTTTAACGAATGATAAACTCTATAAACTCATCGGTTTATCATTCTTAACTAGAGGCTAGAATAATGTTCTTTAGCGGGAATGTGACATCTAGACATAGATTAATATAAATATCACGACATACTAAAAATTTTCCGAAATTTTATAAAGCGAAGAAAATTCTCAAAAGTAGTAAAATAATAAAAACGTGTAAGAAATAAAATTGATTACTGTTAAACATGTTTTTTCTTTTATAGCATACATAATTTTATTAAATCAAATAAAAACAAAACCATGTCCAAAATTCAAATCAAGTAAACGTGTGATGTTGGTACACGTTATTTTCTTCTAGTTATTTAGATCCACTCTCAACTGTTTTCTTTTTAATATTTATTTTTAATCATCCTACTAAAAAAAGATTCATGATGAAACTAACGTTTTTTTAATGATGAAAATACATGATAAGGTAAAAAAAAAAGACGTAGACACATGTAAATCTATACATATAATAAACCAAAGCCATTTTAATGACATGACATTCAAAGAGGCATTCTCTTCATTGAGTGTGTCATGTTTCATCCTATGTGGCATTGAGATATTTTAGGAAAAAAAAGAATTTAAAAACAAAATTGGATTTTTCTCTATTATGTTTCCTCCCATAATTTTTAAATGTTAATATCTTTTATATACCAGATTTTTTAAAGAAAAAAATTACACCAAATTAACGAGCGTTTTATTATCTTTCCAACGAATACCATAGTGCTATATAAAAAACGGAGAAAAAACAACTATTTTTTTGTGTGGCTTCGTTCATACAGAAAAAAAAAACACAAATTGTTCAGGTAAATCATTAATCATGTATAGGCAAGTCACTAATTATGTTCAAATCAGTAAATATGAATTTTATTTTCAACATGCGTTAGCATTCGAGTTATACATTGTTTTAGATTAGATATTAATATTAGAGTTATACATTGTTTAAGGTTAGGCGTTAACATTGGAGATACATTTTTAATTGTTTTAGGTTAGGTGCTACCCGAAGCTTTCCTACATATAATTGTAAAGCGCATCATTCTATTTCATACGTAAATTTAATATGTCTTATTAGATTTCTCAACCCCGGGACGTTCCCGGGGTATAATCTAGTTTTATTATTAAAAGAAAATGATATTTTACACAGCTATTGTTACAACATATTCTTAATAAACATAGAAATATGTTACCAAATACTAATTGTCAATGTTCAATTAGGATTGTTGGGAATGAACGGAGTCTATCTAGTAGACACAAGTTCATAAAAAGGAAATCTGAGTCAAATACCAGTTCATAATCTTAAATACCAGCTAGAAATTGAGCTCGTATTCAATTCAAGCAAATTGGTGACTCGAAAATTTGGCTTGTTTTTTAGAATTTTGATGATTTTGTATATGGGAAAAGATAACGTACAAAGAACCTTAACGTGAGAAGTGTAAGAATCATTCTTAGCTATTAGATTAAGACGGTGACAAGATGATAATTAACAACCCTAATCATATTTGAGTTAATCTAACCAAGGGTAAATTAGGAAAAAGCGTTTAAAATTTTAAATCGAAACAACAGACTCAATCAAAACATAGTTTTTCAACGATTGAAACACGATTTCATCGTTTTAAACGTTCAGAATGATTACACAATCAAAATAACAAAAAACTTTCGATTACCATTAACGAAAACGTAAAAAATAAAAAAAAACAGAGCTTTACACTGGGACGATTAATCATACGAAAAACATACAACTATGAATAAACGATCGTAATATTTGTCAAATACTTTCGATTTTGTTTCAATAAGTATAATTAAACATAAAAATTAAGTTAAAAAAAGTCGCAGGCAAAAAAATGAAGTTGGTGATAACAGAGTGTTTTAAACGCACATACATTATTTTAAACGCACGATGTAATGATTATGTTGTAGAATTTAAACTCACATGCCTTGAAACGCACCTTGTAAGTGTTTGGACGCACGTTATAAGTGTTTAGACGCGCGTTAAAAGGGGAATGTATATTTAAAAGCATGTATATAAACATTTACAACGTGCTTCTAAACATTTACAACGTGCGTCTAAACACTTACAAAGTGCGTCCAAACACTTAAAAGGTGTGTTTCAAGGCATGTGAGTTTAAATTTTACAACAAGTGCGTCTAAACATTACAACGTGCGTTTAAAACACTCTTGTTTTGGTCAAAAATTACTAAGTAGAAATAATTTTGTTTTCCAAATTAGAAATTGTGAGGTAGAGTGCTATATGTGTTAATCAAGTTTGTAATCTAGTTATATTCTGAAAATGGTTAATGAGGATGCTAAAGAAATAAATATATGACAACTATGCTCGGGATGGAAAAGGTATGATTCGGGATGGACAGTTATATCCTGAGGATGTAATTGTTGGCAAATTCAAGGAACAAGTATGAAAAGCACTAAAACACAAAGAACAACACTCGATGTACGAGGAAAGCCATTGATCAGTCGTAGATCGCCGGCATAAAAACTCGGGAGGAGACTAGGCCCCTGCCTTGTTTGTTAATATTCTGAGGATGTTAACATTCTGAAACTTTTTTGTTTAATAGGTGCTTCGTTTGCCAAGTTTGCTTCTTCTCTGAACGACGTTTACCTTCGGTGTAAAGTTGTTTACGACTTACCTGAATCAGCAAGGACCTTTGAAGTGGAAGAGAATTACACCACCAGTCAAGCCTCCGAGATGTCTGGTGAGTATGTTATGTTCATCCTGAGGATATTCATTACTTTATTTGTTTACTAACCCTGCTATTGTCATAATTTCAGCTAAGAAACCTGCTTCCTTTGATTTGGATGGCATCGACAGTATGGATGTCAAGGCAACCAAAGTGACCTCTCCATCACCATCTAGCTCCAAGATGGTTACTCCTTCATCCAACCCCCTAAGTCTAGGGCTGCTGCTGCTTCGAAGAAGAGGAAGGCAAGTGCTGCTTCTGCCATTGCTCAGGATATCACTCCCTTTGAGGGTTTAGGCTTTGATGATGTTTTGAACAAGATCTCCCAGTTCACTCTCTAGGTATGGACCTATCCTGAGGATGACACTGATATGTTAGTAACAAAAAGTCAGAAGTACTTACTGTTTTGGTCAAAAATTACCTAGTAGAAATAATTTTGTATTCCAAATTAGAAATTGTGAGGTAGAGTGCTAAGAGTGTAATTGTATTGTTAAAACTAGTTATATTCTGAAAATGCTTAGTCAGGATGTAATAAGAAGTAAATAAGTGACAACTATGCTCGGGATGGCTTAGGTTTGCTTTGGGATGGACAGTTATATCCTCGGGATGGAACTGTTTATAACGAATAAATAAAGTAGTAAAACACAAAGAACAACACTCGATCTACGAGGAAAGCCCTTGATCAGTTGTAGATCGCCGGCATAAAACCTCGGGAGGAGACTAGGCTCCTGCCTTGTTTGTTAATATTAATTTGGTAAGAAGATACAACTTTGGATGAGTGAATGGACGAGTGTACTAAGATTACAAGATAGTGTAAGCAATGTGTCCTATACTCGTCGAACACCCCCATTTATATAGTACAATGAAGTAAAAAATGAATCCTGTGAGATCCGCTATGTAGTTAAGCTCCTTTAATATTGTTTAAAAGCTGTTTCAGGTGAACGTTGGAGGTCTTCAACATAATGTAGTCGTTGGATAACGGTTTCTTCTCAGCTAGTCATTGTTCCAGCTGTTTCCTTATTTGTCGCCGATATTAAATGCATATCGGTTACAACTTTGACTCCATCTTCAATCTTGGACTATGAGTTATACTTCTATCTTTGACTTCTTCAATTGAGGATTATAATATAGACGTTGCTGAGTATAAAAATCCATATTATAACTTAGTTGTACCTGCAATTATGCACAAGAAACCTAATTCGTTAGTTCATTCTCAGGATGTGCACATGCTGAAATACTGTTACATCCTGAAGTCAGTTGAGTCCTTCAGCATCCTGAGGATGGTACATTAGGGATGTGAGGTAAAATCATCCCGAGGATTTTCACCACCAACAATTGTCCCCAAACAATATGTTACCGTTAATATCTTTCAAGGTAAAAATATTTTTTAATCTAAATATCTTCTCTGATGACTGATGGGATGTCTTGTCAGGATGACAACGACAAGTTTCACGGCGGTAATTTTGTGATGACCGTTACAACCATCATCTTCTGCCCTCTATATCTAGAGCTTATCCTTTCCTTTATAATCACATCTGATTTTTAAGAATGTAATTTCTTCTTCTTTCTCTCACTTTTCTTCTTACACCTGCAAAATATTAGTACTATTCCGAAGATGGCAAAAAGATCCACAAGAGCTTCGGGGAGTGTGGGAACTTCTAGTGACTTTATTCCCCAAAACCTCTTGAGTCATCCTGAACAGGAGATCTGTTCTTTCGATAATAAGGAGATTCGAGCCCTAAAGAACTCAAAAATCTTCCTGAGTTCTGCTGAGTTTCGTCCTTATGACCCTCATGCAAGATCAGATTTTGCATCTCCTACCTGGGTCTGCTTCCTGTACTTACCATTCCTTCTATGGTTGAGGTATCCTTTTCCAAAGTTTATCAAAGATTTCTTTGATATGACTGGGATGGCTTATTCCCAAGCCATGCCTGAACTTTGGAAGATTCTGATGGTTTGTAGCAGGCTCATCGAGGATCATGGTGTCCATCTTCAAGTGGGGGACCTGGCTCATGTTTATAAGTTGAGGACACACGGTTCCCACCGTTAGGTTCTTCAAGTTATAGAAAAGGATCCACCCTTTCTGTTTAATGTAGTAAAATCTGAGAAAAATTGGAAAACGAAGTACTTTTTTGTTAAGAGGAGTTCTATTCCTCATGGGAATGAGATTTCGTCTTTATTGGTTAAAGAGTGGTAAAATTATTTTTAGTGTTTTTATAAAAAAAAAATTAGTTACATCTTGAAGATGTTAACATCCTGAAACTTTTTGTTCAACAGGTGCTTCTTTTGCTAAGTTTGCCACCCATGTGAACGACGCTTTTCTTCGGTGTGGAGTTGTTTATAAGTTACCTGAATTAGTAAGGACCTTCGAAGTGGAAGAAAGTTATACCACTAGTCAAACCTCTAAGATGTCTGGTGAGCATGTCATGTTACATCCTGAGGATGTTTATCATTTTATTTACTAACCCTGTTATTATCTTAGCCTCAGCCAAGAAACCTACTTCTTTTGACCTGGATGATATTGATAGCATGGCTACCAAAGTGACATCCCTATCTCCTTCAAGCTCCAAGATGGTCACTCCTTCCTCCAACCCCCCTAAATCTAGGGCTGCCGCTGCTGCTTCAAAGAAAAGGAAGGGGAGTGCTGCTTCTGCCATTGCTCAGGAGATCACCCTTTTTGAGGGTTTTAGCTGTAACAAAATTTTGAGCAAGATCTCCCAATTCACTCTTCAGGTATGGTCCTACCCTGAGGATAACACTGATATGTTAGTGAAAAAAGGTTAGGAATACTTACCTTTTATTTTTCTTGTTAGGGCCATGAGTATCTATCAAAGTCTCTGGATGCTGTTGCTCAAGAGCTTCATGAGGCCCAGACCAAGCTTGAAGATGTTCAGAAGATTTCTTATGAGAAAGGAAAATTTCTCGAAGCCAAGCTGGCAGAGACTGAGGCTGAGGCTGAGCTGAAGAGAGTGAAGGCTGAGCATGCTAAGGCCCTGTTGGATCAGGAGAAGGAGGCAGAGGATCACATGAATGGGCTCATCAAGTCTGCTACTATTTCTGTCTTTCAGGCAAGGGTGAAGATGGCTCTCCAGGCCAAGGATCCAGGTTTTGATCAGAATACCTGGGATGTCGAAGCCTAGAAGGAGAAAATTAAGAGACTGGGCGGAAAAGAAGTGGTTTATGAGCCTGCTCCTGTTATCCATCCCGAGGATGTGGACAAAGATCCTGAGGATGCAGAGGTGAAGGTGGCAGAGGCCAAGATTGCTAAGGTGGTGAAGGACCTTGCAGTGGGCGATGAAGGATGTGTTGAGTAGGCTGGAGCCCACTTTTTATTTGATCTTTGTGGTTGTGTTGGTAGTCTTTGAAAAAATTCAGACAATTATTAATATGTAATAACTTAGGATATTATAAGGTTTAGGGTGGAGGGATCTTGGTTTCAAGACGAAGCCCCAAATCTTCTATTGACCCGGACCGTAGATGTTGACCCCTGGTGGATGGGTCCTGGTTTTGGATGAAGCCAGGGGTTGACATCAAATTTCGACTATGATGCATTATATGGTAACAATCTTTTGACGCTATTATCTTTGTGTTCTTTATTTTCCTTGATATTCTGCAAACATTAGCAAACACTTAGTGTGTAAAGAAATAATCAAAAATAATACCTTTTGTATTTTCTCTGTTGAATAATTCTTCTGATCTTGCCATATTCTTCATAAATCCTTCTCATCGTCAGGATGATCTTCATTATCCTGAGGATGTCCCCAGTTTCTTCTTCATCCTTGGGATGGTCTTGCATCCTGAGGATGTCCCCGGTGTAATATCTTCAAGATAGACTTTAAATCTACAATCCTTTGTAAAAAGAATTGTGTTTTAATAATATCCTGTAAAGGAAAACTTTGTTATTATACTGGCGACTTAGGCCTTTGGTTTAACTGGGATCGAACCCCTTTGTAATAACTTGGTGACAAAACCAATATGTAATATCTTGAGAATAACTGGCGACAAGGCCCTTAGGAGTAACTAGCGACAAGGCCCTTAGGAATAACTGGCGACAAGGCCAAATACGCAAGAGACATTGAAAAATGTCTAAACCTTAAGAGCTCCATCGTATATCTCAAAGATAATGAAATTGTCAGCCACTTTTACATGGACTGGTCCCACCATCCCGAAAATATACATGGGCAACGTGCGCACCAGGCGAGGGTTGCTAACCCAATAAGAAAGGTGAAAACCTTTAAACCTTAGGAAGGTGTCAGACACCTTAACGGAGGAGAGGGTGGCCAGCCCCCTAGTCTTTTAAGCATTCCATCTTCAGGATGGTACTGCAAAATTCTCAGGATGGACTATTTCTAGACCATGTTTAGTGAAAATATAATTGATCGAAATAGATTAAGGGTAAGTACTTACATATGGAGATGATTCATCTCTATCAGCCTTCACCTTCATCCCACCTGTGATTCGGACCATGGTTTCTCTTCCAGAGAGATCAGTCACATGCATCCCTAGGCATGGTAGTATTTTAAGTGAATAGCATTCCAAGCCCTTGGTAGAATCTCTCCTTCCATTGTTGATAACCAATACGCTCCTTTACCAGCTTCAGAATCGATCAAGTATGGACCTTCCCACTTGGGAGCTAGCTTACCATCGCTTAGTTTTGTTGTGTTTTGGAAGGCTTTTCTTAATACCAAGTCTCCTTCTTGAAATCTTCTTATCCTGATATTCTTGTTGTAAGCTTTAGCAATCCTTTGTTGATATGCTGCCATTCTTACTTTAGCAGCATCCCTGAGTTCATCCACTGTTTCCAAATCCTGTAGTAATGCTTCGGAATTGGTAGTTGCATCTTGAAGATGTTTCCTTGCTGTAGGCATGACCATCTCTGTTGGCAGGATCGCTTCTGTTCCAAAGACCAAGGAGAAAGGCGTCTGACCAGTGGCATTCTTGGAAGTAGCCCTATCAGCCCAGAGTACAAATGGAAGTTCTTCTGCCCATTTCCCCAAGCTTCTTCTTCTTCAGGTTGTTGACAATGATTTTGTTTGAAGATTCTGCTTGTCCATTAGCTTGAGGATGGACTGGTGTTGAAGTCACCATCTTGATCCCCCAACTCTCACAAAAGTCAGTTGTTCTTTTGCTAATGAATTGAGAGCCATTGTCACAAATAATCTCATATGGTACTCCAAATCTTGTTAGGATATTTCTTTTTATGAATGAGTCCACCTCTTTATCTCTGACTTGCACAAATGCTTCAGCTTCAATCCATTTTGAGAAGTAGTCTGTCATCACTAGCATGAATACCTTTCCTCCAGGAGCTTTGGGTAGCTTTCCTACTATGTCCATTCCCCATTTCATGAAGGGCCATGGTGAAATAATAGGATGTAGTGGTTCAGCAGGCTGGTGAAGGATGTTGATATGTCTTTGGCATGGATCACACTTTTGGGAATATAGCATGGCATCCTTCTTCATAGTAGGCCAATAGTACCCCGTCCTCAAAGTCTTCGAGTAGAGAGATCTTGCTCCTGTATGATTTCCACATTCTCTTTCGTGGATGTCCTTGAGCACCTCGTTTGCTTCATCCTTGTTAAGACACCTCAAATATGGACCTGCAAGAGATTTTCTATACAAAATATTGTCTATAATTGTAAATTTAGATACCTTTATCCTGAAAGCCTTTGGATTTTCTCCATCAGGAATGACATCTTCTTGTAAATATTTCATTATGGGGGTCATCCATGATGAATCGTCTTGTATCTGAGTGGCTAAAACAGTGATATCTTCAGGATGGGCTGTTTTATCCTCAGGATGTGCCTGGCTATCTTCAGGATGTGCCTGGCTATCCTCAGGATGCCACTCTTCAATCGCTGGTTTCAGGATGTGGATGATGGGAATCTTGGACCCTTCTGGTAGATTAAAGGAGGATCCGAGGTTTGCTAAGGCATAAGCTTCAGCTTTTTCTTCCCTAGGTACCTGTGTTAGTGAAAATTCTACAAAAGAAGTAGATAAATTTTAACAATTTCAAGATAAATGGCTAACTTTTGTCCTTTTCCTGCATATGATCCATTGAAATGGTTAGTAATCAACCAAGAATCAACAAAGACTTCAATATTAACAAAATGCATGTCTCTAGCAAGTTGTAAACCAGCAATGAGAGCTTCATATTCTGCCTCATTATTGGTTGTTTGAAATGCACATCTAATGGCATGGGGTATCTTGTCCCCTTGGGCCGATTTTAGTAGTATTCCTAGACCTGTGCCCCTTGCATTCGAAGCACCATCAGTGTATAGAGTCCATTTTTCTAAATTTTCATTTAGTTGTTGAACTTCAGACTCTACTTCACTCAGGATGTCACTACTGAAATCAGCCACAAAGTCTGCTAGAGCCTGTGACTTGATTGCATTTCTAGGCTCATACTCTAAGTCAAAAGTACTTAGTTTAACTGACCATTTTGCCATTCTTCCAGACATTTCAGGTTTTATAAGTACATTTTTAATGGGATAATTAGTTTGAACATATATTCTATGCGTTTCAAAATAGTGCCTTAACTTAGCAGAAGCCATTATTAAAGCCAAGATAAGTTTTTCGAGATGTGAATACCTGGTTTCAGCATCTAGTAGAGTTTTACTTACTTAATAGACAGTATGTTGTTGCCCTTCGAAGTCCTTTACCAAGACAGCACTTATTGCATTCCCAGAAACTGCAAGATATAGCTTGAGAGGTTCTCCATCCTCAGGTTTCATCAATAATGGAGCTGCTGCAAGATAGTCTTTCAGCTTCTTCAATGCTTCTTCATGTCTCTGTCCCCGGTCGAATTTGTTATTCTTCTTCAGGATGTCGTAGAACTCCTTGCATTTCTCTGAGGATTTCGAGATAAATCTATTCAGGGCTGCTATCCTGCCCGTCAACCTTTACACATCCTTAATATTTCTTGGGGATTTGAGATCAAGGATGGCCTTTATTTGTTCAGGGCTAGCTTCTATCCCTCTTTTTGTTACCAAGTATCCAAGAAATTTTCCAGCTCCAACTCCAAAATGGCATTTTGCTGGATTTAACTTCATGCTGTAAGGATCCAGGATGTCAAAGGCTTCTTTGAGATCCCGAAGATGATTTTCTGCTTTCTTGGATTTCACCACTATGTCATCGATGTAGACCTCCATCGTGTCCCCAATCTTTTCCTTGAACATCATGTTCACTAGCCTTTGATAGGTGGCACCTGCATTTTTTAGTCCGAATGGCATGGCTATATAACAATATATACCTGACGGTGTCATGAATGTTGTATCCTCCTGATCATCTTGTTTCATCTGTATCTGCTGGAATCCTGAAGATGCATCCATGAACGTTAGCATCTCGTGTCCCGCTGTAGCATCCACCATCGAATCTATGTGTGGTAATGGGAATGGATCTTTAGGACAGGCCTTGTTAAGGTCTGTATAGTCCACACACACTCTCCATTTCCCATTTTTCTTTTGAACCACCACAACATTCGCCAGCCATCTTGGGAATTTCACTTCCCTTATCATTTTAGACTTCAGAAGCCTGTCTACTTCCTCTTGTATGATGATATTTCTTTCTGGAGCAAACTTCCTTCTTTTCTGTTGAATGGGCTTGAAACTCTTATCAATCCCAAGTTTGTGGGTAATGACATCCTTAGAGATGCCAGTCATATCTTCATGCTTCCATGCAAAAGTAGACATCTTGAATTTAAGAAATGAGATTAGTGATTGTTCAATATCATGTGGGATATTCTTACCGATTTGCACAGTGATATCCTTGTTACTGTCGTCGAGGCAGACGACTTTTACATCCTGATCAGGATGTGCTTTAACATCTTGAGGATGGCATTGTGCATCCTGCTGTAATTGCTATGCTTGTCAGGATGAGGCCTTCATTGATGCCGTGTAGCAATCCTTATCTTCCTGTTGATCGCTGTTGACCTTCACAACTCCCCAAGGTGTGGGTAGTTTTACACACTGATGATATGTGGAAGGGACTGCCTTCATGTCATGTATCCAGGGTCTCCCCAGGATGACATTGTAGCAGGATATGGAATCTATCACACAGAATCTCTGGATAGAGTTCACCCCTTCTACATATACTGGTAGCTTAATGTCACATACTGTGCTTTTGGTTTCTCCGCTGAACCCTACCAAAACTGATGATCTGGAAACTATTTCAGATTCCGGGATGTTCATTCTCTTGAGGGCTTCAAGTTGGAAGATATTCACTGAACTTCCTCCATCTACGAGAATCCTGCGAACAAAGTGGTTGACAATATATAAAGTAATAACCAAACCGTCATGATGAGGGTCAAGAATGTTTTCTCGGTCTTCCTCCTCAAAGCTGATCACTTTAGAGGTTGTCAGGATGGTCGTCTTCATTGGTCTTTCTCCTTTCTCAGATTTTGTTTCCCCCGCGTGTCTTTTAGCAGCTGAGTATGAGGTTCCACAAATGTCTGACCCACCTGAAATAAAGTTGATAATACCAGCATCCTTAGGTGGGGATGCTGCTCTTTCTGGGATGTTGGTGCCTTTCTGAGCCCTTGGTTTCTTTTTACTCAGGAGATCCTTAAGGTGACCTTTGCTCAAGAGATATGTTATCTCCTTCCTCAAGGCGATGCAATCTTCAGTGGTGTGGCCGAAATCTTCGTGAAAAGCACACCATTTGGATTTATCTTTCCATCCTGTCTTGTTATCTTTCTTCGGCCATCTTGCTTTGTCCCCTAGATCCTTCATGGCATACATCAATCCTGTTACATCCACAGAAAAACAGTAATCTGATAATTTAGGGCAGTCATCCCATCATCATCCTCTACCACATTGACCTTCTTATTATCAGGCCTAGCATATGGTTTATGCTTGTATGGTTCGTATGTGGGAGTGGACTTTCGATTGGGATGGTTATATTTTGAGGATGACTCTATCCTCTCTTGTATCTTCTTATCATCCTCAAGTCGGATGAATCTCAAAGCTCTGTTCCTGACTTCATCCAAGTTCCTGCATGGATTCATCACCAATTCTTGGTAGAATGGTGAATCTCTTTGCAGCCCCATCTTGAATGCTTGTACTGCTGTTGTGATATCCAGGTTCGGGATGTCAAGTGCTTCCTTTCCAAATCTAGTAATGAATTCTCTTAGTGATTCCCCCTGTGGTTGAGTCACCCTGTATAGATCACTTGTCAAACGTTCGACTACAAGAAAATTGATTATTAAACATGTTAATTAAATGTGCAAAAGAAGTAATAGAATAGGTAGGAACACTTAGGAGCCATTTCAGGGCTGGACCAGTGAGAGTTGAACCAAATCCCTTGCATAAGCATGCTTCTTTCAGATTGGCAGGGATTGGATTTATTTCCATCATTTCCCTATATTGAGCCACATGCTCCTCAGGATCTGTAGATCCATCATAGAACTTCATGCTTGGAGTTTGAAACCGCTTTGGGATCTCTGCATCACATATGGGGGTGCGAATCTTGACACCCTATGGCATGCTGACGATACCTCAGGGATGGGTTGCACTATCCCTGGCACACTCGATACCATATCCTTGATCTTCTGAAGCTCCCTTGCTAGCTGAGGGCTTATTCTTGTATCCTGCAAAGAAGCAACATCATTAGTAGTAAAAGTACTGGAACTTAAATTGTTACCGTTATTGTTATATCCTTGGGATGGCACAGGTGTATATCCTAGATCCCTGGTAGTTGTCATCCTGGGTGCAGTAGTTGTTTCTGGAGCAGAGAACCCAGTACTCATGGGGATGAAATCTCCTTGATGAACACCTCCAGAGATGCCAGAAATAAAATCCAACACCCTTGGCTGCCATGGTGTCCCCATGTCTTCAGTTGGTCTCTTCGAGGATGTCTTGAGGGATTGTATCTCTCTCATTATCATTCTGTTGGTCTCCTGCTGTTGTTGCATTTGATCCTTCACCATTGAAAACATGGAAAGGATCTCATCATTTGATACGAAAACAGGAGAGGATCCAGATGCCCCCATTGCTGGTCTAGGTGGAATCTAGGAAGTTGCACTCTTTGAGAATGCAGGTAGAGGTGGTAAGGCAGTATTTCTGGTAGAGGTTGATGAAGGCATGGATGAAGAGACAGTTTTCTGGGAAGAAGACATAGTTGTCAAATTTTTGTAAAAAAGAATTAAATGAGAAAAAATTTTAACAAAGTTTTTTGTTAAAATAGCACCACTTGCCCCACGATGGGCGCCAAATTGTTTTGGTTAAAAATTACCTGGTAGAAATAATTTTGTATTCCAAATTAGAAATTGTGAGGTAGAGTGCTAAGAGTGTAAATCTATTGTTGAAACTAGTTATATTCTGAAAATGCTTAGTCAGGATGTAATAAGAAGTAAATAAGTGATAACTATGCTCGGGATGGCTTAGGTTTGCTTTGGGATGGACAGTTATATCCTCGGGATGGAACTGTTTATAACGAATAAATAAAGTAGTAAAACAGAAAGAACAACACTCGATCTACGAGGAAAGCCCTTGATCAGTTGTAGATTGCCGGCATAAAACCTCGGGAGAAGACTAGGCCCCTGCCTTGTTTGTTAATATTAATTTGGTAAAAAGATACAACTTTGGATGAGTGAATGGACGAGTGTACTAAGATTACAATGATTGTGTGAGTGTTTCTAAGCAGCTAAGTGTATGTGTGTAGCTAAAGTGTAAGCAATGTGTCGTATACTCATCCAACACCCCCATTTATATAGTACAATGAAGTAAAAAATGAATCCCGTGAGATCCGCTATGTAGTTAAGCTCCTTTAATGTTGTTTAAGAGTTGTTTCAGGTGAACGTTGGAGGTCTTCAACATAATGTAGTCGTTGGATAACGGTTTCTTCTCAGCTACTCATTGTTCCAGTTGTTTCCTTATTTGTCGCCGATATTAAATGCATATCAGTTACAACTTTGACTCCATCTTCAATCTTGGACTATGAGTTATACTTCTATCTTTGACTTCTTCAATTGAGGATTATAATATAGACGTTGCTGAGTATATAAATCCATATTATAACTTAGTTGTACCTGCAATTATGCACAAGAAAGCTAATTCGTTAGTTCATTCTCAGGATGTGCACATGCTGAAATACTGTTACATCCTGAAGTCAGTTGAGTCCTTCAGCATCCTGAGGATGGTACATTAGGGATGTGAGGTAAAATCATCCCGAGGATTTTCACCACCAACAATTGTCCCCAAAAAATATGTTACAGTTAATATCTTTCAAGGTAAAAATATTTTTTAATCTAAATATCTTCTCTGATGACTGATGGGATGTCTTGTCAGGATGACAACGGCTAGTTTCTCGGTTGTAATTTTGTGATGACCGTTACAACCATCATCTTCTGCCCTCTATATCTAGAGCTTATCATTTCCTTTTTAATCACATCTGATTTTTAAGAAGGTAATTTCTTCTTCTTTCTCACACTTTTCTTCTTACACCTGCAAAATATTAGTAATATTCCGAATATGGCAAAAAGATCCACAAGAGCTTCGGGGAGTGTGGGAACTTCTAGTGACTTCATTCCCCAAAACCTCTTGAGTCATCCTTAATAGGAGATCTGTTCTTTCGATGATAAGGAGATTCGAGCCCTAAAGAACTCAAAAATCTTCCCGAGTTCTGCTGGGTTTCGTCCTTATGACCCTCATGCAAGATTTGATTTTGCATCTCCTACCTGGGTCTGGTTCCTGTACTTACCATTCCTTCTAGGGTTGAGGTATCCTTTTCCCAAGTTTATCAAAATTTTCTTTGATATGACTGGGATGGCTTATTCCTAAGCCATGCCTGAACTTTGATTGCTGGCTTTAGGATGTGGATCTTGACACCCTATGGCATGCTGAGGATACCTCAGGGATGGGTTGCACTCTCCCTGGCACACTCGATACTGTGAGGACGCAGGATCGATAGAGGGTGAAAGGAATTGAGAGAGAATTCTAATTTGTGAAAGAAACAATACATAACAAATGAAATAGTGTGTTAGGGTATTTATACATATGAAGGGTGTGTCCCCTTAGAGGCAAACCGACATACCGGTTGGTTTAGTAACCGCCATAACTATAACTAACTTAGGATAAAGTATATAAACTTAGGATAACTAATATATGTGTGACATATATGGAAATCGGGAATTATATGTCTAACATTCTCCCCCTAAGTCTTGATTTCTCCAAGGTCTTCGATTCCTATGAGACTTCGCATCTCTATGAACTTTATCCTTGGTAATGCCTTGGTGAGGATGTCGGCTTTCTGCATCTCTCCACTGATATGATCAACTTGTATCTGCTCGTTCTCTATGCATTCTATGATAAAGTGATACCTTGTGTTGATATGCTTTGATCTTCCATGAAACACATGATTCTTCATGAGTTGTATAGCTGACTTGTTATCTACTCGTATAGTTATCTTCTTTGGTCTTTCACCTGTGAGTTTGCTTAATTAGTACTCCTTGTAGCCATATTGCTTGACATGCTGCTGATGTTGCTGCCATAAACTCTGATTCACATGATGATAAAGTTAATGTGCTTTGCTTCTGACTTGTCCATGTGATAGGTGAATCTTTGTAGTAGAATATTGTTCCTGTGGTTCCTTTTCCATCTTCTTGATCTCCATAACTGCTGTCGCTGTAACCAATGATTTCTGCTTCTTTTCCTTTGCTGTATTGAATTCCATAATTCAATGTGCCTTTGATATATCTTATCAAATGTTTAACTGCCTTCATGTGAGTCGTCTTTGGTTTCTCCATAAATCTGCTCACGTATCCAACTACGTAGGTGATATCTGGTCTAGTATGTGTAAGATACCTTAAGCTTCCAATTAGCTTTCTGTATTCTGTCTCATTGACTGGTTCACTCTCATCTTTTCTGGTGAGCTTCAGACCTGGTTCCATTGCAGTCTTTGTTGGATTGCAGTCTTCTAGTCTAGCTTCCTTGATAACTTTCTTTGCGTAGGCTGATTGCTTCAATCGTATCCTTCCTTGTGCTTGGCGTACTTCTATCCCTAGATAGTATGTGAGTGGTCCTAAATCACTCATCTCAAACTTGCCTTGCATTTCCTTCTTGAAGCTTGATATGTCCTTCACTGAACTTCCTGTCACTATTATGTCATCGACATAAACTCCTATAATGATTGTTGACTGCCTTGAAGTTCTCATGTACACTGCTTGTTCTTGTGGACATCTTATAAATCTAATCTCTTTTAGGATGTTGTTCAGCCTTAAATTCCATGCTCTTGGTGCTTGCTTCAAACCATATAGAGCTTTCTTTAGTTTGTAGACTAGGTTCTCTTTTCCTTTCTTTATGAATCCATCTGGTTGTGATACGTAGACATCTTCCTATAATTCACCATGTAAGAATGCTGATTTGACATCCAAATGATGTACTTCCCATCCTTTCTGTGCTGCCAATGCTAGTTGTAACACCCCAAACTCTCGTTTCGCCTAAATACGCCATTAGGCGTAATCGATAAAATAATAAGGCGAGTTTAATGGTGGATGTTTTTAACCACCGAATAAAAAACGAGGCTAAATCCTTTACCAGAGACAAATCTAGTTAAAGTAATAATCTAGAAGCAAACTTGAGACTAAACTTGAGGGGCCATAGTTGCCAATATGTCAAAGTGAGTTTTATTAATAAAATTAACTAAGAAAAACACACACTTGTGTGTGTGTTGATCGATCTCAACATCAGGAGATCAAGCTCCTTCACCAACCAAACCCTAAACACAAGAACATGCTTGAATCCAAGCCAAATCAAGGGGTTTTCGGTGCATTAGCAAGAAACGGGTTATCTAAGGCCTATGGAACATCAAGGTACCTTTTATTTGGTAGAAATTGATGTTATATTCATCTTTGATTCTTATGAAAATCTAGGGTTTTGATAGAAACGTGAAATTGATGGTTATTATGGGTAGCCCTAGTCTTGGGGAGCCTTAAACATGTATAATCCGGTTACAAATCACACTTAATATGTATATTTGATTTTGATCATATGCTTATGTAAATGTGTTGAAATTGGGGGTTTAACCTCTAGGTTGAATCCACTTATATCTAGTAATCTTTGTGACTCTTAGGAGTTGTTGCATGAGAAAATTAGGCTAAAGAGTCTAGACAACATGATATGATGATTTGTTAAATGAGTATGCTTTGGCTAAATTTAAACTCATGAAAATCAATTGAATTGGTAGGTGCGCGCCAAGCGTTCGATAAAATGCCAATTAGGCGAGAACTAGCGAAACAAAGAAATTGAATCATGTGAATGTTATTATTTGTATGTAATGTTGGTTAGCAATACGCTAAGTTAATCGCATACTTGATCTGAGAAGATAGCTATGGGTTTAGCTAGAATTGATAATGAATACATGAATTACTTGAACCATAGATAAAAACTACGGGTCTAAACGGGTCAAATGGTGAAGTCCTCACCATTTGAGTCCAACATTTGATGCTTGAATTTCCAAGTAATAAGATTCATGAGGTCAACGGACCAAGTGGCAAAGTATAATTATTTGAGTTCCGAGATATTAATCTTGTCTATTTAGAAAGCATACAGGTAAATGCATGTGCGCATGCCCACTCAATGCTAAGAATCATGAAGGATAAGCATAAGGTATGGATACGGGTCAAAGCCACCCGGTAAGTCCGTAGCTAATTAAACGCCTTTAGGCGAAGCAACATGGGTACTAAAACTACCCACATGAAGTGTGGGTGCAAGCTAAGTAAGTTATTTCCATAACTATTTCCAATGCGCGCTAATGCGCTTAGAATTTACTAAATAAGAGAAATTTGAGAAAAAGTGAAAATCTAAGTCCGGAATGACTTAGAGGTTTGTAAACAAGTCAATGAGTCAAAAGCAATAGGTTGAATCAAAAGTGTTGCCATGGATGGCTAAATTTAAGGGTTTGGCTATAAAGGGGCATTTTGGGAATTTAAAGATTTACTAAAGACTAAAGGTTAAATCTAAGAACCAAGTCATAATGACACAAAACGGACAATGATTTTATTTGAACATGTGTCCAATGAGATGACAATATTATTTCTATGCCTTTGGTGTGATTAAGAAGTGTTTTGTATAGTCCAAGGCCTTAATGAGTCGATTTGGGCAAAAATCGACATAAACATTTAAAACCAAGAACCGGGCCATAGGGACATAAACCGGGTGATGTTTTTAGTTAAACAAGTGTCTAATGAGTCAATAATATGATTTTTATGCCTTTTGAACGGTCAAATAAGGCTTTGTATAATCCATGGCCTTAACGGGTCGAATTGGGTAAAATCAACATAAGCATTGAATAACCGAAACGGTGTATTTGATTTTGAGAAATGGTATCTTATATGCATGATAATATGGTATCAATGAGTCCCCAAGTGTTCCCCGGAATGGCTTTGAACATAAGTAAAAGAGATGCCCAAAGTGGGGAAAAGCAAGCAGAAACAATGAGTTTTTTAGCCAGTGGCCAACGTAAGCTACGTTGGCAGCGTAGCTTACGTCAGGCCATCTCAGGTAATTTGTCCAGTATCCAGCATAGCTTACGCTAGCAGCGTAGCTTACGCCAGAACCTCTCGCAAAATTTGTCCAGTGGCCAGCGTAGCTTACGCTGGCAGCGTAGCTTACGCCAGGCCCTCTCGGGAAATTTTATCTAATGACCAACGTAGCTTACGCTGGAAGCGTAGCTTACGGCGGAATGTAATCCCAAAATATTTGCTTTGTATTCCAAGCTCGTTCGTTCCGTTTTGACGCGTATCAACGTGTTAACTATTTAAAATGTGCTATTATCAATACAACTAACCATTATCTATGTAATGGTGCTAGGTATACCTTCGATGGAAATCCCGAAGCAAGGATCGAGTCGCGATAAGAACCGAACACACCCGAGCACTCATCAAGCTTCCGCAATAGATTCAAGAGACTCCCGTTAAAAATCATGAAATCTTAGTTGTGTTTCAATAATTAAAATGTAAAAAAAATTTGTGGGAATGAGAAATGTATTTGATCTAAATGATTAAGTTTTTCATAAATATCAAAGTTTTAACTGGGAGTGGTTTAAGTAAGGTCAAAACCCGTATGATTATGCGTTAATCATGTGATTACGGGTTAGGGTCTTACAAGTGGTATCAGAGCCATTGGTTTGAGGGATCCGAGTGTCAAGAAGGATACTTGGACTCAAACTGTACGCTCAAGTGTTGAAGGGTGTTCGGTTCGGGCTTGATCGAGGAATCCGGTAAGTAAAAATTACAATAACAATCCGGTTTAATCGGAGATTGTTATATATGATCAAATAGTGATATCGTGTAGATACATTCTGTCGCAAAATCTTGGTAAGGAAATGGTTGGGCGGCTTGAAGTCTGTCCAAATATTTATTCAGGCAACGAAATTCTTGTGTAACAAGAATTCTAACATTATATTGTAATGACGCATACTAATACCGACACGTCATGATACTAATCAATTGAGATTGTAAATGTGACAGGAATGAGAACATTTTATTCGATCGAGATAGGATCGAATGATTCACCCAATGAGGTGGTGGAGGGTCCAGGAGCATGGCGGAAGGCATGCTCACCAAGGACCAAGTCAAGTAACAACTCAGCCTTGTGGATTGATAAAAAAAAAGATGGGCACACATGAGCACATATCAATCAGGTACACGCCCTAAATCATAGTAAGTGCACTAGTAGGCAATTATCACACGAAGAGTGGTAATTGCACACAATCAAGGAGAAAAATGGGAAAGGTGCATAGTTCTATATAATGAACGATCGATGCACAAGCTTAACTTGAACGTCGAAACCGGGTTGGGGGTAATCATCCCAAACTAACGTTTAAAATCTAAGAAATTCTAGAGTCGCGTAGTGTTCATATCAGTGGATATGAACACACAAGGTTGTATGAAACGAAAACACATCATTGGTTCTAAATGAGTAAAGGTAAAACCAAATATCAAACATATATCAAGAAAAAGGTTTTAC
This sequence comes from Ambrosia artemisiifolia, assembly GCA_032199755.1. Lineage (NCBI taxonomy): Eukaryota > Viridiplantae > Streptophyta > Magnoliopsida > Asterales > Asteraceae > Ambrosia > Ambrosia artemisiifolia. The sequence goes on along the minus strand of CM063526.1, from coordinate 34,963,595 downwards.
CAAATAAAAAAAAGGGGGGACACAACAATGAGCTAAAAATTTGCTTGCATAGGGTGTGATGCCATAATTATAATAAGTCCGTGTGTACCATATGCGAATTACTTACCCTGGCCAGGTAAGTGTTAAACATATGATACAATGGGTTTCCTATAATTAATACATATGCAATCTATGTAGCAAAGTCTTAGTAAGTGTGAGGTGCCGGGAGATTTTGGACGTAGTCCACTGTCTAACACGGCAGGGATGCGATCCATGCGAGACCTTGAGCGAGGCACCAGCTGAAATACGCTGGGCTAGCAGAGAGGTCAATATACTAAGGCATTTTAGACGTAGTCCACTGTCTAACATGGCAGGGGTGCGATCCATGCGAGACCTTGCGCGAGGCACCAGCTGAAATACGTTGGGCTAGCAAAGAGGTCAATATACTAAGGCATTTTGGATGTAGTCCACTGTCTAACACGGTAGGGATGCGATCCATGCAAGACCTTGAGCGAGGCACCAGCTTATACGCTAGGCTAGCAAAGCGGGAAATATACTATACGAGTTATCTTTGGTTGTTACAGAGATATACTTGAACCTTAATCAAGGATGGGTCATAAGTAAATTCGGTTTGTAAATAGACTTGAACTTTAAACAAGGTTGAGTCATAAACAGATCAAATTCGTAAACAGGCTTAGACCTTAATCAAGGTTAAGCCGTAATTAAACTCGAATTTTTTTTTATATAGAAGGATAAATTCGTAAAGAGGACTTGAACCATAACCAAAGGTTGAGTCATAATCACATTCGGGTAAGTTGTAAATCTTTTGATTAATGACATAAACAGCGGATTTGGGCCGTGATAAATCAGTAAATCATTAAACCCTCAGGTTAATAATGAAAAAGAGTAAACTGCAATAACATTAGATTGTATCGCTGGTACAATTTAATGCAAATTATGATAACAGTTGGATAGTTATTACAATCAGATGCAAACCGTGATAACAAGAGATTAGTCGATACAATACGTTGTAATGACCAATCTACACCGTGTTTTATGAAAAAGGAAACCGACTTCAACTTATATTGGGATCGGTAAATTAGAAAAAAGGATTTTTGGAAAACAAACGTTCCAAATAAATAAATGATTTCAAATTCGAAAACTCAAAAGTTTTTAAACTGTTCGGTTGGGGCAATGACCATCAATCGAGTTAGCAAAATGGGAATTTAGGGAAACCCAAGTTCAAATTGTCGGACACAAGTTAGACATGTATGGGTAAGACCTAAGCATAGTAAACCGAATAACTCACTAGGTGTGAGGTTAAAAGCAGGGTGGACTATAATGTTTCATACCTTAGAATACGATACTTGAAATATAGGAGCCTAGCAAACCGGCTGGGTAAAGTGTGGAAATTGGTAATGATTTCCACAACAAACACGAAGGGTAATGGAAACCCAATAAATGACAAATTCCTAAAATAGGATTAGCCAAAGAATGGAAAACGTTGTGGTAAAGCGAAGTATGTTATAACATACTAGCAAACCAAAAAGGACGAGAGTTGGATTCGGGGATGAATCCAAGGAGCTAGAAAATATCTATGCTAAAAGCCGGGTTAGCCTTAGAAACCAAGGTAAATTACTTGTTGTTAATAAATGCATAGGCAGGTGTGCATATGTATGTTACAATCGAGTATCGCAGTAGATGCCTTAAGATGCCTAATAGAATGGACCCATAAACCAATACATCCTTCGGGATAATAGTAAACGGGGAATAGTCTACGGTTCTAAGGAAAGCCTATGAGGAACATAAGTAGCTAAAATGCCTGGTAGGGGTAGGTATGCACATATTGCCCCTAGTTAACTGAAAGAATAGAATAGCTCAAGCAATATTATGAAAAGCTAAGGCTTTCATATAACAATCGAAAGGTGTGAAGTCGAACAAAGGGATAATCGCCCTAAGTATATAGTACTAATTGCTTAGACTGTAGATTGGTAAGGAACGGTTGGTGCTCAAATCGGTTTAGAGAACCAAAGCACTTTGGGGTAACCAAAGCAAATACAAGAGAAAGGTTTCGGAGACGAAACCTCTTTAAGGGGGGTAGAGTTGTAACACCCCAAACTCTCGTTTCGCCTAAATACGCCATTAGGCGTAATCGATAAAATAATAAGGCGAGTTTAATGGTGGATGTTTTTAACCACCGAATAAAAAACGAGGCTAAATCCTTTACCAGAGACAAATCTAGTTAAAGTAATAATCTAGAAGCAAACTTGAGACTAAACTTGAGGGGCCATAGTTGCCAATATGTCAAAGTGAGTTTTATTAATAAAATTAACTAAGAAAAACACACATTTGTGTGTGTGTTGATCGATCTCAACATCAGGAGATCAAGCTCCTTCACCAACCAAACCCTAAACACAAGAACATGCTTGAATCCAAGCCAAATCAAGGGGTTTTCGGTGCATTAGCAAGAAACGGGTTATCTAAGGCCTATGGAACATCAAGGTACCTTTTATTTGGTAGAAATTGATGTTATATTCATCTTTGATTCTTATGAAAATCTAGGGTTTTGATAGAAACGTGAAATTGATGGTTATTATGGGTAGCCCTAGTCTTGGGGAGCCTTAAACATGTATAATCCGGTTACAAATCACACTTAATATGTATATTTGATTTTGATCATATGCTTATGTAAATGTGTTGAAATTGGGGGTTTAACCTCTAGGTTGAATCCACTTATATCTAGTAATCTTTGTGACTCTTAGGAGTTGTTGCATGAGAAAATTAGGCTAAAGAGTCTAGACAACATGATATGATGATTTGTTAAATGAGTATGCTTTGGCTAAATTTAAACTCATGAAATCAATTGAATTGGTAGGTGCGCGCCAAGCGTTCGATAAAATGCCAATTAGGCGAGAACTAGCGAAACAAAGAAATTGAATCATGTGAATGTTATTATTTGTATGTAATGTTGGTTAGCAATACGCTAAGTTAATCGCATACTTGATCTGAGAAGATAGCTATGGGTTTAGCTAGAATTGATAATGTATACATGAATTTATGGATAATGAAGTAATTCCATATGATGTATTCTAATAAACAAGTTTGACTCATCCCTAAGTTAGGTACAACAAAGAGGGAGCAAACGGGTCAAACGGATGCAAGGCGGATACTTATGAAAGCAAGAATGGGTATGAGGTAAGTTTTACTTACACCATTAGACTATGATATAGCTTAAATCTTGTATACATTCGTCTTAAATATAGTAAATGTGATAAAGGCAAACCCCAAGGGGTGGAATCTATCAAATGAGTCGCCTTATGTGCACTCAAAACAAAACGTGGTTTGTGACCTAATCAAGGCGAATGATGTTTTAATCCATCAAACGGGTCAATTAATAAAGACATGGGAGAAATGATGTTTTAATCCAAATGCAATCATTTGAATGAGGTCGTTAAGCAAGATGTTAAATGGGTCAAGTGTGTGTTACTTGAACCATAGATAAAAACTACGGGTCTAAACGGGTCAAATGGTGAAGTCCTCACCATTTGAGTCCAACATTTGATGCTTGAATTTCCAAGTAATAAGATTCATGAGGTCAACGGACCAAGTGGCAAAGTATAATTATTTGAGTTCCGAGATATTAATCTTGTCTATTTAGAAAGCATACAGGTAAATGCATGTGCGCATGCCCACTCAATGCTAAGAATCATGAAGGATAAGCATAAGGTATGGATACGGGTCAAAGCCACCCGGTAAGTCCGTAGCTAATTAAACGCCTTTAGGCGAAGCAACATGGGTACTAAAACTACCCACATGAAGTGTGGGTGCAAGCTAAGTAAGTTATTTCCATAACTATTTCCAATGCGCGCTAATGCGCTTAGAATTTACTAAATAAGAGAAATTTGAGAAAAAGTGAAAATCTAAGTCCGGAATGACTTAGAGGTTTGTAAACAAGTCAATGAGTCAAAAGCAATAGGTTGAATCAAAAGTGTTGCCATGGATGGCTAAATTTAAGGGTTTGGCTATAAAGGGGCATTTTGGGAATTTAAAGATTTACTAAAGACTAAAGGTTAAATCTAAGAACCAAGTCATAATGACACAAAACGGACAATGATTTTATTTGAACATGTGTCCAATGAGATGACAATATTATTTCTATGCCTTTGGTGTGATTAAGAAGTGTTTTGTATAGTCCAAGGCCTTAATGAGTCGATTTGGGCAAAAATCGACATAAACATTTAAAACCAAGAACCGGGCCATAGGGACATAAACCGGGTGATGTTTTTAGTTAAACAAGTGTCTAATGAGTCAACAATATGATTTTTATGCCTTTTGAACGGTCAAATAAGGCTTTGTATAATCCATGGCCTTAACGGGTCGAATTGGGTAAAATCAACATAAGCATTGAACAACCGAAACGGTGTATTTGATTTTGAGAAATGATATCTTATATGCATGATAATATGGTATCAATGAGTCCCCAAGTGTTCCCCGGAATGGCTTTGAACATAAGTAAAAGAGATGCCCAAAGTGGGGAAAAGCAAGCAGAAACAATGAGTTTTTTAGCCAGTGGCCAACGTAAGCTACGTTGGCAGCGTAGCTTACGTCAGGCCATCTCAGGTAATTTGTCCAGTATCCAGCGTAGCTTACGCTAGCAGCGTAGCTTACGCCAGAACCTCTCGCAAAATTTGTCCAGTGGCCAGCGTAGCTTACGCTGGCAGCGTAGCTTACGCCAGGCCCTCTCGGGAAATTTTATCTAATGACCAACGTAGCTTACGCTGGAAGCGTAGCTTACGGCGGAATGTAATCCCAAAATATTTGCTTTGTATTCCAAGCTCGTTCGTTCCGTTTTGACGCGTATCAACGTGTTAACTATTTAAAATGTGCTATTATCAATACAACTAACCATTATCTATGTAATGGTGCTAGGTATACCTTCGATGGAAATCCCGAAGCAAGGATCGAGTCGCGATAAGAACCGAACACACCCGAGCACTCATCAAGCTTCCGCAATAGATTCAAGAGACTCCCGTTAAAAATCATGAAATCTTAGTTGTGTTTCAATAATTAAAATGTAAAAAAAATTTGTGGGAATGAGAAATGTATTTGATCTAAATGATTAAGTTTTTCATAAATATCAAAGTTTTAACTGGGAGTGGTTTAAGTAAGGTCAAAACCCGTATGATTATGCGTTAATCATGTGATTACGGGTTAGGGTCTTACACTAGTAGTAGTCTGATTGTTTCCATTCTTGCAACGGGTGCAAATACTTCATTGTATTCTATACCTTCTTGTTGTACATACCCTTTTGCTACTAATCTGGCCTTATGCTTGGTGATCTGTCCACTTGCGTCTCTCTTGACCTTAAATACCTATTTTAGACCTATTGGTTTCTGACTTGATAGAAGTTTAGTCAGTGTCCAAGTGTTATTCTTCTCTATAGAGTCTATCTCGCTTTCCATTGCTTCTATCCAATGTGGGTAATCTGCTACTTCTTTGTAATTTGCAGGTTCTTCATCATATGCTAGATAAAGATGTTCGAATTCTTCTGGTCTAAGAGGTTCTATGGCTGCATAGATGTCACTAAGTGATCTAAGGGCTCGAACTGGTCTATGTAAAGAGCCTGGTGAGTCTTCTAACTCTTGAGTACTTGTCTCAACTGCTGGATCACTTGTAGATGTCTCTTGAACTGTTATTGGAGTCCTTGTAGCTGTGATTGGACTACTGAAGAATTCATTATCACTCTCTTGATCTTCACTGTCCTCATTATTTTCTTCTTGTACAGCTTCACTTTCTTGATCTGTTGTAACAGTACGGTTACCAGGCCAAAAATTTTTCGCACAATATTATTATTATATAATTATTAAATGGCCAAAGATAATAAAATGATTAAGTGTAAATGAATACGAAGCCGAACTGGCGAATTGGACAATTATTTTGACGAGAGGAAATAATATTATACCCGCTACGTGACCGAACTGACACCCGATAACGAACCCGGACCCAAACTCAAGTTGGTGAGTCACCAAGGGAGGACACTTGTCCTCCCCTAGTGTTGACAACATAACCCCCAAAACCATTTGATCACAAATGGTTTTGTGAAAACCATTTGAGTCCACCTAATATAAAACCCAACCCATTCCTCCCTTTTATCCCTGCTGAACAAAAAGAAAACACACACACACACTTTATAATTTAGAAGAGAGAGAGAGAGCAGAACGAGAGAAGGAGAAAGAGAAGGGAGACCGGTGGTCTCCGGTGGTCCACGGAGGAGCAAGGCGGAGCTCCGGCGGCTCCATTTCCCAACACACACGACCCTCACACCCCTCACCTAACTATTCTTCTACAGAGAGAGGACCGAGCAGAAACATATTCGGAGAAGGAGAAAGAGAGAGTTCAGATCTGTAGAGTGGATGGCGGTGGTTCATCAAGGTCACAGAGGCGGCGGCGGTCTGGGTTTCCGGTTAGGGTTCCGATAAAGGTTATAGTGAATGACGAATGATTGTGATGTTGATGGCTTGGTTCCAGGTCTCTGAGATGGTTCCGAATAGGGTGCTACACAGTGGTCAGATGGATAGGAACGATTGTACAGGGGTCTCGGGCAACAGATGACAGATGATTGTGGTTAGAGATTGGGTTAAGGTCCCGATTAAAATACGATAGATAATGGATTCAGATGGTGTTGTTGCACGACTGTTGTTGGTAAACCGAATGGTGGAAAATGAGGGCAGCATTGGTGGCAAGGAGGGGATGGATTCAATTAAGGAACCGAGTTCCCATAGCTGACCCGGTCAACAGACCAGTAAACTTGGTCAACAGTCCAGACGCATCAATATCAACTAGCTCACGAGAGGGTTCTGCCTGTGTATGAAAGATGGAAACTTGACATGGGAGGATATGTGACCGTATGATACGCTTCTAAGGTGAGTTCGTGTACTTCCCCATTTTCTGTTTTACTGTTTTGGGGTGAATACATGCTTCTGTTTTATAAAACTATTGTGATGTGACAAGATACTTGGCTGCTAGATATACTTGACACTCATTAACTCAGAGGTGAGCCGACTTAATATATGGGTAGTACTACTTGGGGAAACCCCCACGCAAAGTGGACTCGGGACGTAAGGGCCCGGGAAACCCTCCACGACGGTTATGGAACCATTGCGGCATATATTATGCCTTGTAGATCTATAATAGCAGTAGATAGATCTAGTGTTAGGGTTGAGGTGTTGCTTGTACATCACGTGTGTTAAACTGTATAAACTTGTTTATGAACTGATAAACTGTTTTTGGATCCACTTGTTTACTTACACGGACTCACCAGTATGATTACTGACCCAAACTCTTTTAAGCATGTGTTCAGGTACTGCAGTCGGATGGTTGGTAGCGCGAGGTATATGGTTGTTAGATACGGACTAGAAGTTATCTTGATAGAAGATTCGGCTATATGCATTGTGGATTAGAACTTCTATAGTTATGGACACTTAGAGCTCGGATTGATTAGTGGATACGACTCGCCAGCTGCTTCGACGACCGCCGCGTTTCGTCCCTGCATAATTGCTAGTTTATTTATTCAAGTTGTGTATTTATATATTTTGGATTAGAATTTGTATTAAAAATATTGATTAATAATCATCGTTGCTTCCGTTGTGCAAGTCTGTTACCTAACTGACGTAACGTCCAGCCCCCTCCTGGTCGGGTTGTTACAGTTGGTATCAGAGCAACGGATGTACCGGAATAGGATATCTCCAGATATCCTATGCTACACCAGGACAACTTAGAGAACTTAGCGTTTAAGGCTCTAAGACTACCTAGCTAGGGAATACCTAGAAACTACATAAGATTGGCCAGAGTAAGAAACGAAATAAGTCGAGACTTGAGTACCTGAACACTAGAATGCTTACAGGGACTTAGAACCAGTGTGACTAGTATACGGACTATGTGTGATACGTGAAAGATGACTACGACGGAAACTATTAGGACAATCTTGTGAGGTAAATTGACGATTACACTTGATATCACGTAATCGTGAATTTACAGGCACGCGAAAGTTCTAAGAAATCCGAAGAGTCGCCAAAAATTAAGTATTAGCTATGATAACCGTAAACTTATATGAGAAAATGGACCACAACGAAGGCTTTGAATTAGATACATTTAAAATAACATGGCGTGTTTGATAGGATGTTTTCATATATATATATATATATACACACATTCATGATTAATGTAGTACTTGACCTTTGATTCTATATATACGTTTAATGATTCTTTGTGAACATTATGTAACTAACTTCTCATGACCGGGTGTAAGCTAACCATGAGAACCAGGTATCTCGCCCACCTTGACGTTGCAATGTAAAGGAACTCCAAATACTAAGGTACACTTTAGTCAATTTAGCGAATGGTTAAGTTTGATAAGTTTATACTTCCAACCAAATAGGTAATGATTGATTCTATGGTGCATTATTATATGGTTAATATGAATAGGTTGAATTCTTGTGTTATGGGTTAGACTAAAGATAAGAGGCTAAAACCATTGATTATTAGACCATTTCATTCGGATTTGATTAATAACGATTTTTGCAGATTAAAGTTGAGTAGAGTATAATGGAATAGTAACCGCATAACAGGTTCTAGAGCTGATTCGGGAATATCGAAGACAGTGACTTAGGCTCAAAAACTTACCAAATACATGGTCATCCAACCCTTGTTAACCAAGAAACTAGGATTGAAGCTACATAAGGTAAACGTAGACATTAGAATATGTTCCATCATTTTAATATCCTAAATTATTCCCAAAACTTTAAGATTAGATCCGTAACATTCTAATATAGCGACGAGTAAGCCTTTTGAAACCTGATAGAACTGGATAGGTAGGCTCCAACTGGGGAAGTGAACCCGGATACGATGACACGCACGCTTATATCGATAATTCTAAGATCCAGTGAGACCATTATAGTTTACAAATTTTTATAAGATAAGTTGTGACCAACATGGTAAATGACTTGGAAGGTTCATCTTACCGCTAATCCAATAAGTTTTACTTTCTAACCAAATAGCTATAGTCAAAATATCAGGTCCATGATCATATAGTTTAGGTGCATGTATATGCTGAATTTTTCCATTAAGCATCACCTTGTCAGTCAAGTTGAAGTTGGAGATTTAAAAACATCAATTATTAGACTCTCTTATTTTAAGACTTGGTATATATCAAACTCCGCGAAAATTTAGGTTAAAAAAAATGGTATACGGGATAAGTTGTTATATAGCAGGTCATGGAGATGGTTACCAATTATCAAACAAATACCAATAAGCTATCCTGGAAAACGTATGGCGACCCGAAGAGACTAGAATTGAAAGCTACAAGAGGTAACCGTAAGATTTGATACATGCTTTGTTGATTTTATTGTCGCATATTGTCTTCAGATTAAGGTTAGGACATTTGGATTATTTCCGTAACTATTTAAGAGTAATAACGAGTCACCCGTATAAAATTCATTAGAAAGGTATAGGCAAGCTTTAACGGGGGGAGCAGAGGCGTTTGTGATGACTGTTATAAGAAATATATATCACATACAAGAGAAACTAGTCTAAGCTTAGTAGTAAGATTTTCATAAACAATAATTCGACCTATAAGAAGACGAGATTTAAGATACCAAAGGAGAAGTTAAGGCCCCATTGATACGGACAAGAGCAACGTAGTGTGATTGGATATATATAACCTTCCATGATTCATGACACATAGTCACATACCTTGCACTACCTATCATAGAAATTTTGAAGATTTAAGAAATCAACATTATTGCGGACGATATAGATAGAATTAATCACAAGGTTAAGCATAAAACCAGTAAGAATAGCATATAATTCTAATACATATGACTTGGATGGTATTATGAACCTCGACACCTTAGACTCGGAATGAAAGAATAGGACCTGGATGTTTAGGACTTGAGGACGTGGGATGTGAAACTCGAACCCTTGAATGTAGGACTTGAACTTGTATTTAGGATTTTCGGACATTGTTATAACTAAGCATATACCAAATATAGGACATAAGCATTTATTGGATTGAATATAGATTTAGACGATTAGAAGTTAATAATTTGGCGTAGCTATGAGTACCAACTTATGGTAAATATATACTGTATCATCTTATATACTAAGAACAAAATATTAAACTATAAATCAAACCAAAAACAAAACATAATCTCTGAAATTTCTAGTACATTTTTGAGGTTACCAAAGATGTGGTGGGTTGGCTGCGGTACACCCTATATATAAACACCTACGGTACATCGAAAATGGAACTGGGAATTTAATCAAGGACAACCCTTAGTTTGTCAATAGATAAACCATTTGTTTTTAAAACTGAGCATAGCGTGAGGCTTAGTGAAAAATCGCCTAAATTATGAACGGGTTTAAGGAAAGAATTAAGTACGTACGTGTGTATAGACCCGAACATTGAATCCGAGTATGGGATATATTGGATAGGTCCAACGGATAACTCGAAAAGAATTCCGGGGACGGAATTCCAGTAACGGGGGGAGAATGTAACAGTACGGTTACCAGGCCAAAAAATTTTCGCACAATATTATTATTATATAATTATTAAATGGCCAAAGATAATAAAATGATTAAGTGTAAATGAATACGAAGCCGAACTGGCGAATTGGACAATTATTTTGACGAGAGGAAATAATATTATACCCGCTACGTGACCGAACTGACACCCGATAACGAACTCGGACCCAAACTCAAGTTGGTGAGTCACCAAGGGAGGACACTTGTCCTCCCCTAGTGTTGACAACATAACCCCCAAAACCATTTGATCACAAATGGTTTTGTGAAAACCATTTGAGTCCACCTAATATAAAACCCAACCCATTCCTCCCTTTTATCCCTACTGAACAAAAAGAAAACACACACACACTTTATAATTTAGAAGAGAGAGAGATAGCAGAACGAGAGAAGGAGAAAGAGAAGGGAGACCGGTGGTCTCCGGTGGTCCACGGAGGAGCAAGGCGGAGCTCCGGCGGCTCCATTTCCCAACACACACGACCCTCACACCCCTCACCTAACTATTCTTCTACATAGAGAGGACCGAGCAGAAACATAGTCGGAGAAGGAGAAAGAGAGAGTTCAGATCTGTAGAGTGGATGGCGGTGGTTCATCAAGGTCACAGAGGCGGCGGCGGTCTGGGTTTCCGGTTAGGGTTCCGATAAAGGTTATAGTGAATGACGAATGATTGTGATGTTGATGGCTTGGTTCCAGGTCTCTGAGATGGTTCCGAATAGGGTGCTACACAGTGGTCAGATGGATAGGAACGATTGTACAGGGGTCTCGGGCAACAGATGACAGATGATTGTGGTTAGAGATTGGGTTAAGGTCCCGATTAAAATACGATAGATAATGGATTCAGATGGTGTTGTTGCACGACTGTTGTTGGTAAACCGAATGGTGGAAAATGAGGGCAGCATTGGTGGCAAGGAGGGGATGGATTCAATTAAGGAACCGAGTTCCCATAGCTGACCCGGTCAACAGACCAGTAAACTTGGTCAACAGTCCAGACGCATCAATATCAACTAGCTCACGAGAGGGTTCTGCCTGTGTATGAAAGATGGAAACTTGACATGGGAGGATATGTGACCGTATGATACGCTTCTAAGGTGAGTTCGTGTACTTCCCCATTTTCTGTTTTACTGTTTTGGGGTGAATACATGCTTCTGTTTTATAAAACTATTGTGATGTGACAAGATACTTGGCTGCTAGATATACTTGACACTCATTAACTCAGAGGTGAGCCGACTTAATATATGGGTAGTACTACTTGGGGAAACCCCCACGCAAAGTGGACTCGGGACGTAAGGGCCCGGGAAACCCTCCACGACGGTTATGGAACCATTGCGGCATATATTATGCCTTGTAGATCTATAATAGCAGTAGATAGATCTAGTGTTAGGGTTGAGGTGTTGCTTGTACATCACGTGTGTTAAACTGTATAAACTTGTTTATGAACTGATAAACTGTTTTTGGATCCACTTGTTTACTTACACGGACTCACCAGTATGATTACTGACCCAAACTCTTTTAAGCATGTGTTCAGGTACTGCAGTCGGATGGTTGGTAGCGCGAGGTATATGGTTGTTAGATACGGACTAGAAGTTATCTTGATAGAAGATTCGGCTATATGCATTGTGGATTAGAACTTCTATAGTTATGGACACTTAGAGCTCGGATTGATTAGTGGATACGACTCGCCAGCTGCTTCGACGACCGCCGCGTTTCGTCCCTGCATAATTGCTAGTTTATTTATTCAAGTTGTGTATTTATATATTTTGGATTAGAATTTGTATTAAAAATATTGATTAATAATCATCGTTGCTTCCGTTGTGCAAGTCTGTTACCTAACTGACGTAACGTCCAGCCCCCTCCTGGTCGGGTTGTTACATGATCTCCATGTATCTCAAATCTAGTCCAAGATGGTTCGTCTTCACTTCCTTCTTTCAAGTGGTTGTCCCAATCCCATGGTTCATTTTCTATGAATTGGACATCTCTACAAATATGTATTTTCTCTTCTATGGGATCATATAATCTATAGGCTTTGGAACCATTTTCGTTTCCTAGATGTACCATTTTCTTACTTCTATCTTCTAATTTCTTTAAATAGGGCGTTGTTACCTTTGCATATGTTGTGCATCCAAATACTCTAATGTGCTTGATATTGGGTGCTTTCCCATTTACTGCTTCGTAGGGTGTCATTCCCTGAAGTGCTTTTGTAGGTAACCGATTTTGTATCTAAATCGCTTGTCTTGTTGCTTCTGCCCATAAGTTCTGTGGTACGTTCATAGCCTTTAACATGCTTCTTGACATACTCATTACTGAACGGTTTTTCCTTTCTACTACACCATTCTGCTGAGGTGTGTAAGGTGCTGTAAGCTGTCTGAGGATTCCTCTGTCCTCACAATACGTGGTAAGTGCTTTAGAAGTAAATTCTCCTCCATGATTCGTTCTTAATCTTTTTAGCTTGTGACTTGTCTCTGTCTGAGCTTCACTTAGGAATTTCTTGAAATTCTCATAAACTTGATCTTTTGACTTAAGCATGTAGATCCACATATATCTTGAATAATCGTCAACTATAAGGAAGAAATAGTTGTTGCCTGCTAATGATGTGGGTGTAATCGGTCCACATAAATCTGCATGTACTAATTCTAGAGGTCTCGTTGCTCTAAAACTTGCTTGAGAGGGAAACGGAAGTCTGCTTTGTTTTCCCGTAATACATGCATTACATACTTGAGATGGGTGCTTGATTTTTGGTATTCCATGTGCCATTCCTTTAACGCTTAATTGTCGTAGTGAATCAAAATTCACATGTCCCATACGTGCATGCCATAACCATGCAGGTGAATCTATTCTGGCTTGTAAACAAATCGGACTTGTTATTCTGAGCCGTACCTTGTAGAGTCTATTCTTAGCTCTTGGGACTTTCATCAATAGGTTGTTGTAGGCGTCATAAATCCATAAATACTCATTCTCCATAATTACTTTACATCCTGATTCTGTAACTTGCCCGATTCTTCGGATGTTGCTTTGGAGTGTTGGAATGTAGTAGACTTCTGTAACTAGTCTTTGTTCTCCGTTGTTGCATTCCAATAATACTGAGCCTTTTCCTTTGATGTTGACACATGATCCATCTCCAAACTTTACACTTCCTGCTATCTTTTCATCTATCTCTATGAAGTAGGAGCGTCTTCCTGTCATATGATTGCTTGCTCCATTGTCTAAGTACCATACTTCATTTCCGTTTTCTTCACTGTGATAGCGTTCCGGTATAATCTTCTTTTCTTCAAGAACTATCTTTCTTTCTTCACCAACTGCCATAAGTAATGTGGGATCCTCTTCTTCCATTACTAGGTGAGATTCTTCTTGCTTGTTTCGAGGTCTAGGACATCTGGGAGCTATATGTCCTACTTCATTGCAGTTGTAGCATCTTACACTGCTGCCATCTTTCTTGTGCTTGTAACTACTGTCGTCATGACGATTCTTAGTGGGATTTCTATCACCTCTGTGATCTTGATGGCCATTTTTATCAAAGTTCTTCCTCTCGTATCTTTGACTCTTATTGAACTTCCTAAAGTTCTGTCTACCTTGATTCTGATTGTAGTTCTTGTTGTTGTTTCTGAAAGGCCTTCTATCTTGCCTTATAAATAACAGCTTCTCTTGACTTGCGGGTCCATATTTCTTCTCATCTCTTGACTTAAGGCGTTCCTCATAAGCTTTAAGTCTTCCAAGCGCTTCATCTAGCGTCATGGTATCCATATCTGAATATTGTTCTATGGACGCAATAATCTGTAGGAACCTCTCTGGTACGGAGTCCAACAATTTTCGCACCAAGATTGACTCTTCAATTTTCGTTCCTAGGGTTTTTGACTTTGTACTAATCGCACTTAACCTACCAGCAAACTGGTCTATGGTTTCTGTCTCTCTCATTGATAACATCTCAAATTCTGTGCGTAATGATTGAAGTCTTGCTTTCTGGACTCGGTCAATTCCAATAAATCTTGTCTTTAATGCTTCCCAGATCTCTTTTGCTGTAGGATGTGACGCCACCTGCATCACCATATCCTCTGGAATTGCCTGAAAGAGATAGGCAATCGCTGTCCTATCCTTCTTTACATCTATCGTTGACGTGCCTTCTGTGGGTTCCACTACTTCCCAAAGACCATTTGCACTCAATATTGCCTTAACACGAACAACCCAAATCGTGTAATTTGTAGATGTCAACATCGGTGTTTGGAGGCTAAAGGTGAGAGTCTCCTTTGTGACTGTCTCCTTTGTTGTCATTGTGGGTTTAACGGGCGTCTTCTGCGGACTTTTACTCTTTTCTTCCCTATTGTCCAAGTCTAATATGGACTACCCCACACTTCAATGGAACTTTTGTTTAACTACCCTTGTCAAACTCTACTATGATATCTATGAGAAATACTATTTGCTTAACAAAGTTTTGATATTTGTAGGCGCCTTTAACAAAGTACCAAGATCTTCGTTATAATATTCTCGTATACCACTAGTGTTCCTTCTAACCAAATTCTAAAAGTCAATCCTATGACTTAATAATCCTCCAACAATGATCGACTAGTGTCTTGCAATAACAACTTTTCTCAATCCTAAACACCCTTCTAAAAAACAAACCACTTTGTTTTTCTACTTTGCTTCAATCCTTTCTATTCTTTTCTGTTTTTTTAAATCAGTGAACAAACCCAACAAATAAACACTAAATAATAATACCCTTCACAATATACCCTCAAATATTATAATACTATTCTATTTGACTTTCAGAAAGTCAAACTCCTTCTTTCTTTTTTTGTTTCCCACGAAACTTCACTGCCCACAAGAAAGAACAAAACAACTTTGTCTTTCCTTTTCCCTTTAAAATACTTCTGATCGAACACAAAGTATTCCGAACAGATTTTTGATTCTTGATTCTTTGCGTATAAGAATCGGATGATCGAATACAAAAAAAATTGGGTTTCGGGTCTTCTCCTTGAACCCGATAATGAAACTTAATCCTTGATATGCTTTAGCGATTTGTTTTTGTAAAAATGGACTCTATTCGTACGTATAATTGTTCGAAACAACACTTTGAAAAATTTTATAAACTTGTTTGAGTGAAAAAAATTTGGCGGGAAAAGTTATGTGTTCGAACAAAAACAGAGTATGAAATCGGATTCTTATTTTTCGGATTGGATGAAGTTTATAGTATTCGAATTTGATAATAAACGAGGGCAGGGATGGATATGACCGTTCTAATCGTACTTAAACGACGCTTCTGTATAATCCGGTGTCACGCCGGAATATTCTGGTTTGGCCGGACCTTTCTTCTCCGGTTCCTTTTTTCTTTGAACGGTTATAGACTTTGATGTATTAATCTTTTCGAATCCTGGTTGGCCTTGAATAATCTGTTCCAACGTTTAATGATTGTATGCGAGAGTCTCTGTTTCTTGAATGAAAAACAGAGGACGGTATGATCGTTGCCTTCTTCGATGTATTATATAACCGATGGAACAGTTTGATTAACCAAATGCTCTGATGCCAAATGTGAGGACGCAGGATCGATAGAGGGTGAAAGGAATTGAGAGAGAATTCTAATATGTGAAAGAAACAATACATAACAAATGAAATAGTGTGTTAGGGTATTTATACATATGAAGGGGTGTGTCCCCTTAGAGGCAAACCGACATACCAGTTGGTTTAGTAACCGCCATAACTATAACTAACTTAGGATAAAGTATATAAACTTAGGATAACTAATATATGTGTGACATATATGAAAATCGGGAATTATATGTCTAACAGATACCATGTCCTTGATTTTTTGTAGCTCCCTTGCTAGCTGTGGACTTATACCTGTATCCTGCAACGAAACAACATCATTAGAAGTAAAAGTACTGGAACTTAAATTGTTACCGTTATTGTTGTATCCTTGGGATGGCCCAGGTGTATATCCTGGATCCATGGTGGTTGCCATCCTGGATGCAGTAGTCGTTTCTGTGGCAGAGAATCCAGTGCTCATGGGGATAAAATCTCCTTGATGAACGCCCCCAGAGATGCCAGAATTGAAATCTAACACTCTAGGTTGTAATGGTGTCCCCACATCTTCAGTCGGTCTCTTTGAGGATGTTTTGAGGGATTATATTTCTCTCATTATTATCCTGTTAGTCTCCTATTGTTGTTGCATTTGATCCTTCACCATTGAAAACATGGAAAGGAGCTCATCATTCGATATGAAAACAGGAGGAATAGATCCAGATGTCCCCATTGCTGATCTAGGTGGAATCTGGGAAGTAGAATTTCATGAGAATGCAGGTGGGGGTGGCAGTGTAGCATTTCTGGTAGAGGTTGAAGATGACATGGGTGAGGAAACAGTTTTCTGGGAAGAAGACATAGTTGTCAAGATTTTGTAAAGTGAGTTGTTTTTGGAAAAAAGTTTTTAACATAGCTTTTTGTCAAAATAGCACCACTTGCCCCACGGTGGGCGCCAAATTGTTTTGGTCAAAAATTACTAAGTAGAAATAAATTTGTTTTCCAAATTAGAAATTGTGAGGTAGAGTGCTATATGTGTTAATCAAGTTTGTAATCTAGTTATATGCTTAAAATGGTTAATCAGGATGCTAAAGAAATAAATATATGACAACTATGCTCGGGATGGCAAAGGTATGATTCGGGATGGACATGTAACAACCCGGTCGTAGGGCCCAGAAATTTTTGCGTCTTATTACTATTTTATAATAAATAAATGATCTAAAACGAATAATAAATGACACGATTATGTACGGAATTGAAAACTAAACCGTTACAAATAAAATATTATTATGTAACACGTTTTACGAGACCGAACCCATACGCGTTACGAACCCGGACCAGACAACGAACCCGCTTGACACTCTTTTTGGTGAGTCACAAGGGAGGACACTTGTCCTTGAACTAAGCATTAAAGCTTAGGCATCTATATGCATAAGTATAAAACCTTAAGATTTAGATTAGTATTGGAACAACATTGACTTGGAGACTTGAACTAAGCATACTAAAACCGACATTGAAGACTTATATATACACACCTTGAAATGGACCATCAAGACGATATCGGATCTAGGACTTGAAATATGAAACGAGACATAAGGATGATGGAATATGACACTCGAACCATAAGTATGGATATAGTTATGACTCCTACTTGTCAAGTACAAGAAGATAGGTTGTGAATCATCGGAACCCAAAAATAGACCTAGAACTGTAATAAATAGAAACCATACGCTCGAGCTCGTCCCACGCAATAACCATTACAAGTAAAACCGAAACTAACAATATTTGTCGACTTAGGATTCAGGAAGAATACGAGTATGAGATGTTGGACGCTTCTATTACTATAAACTACACGTGTGCACTATTTCCAGGTGAGTTCGTGTACTTCCCCTTTTTCTGTTTTACTGTTTTGGGGTGAACATATGCTTGTGTGTCTAAACTGTTTTGTGTATAAACTTACTTGATGTGACAAGGGCTCCCAAAACCAGATGCACACTCATTAACCCAAGGGAGTTGGGCCACTTAATGTATGGGTAGTACTACTTGGGGAATCCCCACGCACAGTGGATCCGGAAGCCCGGAAAACCCTCCACTGAGGTCTGCGGACCGTTGCGGCATATGTTATGCCGTAGGGAATCCATAAAGGGAGTAGATGGATTCCGTGGTAGGATTGAGGTGTGACTTGTACATCACTGTGTGTTTGAACTATGTAAACTTGTTTTCGAACTGTTAAACTGTTTTAGATTTATTTAACTACTTACACGGACTCACCAGCATAATTGCTGACCGAACTCTTTTAAGCATGTGTTCAGGTACTGCAATTGGATAATCTTGAAGACAAGGTATATGCATGATAGTGCGGATTAGAGCTTGATATGGTAGAAGATTCAAGAGGCTAGCGTAACGGTTTAGAGCATCTAAGAGCTAAGCATGGTTTGAGAGTTGGATCGACTAGCGGATCATATCCTATCGACTGCTTCGACGACCGCTGCGTTACGTCCCTGCATAGATATTAGTTTATTTGTTTAAATTGTGTATTTATATTTTTGGATTAGAAATTGTATAACACTTAAATATTAGTTATCTTTGCTTCCGTTGTGCAAGTCTGTTATCAATCTGTCGTTTCGACCAGCCCCCACCGGGTCGGGTTGTTACAGATGGTATCAGAGCAACGGTTGTGGCGAAATAGGATATCTCTAGATATCCTATACCACACCAGGACAACTTAGAGAACTTAGCGTTTAAGGCTTTAAGATTACCTAGCTAGGAAATGCCTTAGAATTATATAAGACCGTCTGGAGTAAGAAACTAATAAGACGAGACTCGAGTACCTGAACACACTAGAATGCCTACCGGGACGTAGAACCTTTGTGCCTAGTATACGAGCTCTGAGTGATACACGACTACGACGGAGAGTACTAGAATAATTTCGTGAGGTAAATTGATGATTACATTTGACGTCATGTAATTGTGAATTTACAGGCACGAAGGAGTTTTAAGAAATCCGAGGAGTCACCAAGATTAGAAGTGTTAACCAAGATGACTATAAACTTACGTGTTGAAATAAACTATAATGAAGTTACAAACAAATGCATGTTATACTATGGATTGAAAAACAAAACAAGAATATACTTATGGAGCTAGAGCCCCTTATAATTGATACAACTAGGCGTACTTTGATAAGATATATACTCGCATCTATGGCGGAAGTGGTATTTGTCCTCTTAAACTATATATATATATATATACATATACACGTGGTTCTTAACGATAAATGATATTTTGCAACTAACTTCTTTTGATTAAATGATAGAATGACCATAAGTACCAGGTATTACATCACGCCGTGCTTTGTGTTACAATTAGAGGGAATCCAAGATACAAAGATAAGTTTTGACCAATATAGCAAATGGCTCGGAACGTCCATCTTTACCCGCTAACCCGATCAGTTTACTTTCCAAATAGTTGTCGTCCATTAATTATGTGATTCATGTTTGTGTATAGATTAAGTTTTGCGTTACCAATTAAACCGAAAATAAGAAATTAAGACATTGATTTCTAGGATGTTTCATTCAAAATTGATTGATATCGTTTTCGGCAGATTTAAGATTAGTATAATGTGTTGGAGTCGTAATTGCATAACAGGTTTTAAGATGATTCGAGAATGTTAAATGGAAAGGAGGCGACCTAGACTCAAGTATGACGCAAATACATGACCATCCAATGTCTTCGCCAACAAGAGAAAACTAGGAATAAACGCTACCAAAGGTACTCTTAAGGTTTAATACATGTTCCGTTACTTTAAGACTCTATCTTGTCTCTAGATTAGTGACAGAATCTTCGGAGTAGTTTCGTAAACTTTTAAGCATAATGACGAGATATCCGTAAGAAACATATTGGAATTATATACGGTAGGCTCTAACGGGGGGAGTGAACCCAAAAACGAAGACAACTAAACATAAGACACGTCACGTATAGGTCGATACTACTAAGACTTGACTAGATCGCTATAGTTTACAATTTATTTTATAAGGTAAATAAAAAGGGATGTCACAAAAATCACTTGCATACCTAAAATCACCCGTTTAAGTTTAGAAGACCATGTTGTTCATACCCATTCTTAGCATAATACCGCACCCTATATTGTAAGAAAACATCCACTATGCGAGTATGTACCAAGGTTCATGGACAAGAAAGTTTAGAAATGGTCCCAACATAAGCGTAAAAACTAGTGAGGGTGACTTGTTTTAAGAACATAAGGCCACGTTTTGGTGTTTAACAAGGTTATTAAGGACTATTAACTTGTGGAGCTTACCTATAGAAATTGTTGACCAACACCACTCTAAGAACTATAATTAAGGTACAAACGTTTAAACCATTTGTTTCAACCGTAATGAGGCATGGGGTTTAGAGTAGAACCACTACAAAGACGATTTGGTTTATAAAAGAATTATGTAGGCACGGGTGTGTAGACAAGAACATAGAATCCGAGTGTAAAATATACTGGATGTGTAACGTTAGATAGCCCAAAAATAATTCCGAGGACGGAATTACATTAACGGGGGGAGAATGTAACAACCCGGTCGTAGGGCCCAGAAATTTTTGCGTCTTATTACTATTTTATAATAAATAAATGATCTAAAACGAATAATAAATGACACGATTATGTACGGAATTGAAAACTAAACCGTTACAAATAAAATATTATTATGTAACACGTTTTACGAGACCGAACCCATACGCGTTACGAACCCGGACCAGACAACAAACCCGCTTGAAACTCTTTTTGGTGAGTCACAAGGGAGGACACTTGTCCTCCCCTTGTGAAGACACCACATACTCAAAACCAATGGTTTTGTAAAAACCATTTATCACAACCAATATATATACCCAACCCACCAAACCCCTTCCATTTTCCTATTCATAAAACACACACACACACTCAGATGAGATAGATAGAAGAGACTGAGATGGACCTCCAGCCACCACCTTTTACGGCGGAGCTCCGGCGGAGCAGTCACCGCAACCACCTAACACCCACCCCCAAATCCCACAACCTTCACCCTTTTCTTGCCGATGTCACTCCACGTTCCCCATCACCTAATTATAACCAGAAGATAGAGAAAGCTGATGAGAGAGAGGAACCGGAGGAGGAGCTCCAGTCACCTTCTCCGGCGGCAACAACCACAACAACCATCCCCATCTTGTAAACACCTCACACCCACCCCCCATACTTCCAGAAAGAGAACCTAGAGAGAGAAAGAGACGCGAGAGAGAGGAATCGAAGAGAGAGAAAGCTAGATGAAAGGGAAAGAGAAGGAGAAAGGGAACCAGTGGGTTCTGATCACCGTGTACAATGGTGGTGGTTACAGCAGTGGCAGGAGCAACGGCGGCGGCGGTTTGCTAAGGTTCTGACCGGTTTTATAAGGTTCACAACCCTTGTTATTCTGATTCCTACTCATATTTCATAAGGGTAATGTTGGATCTGTAATGATGATGGTTATAGGTTTGGGTTTCGATTAGGGCTTCGAAGATACACAAACCGGGTTGTGTGGATGGTAACTGTTGTGGAGGAGCCGAAGGATCCAGACCGAGTCACCTGGTTGACTCGGTCAATATCAGTCAACAACCAGGCAACTGAACCATTAGCTTGGTCAACCTAGTTAACGACTAGACTCGGATTCAGGAGCAAGAGGTATAATTATTATTAAGACTTGAACTAAATTAGTATTTGTATTATTAATATCCTATTCGGATAAAAACGTGTGGGACTTGACGAGCTCATGAACCAAGACCGAATCCTATGTTAGAACAAATATGAACCTTGATAGCTTAAACTTGACATTTAGAACCTTGGAATGAATTGGATACTAAAGACTTGAGATTCGGACATTAAAGAACAAATGTGTATATTGAGTTATAATGGGTAAACATATATATATATATATATATATATATATATATATATATATATATATATATTGGAGTGAATCTAAGTAATGATATTCGGACTTGATACTTCAACTCGGACAATGTAAACTAGAACTCGGGCTTAACTAGAATCGGAATGTAAGACGTAACGTGAAACATATATATAAGTTAGAACAAAGGATATGGTGACATGTATATAAGACTTGAGATATAGAGTATAGACTTTATGTAGTAGATTAGATACTATCTCCAACACTTGGAACATATAATATCAGCGCATAGCCGTTAATGAATTAATGTACACCAAAGCATTGGATAAGGTATATGGACTTGAAAGTTGGACTAGACATAAACGATATATATATATATATATATACCAAGATTAAAGCTTAGGCATCTATATGCATAAGTATAAAACCTTAAGATTTAGATTAGTATTGGAACAACATTGACTTGGAGACTTGAACTAAGCATACTAAAACCGACATTGAAGACTTATATATACACACCTTGAAATGGACCATGAAGACGATATTGGATCTAGGACTTGAAATATGAAACGAGACATAAGGATGATGGAATACGACACTCGAACCATAAGTATGGATATAGTTATGACTCCTACTTGTCAAGTACAAGAAGATAGGTTGTGAATCATCGGAACCCAAAAATAGACCTAGAACTGTAATAAATAGAAACCATACGCTCGAGCTCGTCCCACGCAATAACCATTACAAGTAAAACCAAAACTAACAATATTTGTCGACTTAGGATTCAGGAAGAATACGAGTATGAGATGTTGGACGCTTCTATTACTATAAACTACACGTGTGCACTATTTCCAGGTGAGTTCGTGTACTTCCCCTTTTTCTGTTTTACTGTTTTGGGGTGAACATATGCTTGTGTGTCTAAACTGTTTTGTGTATAAACTTACTTGATGTGACAAGGGCTCCCAAAACCAGATGCACACTCATTAACCCAAGGGAGTTGGGCCACTTAATGTATGGGTAGTACTACTTGGGGAATCCCCCACGCACAGTGGATCCGGAAGCCCGGAAAACCCTCCACTGTGGTCTGCGGACCGTTGCGGCATATGTTATGCCGTAGGGAATCCATAAAGGGAGTAGATGGATTCCGTGGTAGGATTGAGGTGTGACTTGTACATCACTGTGTGTTTGAACTATGTAAACTTGTTTTCGAACTGTTAAACTGTTTTAGATTTATTTAACTACTTACACGGACTCACCAGCATAATTGCTGACCGAACTCTTTTAAGCATGTATTCAGGTACTGCAATTGGATAATCTTGAAGACAAGGTATATGCATGATAGTGTGGATTAGAGCTTGATATGGTAGAAGATTCAAGAGGCTAGCGTAACGGTTTAGAGCATCTAAGAGCTAAGCATGGTTTGAGAGTTGGATCGACTAGCGGATCATATCCTATCGACTGCTTCGACGACCGCTGCGTTACGTCCCTGCATAGATATTAGTTTATTTGTTTAAATTGTGTATTTATATTTTTGGATTAGAAATTGTATAACACTTAAATATTAGTTATCGTTGCTTCCGTTGTGCAAGTCTGTTATCAATCTGTCGTTTCGACCAGCCCCCACCGGGTCGGGTTGTTACAGGACAGTTATATCCTGAGGATGTAACTGTTGACAAATTCAAGGAACAAGTATGAAAAAGCACTAAAACACAAAGAACAACACTCGATGTACGAGGAAAGCCCTTGATCAGTTGTAGATCGCCGGCATAAAACCTCGGGAGGAGACTAGGCCCCTGTCTTGTTTGTTAATATTAATGTGGTAAAAAGAATTATAACTTTGGATGAATAAGTGGACGAGTGTTCTAAGATTACAATGATTTGTGTGTGTTCTAAGTAGCAGAGTATGTGCGTATAGTTCTAGTGATAGCAATGTGTGTCCTATACTCGTCCATCATTCCCATTTATATAATACATGAAAGTAAATGGAGTATCCCGTGTGATCCGCTATGTAGTTAAGCTGCTTTAAGTCTTCAGGTGACCGTTTGTAACAGTTTCTCCTCAGCTAGTCGTTGTACCAGCTGTTTCCTTATTCTTCGCCGATATTTAATGTGTATCGGTTACAACATTGACTCCATCTTCGATCTTAGACTTTGGTTTGTATGAGTTACTCTTCTATCTTTGACTCCTTTGACTGAGTGTTATAATATAGACGTTGGAGAGCACTTGTGTATCCATATTATAACTTAGTTGTACCTGCAATCATATATAAAAAAGGTAATTCGTTAGTCCATTCTCAAGATGTGCACATGTTGAAATATAGTTACATCCTGAAGTCACTTGAGCCCTTCAGCATCCTGAAGATGCTACACCAGGGATGTGAGGTAAAATCATCATAGGGATTTTCACCACCAACAACTCTGTTATCACCAACTTCATCTTCTTCGTCTGCAACTTCTTTTTTAACCTAATTTTTATGTTTAATCCTTCTTCTAGAAACAAAATTGAAAGTATTTGACAACTATAAACGCACGTTTGTATCTTCTTCTTCATCATACCATTACTGATAATCAAGATTCCATCATTTAATCTGTCTATCTGTACAATACATCCATGATCCTTGATTTTGATTAACAACATATAATCAAGATGTAAACCTAAATCAAATCATACGATCATCCGTAATAATCAATCGTTAAAAAAATGTTGGTCGAATGAAAATAGAGAGCATAATTATAATCGTATAAAATTATTGTTAATTGAATCATGAATTGAATAGATCGTCAATCGAAAATAGTTAGTTGATCATGAATTGAATCCTGAATTGAATCTGAAACGTGAATTGAATTGTGAATGATTGGATCAGAGATTAACGTAACAGTTATATGTATAATGTTTGATTTGCCCATTGATTTAACTGTAATTGAGTTTAATTGACTGTAATTGAGTTTAATTGGTTTAACCATAGTTGACAGGTGGCAACTTCTCATTGCTTCTTATCATTCTCACGTTAAGGATACTTTGTATCCTATACTTTCTCTTTATATATTATATAGTAGTTTTTAATAAAAAAAAATTAATAACAATCTATGATATAATAGCATCCAATAACGTAATATCATACAACAAATATACAAGGAAATAAATAACGATTTTTTATTGAACGAGCTACATCGAGCGAGAATTTGTCTCAGATGTTTACATGATCAGATGATCCACTAGCACAGCTAAATCAAGAAGAGCGGAATTATCATCAAAACTTACCAAGCTCGTTGCAATTAAACTATAAACAAGTTACGAGCATCAGTTACTATCACCGCTTTATATGGAAGCTAGTGGTGGACAGGTTTAACACAAAACTATCGAATTGAAAGGCAAGAAACGTATCTTTTGCTCGAAGAGTGATTCTTGCCAAATCTATACTAGGGAGTCTTCCCAGTTATTTTATGTCACTATATAAAACTCCAACCAAGGTAATAAAAACCTTGGCAGGGATTAGGTAAAACCTTATTTCGGGTGGAGTGACGATGAAAAATAAGATACTATTGTGTCAAAAAAGGTTGGAATGGGTTAGAAAAAACTTTATTAGGAGAAAATGATTGTGTCAAAAAATCTCGAGGATTGGGGGGGGGGGGGGGGTAAAGGATGCTAATTTGGCCTTGTTGATTATATGGTGGTAGAGGTTTAAAGAGCATCGAGCCTAATTATGGCCAAAGGTAATTCAAGTTATTTACGGGGAAAAGTTGGGAAAGGAGTTGGTACCGATTAACAAAGAAATGACAAGTGTGTGAAAAACATCAGGTCATTGGGTAAGGAGTTCCAAAAACAAAACATAGATGTCAACTAGAAGTTGGTGTGCTTACTGGGAACCGACATCAATGCATATTCTGTATATATCACATGTGATTATAGAATAATTTTACATGTTCATGTATATATCACAAACTAGGTTATAATCTCGTGTATCACACGGGTTGGTAAATTTAATTTTATATAATCGGTAATAAAAAAAAGTAATTACACGGTTGTCAAGATATTATATAATGTAATTTGATAACATGTACAATCGTCTAGATACGTATTTAAGAAAATGAACATTGACATGATAGTTTAAATTTTGTTAAGTTAATATTAAAAACATTATTTCTTTCAACTAGCATTAACTTTGATTTTTAATACCACCAACTTTTTATTAATTTTACATATTATAATTTTATCATTATTACCATCCAACCACATTAACTATTTGAAAATTTTTAGAAGTCACTCATAAATATTTATCAACATTATTTTTCATTTTTAAATATTTTAACTAATATAATTTTAAACTTGGTCAAACTTTTAAGTAAAAAAAAAATTATAAGTTTATATAAAAAACCTAATAATTAATTTCATCTTATATTCATTTGATTAATTGTTGGGTTATAGAAGAACTGCTAATGATGAAGGTCATAATCCCATGGACTCCATGTGTCCAAATACTTGAAGAATTAAAAGATTTCAAATGCAAAGTTCATTTTCTCCTTGAAAATTAGACAAAATTACACATTGTGTCCTTTATGTATGACAGAAATTATGAAACGTTTTCTTTATTGTTATTTTTTTTTCATTTTATGTCCAAAATATCTTTATTTCTTGCATATTGTGTCCTTTATCACTAACTGAGTTAAAAGATTCAGTTAACTTTATTAAACCCAGGGGTAAAATAGTCCATTCATGTCCCTTCATCATCTTTTCCTTTTTATAACACACCTGCACATATTTGATAGACAAAAGAATTCAGTTAATTAGGAAAACAAGAATTTCTTTTCCACTCCAATCGGTTTCTAGAAAGGCCTCTCTATCTCCTTCTTCAAACTGCCATGGTTGGTGTAACATCCGGTCTCTCTCACCACCAATATTGTCCGCTTTGCCCCCGATGGGTTGCCCATTGGGGGCAAAGCGGACAATATTGGTGGTGAGAGAGGACCCATCGGGGGCAAAGCGGACAATATTGGTGGTGAGAGAGGCCGGATGTTACAAATGGTATCAGAGCCACTCTTGTGTCGTTCGGGATGGTGGGGCAAACCTCATCGAGGACGATGAGTCCCTAAGGGGGGGTGATTGTAACAGTACCGATTTCTGAGAAGATTAACATGGACCATTGTATGACACCCTAGGCAAATCCCACATCGGCCGTGGCCAGGAGAGATCCTTGGTTCATAAGTAATCCAAAGCCTATTAAATCACCAACGCGTTTTGGGCTTAATGTTAGTGGATGAGAGGAGAACTCCACAGTTAAGCGTGCTCAGGTGGGAGTAGTACTAGGATTGGTGACCTCCTGGGAAGTCTCCACCGGGGCGACCAAAAACAAAGCCGTGAGTTCCTGGATGGGCAACCCATCGGGGGCAAAGCGGACAATATTGGTGGTGAGAGAGGCCGGATGTTACAGTTAGTCTGCTTAGATCCATATTTATTCATCCGGAGGCCGAATTTTTGATGATTTTACTGTTGTCATTTTCCCCCAAACTTTCCAATTTTGAGTGATTCCTGTTTTATTGTAAGTCTTGTGAGTAGTGGATTTTATTAATATTTAGGCATTTCCATTCAGTTAGCCCAGGTAAGTCATATACAGCTATGCCATATTTAAATTAGCTCATTATCATACACAGACAATGAATAGAAGAAGTTCAATATCAATTTAAAGCTACATTATTTTCTAACTGACATATAATATTATCACGTTCTAATCTACTAAGTAATTGCATAATCATCATCCAATTAAACACAATTCCCCAAATAACAACAAGATTATCAAATTTATATAACAACAATCTAAGATCAATCAAAACCAGTTAATTAATAAAACAGGAATGAGATAATGTAGAAACAAACCTAGGGTTCCATACGCGACAACAAGACACAAAAGAACTGGAATTAGGGTATATATACTGGAGATGTTATTTATAGAATGATGAATTGTTGGCTTCAACTAATATAAATCACAAGAGAATCACACACAGCAGCTATTGATGTGTAGACTAGATCAAATCTTCACCGTTAATTATTATTACTATCAATAAGTGGAGATAATGGCGTCTATTGACCTGTTGTGGTTGATTTCGGTCTACCTGGGTGTTTGATTTCATTTGGCCCCATGTGCAGGTGTGTTATAAGGGGGAAAGGATGATGAAGGGACGTGAATGGATTATTTTACCCCTGGGTTTAATAAAGTTAACTGAATCTTTTAACTCAGTTAGTGATAAAGGATACAATATGCAAGAAATAAAGATATTTTGGACATAAAATGAAAAAAAAAATGACACGTTTCATAATTTCTGTAATACATAAAGGACACAATGTGTAATTTTGTCTGAAAGTTACATCAACGGCACTCTGCAAACTACTAGTCTACACAACTGCTGGTTACAAGACTGAGATCTGAAAGACTAAAAAGCTGAAGACCACAACTGCCGGAAACATCAAATATTGGTCAACAATAGTCAACAACTGTGAGTTATATAGCTGCCTAACAAACTGTTGATTTACACTAGTTGTATGTCAAAACCAATTGTTCTTATTAGATAATACAATCCAGTTATTTGTAACAAACTATACAGCTGTGGTTTATAAACACTTGGTGGTTATGTCTTTAATAGTTGTTAGATGTGACTTTCATGGTGACGTCACCAGCTGTTCTCCTCTTTCTCTTTATAGATAGAAAAATGCATTCAATACTTGTTTACCATCTCTACACACAGAATCAGAAAGCCTAATTGAGATCATTGTATCTAACAAGGATAATACCTGATATGTGGTGAGAGAGAGTGAGAGCAATTGATGAGGGGGAATGATCAAAACAGTTATTACTTTGAAATCTAAATGAATTAAATCTTGTTGACATCATCTACATATCAATGCTCATAACATTATAATTGATGTGTGTTGATCATTATTGATTTTATCTTTACTTATTGGTATACTTGCTACAGTTAGAAATGAGTTTTCGATCACAATAACACATACAATTCATTCTTGGGATCCAACATTAATAATATAATAACTAGCTTTAATTAAAAAAAAATTAAGTATCCAAATTTAAAAAGGAAAGAGAGCTGGGAAAACCAAAAAGTAAGTCACTCCACTTCCAGAACATGATACGTTTTCTTTATTGTTTTCTTTTATTATACAGTATAAATAAAACTACATATTCGAATAATATTTTTTTAAATATATTTTGACAGAGAGTGTTTTTTTTACCTTCTATTAAAAAAAATCTACAAAATTATGATTTTTCCAAAGGGAGGATATAACGAGTTTTAATGTGATTTTTTTCAAAGCGGCCGGGGGATGACAAGTAAGAATAGTGGGTATATTTAGCCTAACTAAAAAGTTAATAACTCTTGGTTAGGTTTTCGGGTGAACTATAGCACAAGGTGATTAATGCATATCTAGCCTATTTTGACTAGGAGGGAAAGTTGAGCTTTTGTCTGGGTTTCAGCTTTTGATTGAGATGATGAAATAGTTTAGTAGTTTGTAAGTTGGATCGGAATAGTTAGGATTTTAAGACTTTAGTAATTTGTAGGCACAACAAAAGTCACACTTAGGTTTTAGGGTGTGACAATTGAAAACATGATAACAATAGATAATATTGTAGCATTGACAAAATCCTAAATTAATACAAGGCAGGTACAAATAGATTAAAAGGATAACTAGGAAATTACCTGCGACGTAGAGTTAACCTAGTTTCATTTTCTTAAACTCGTATAATTTTTATATATTTTATTATTTTTTAAAAATTATACATTAAATCAGGAATTTTAATATATTTGATTTCGGTATAATATTTCTTTGTATGTTTTTTTTTATGAATAAGGACTTATTTTGAAACATTGATTTATACCCGAGAACACACATATTATGTATTATAACTGTGTTGTTCTGTAACTTTTTAGATATGCATAGTTATTTTGTGCTGAATTATGTATACATATGTTAGAATAATTATTTATATATGTTCCACAAACATATATAAATTACAACCTCAGTAAAATAAAATGTTGGGATCGAGATATTTTATTAAATTAATAAAATATTATTATATCGATAAATTAATAACTTATTAATTTATAGTTGGCTTATACTCTTGAGTAACTCTCAAATTAATGCATCACCTTCAAAATTTTGATGTCCGTTCATTTTACCTATTTGAATAAAACAGAAACAATGACCTTCAAAATTCCCATTTAAATTCACCCATTAATGAACTTGTCAAATTCAATGTATATAGATCTAGATTGATCATTATAAAAAAAAAACAAGTGACTGTAGATTCATATTTTACTAGACAATCCTAGAATTTTAGAATATTTTAGTAATTATTAATTTATAGTTTTGCTGGAACCAATATATTTTTATTGGGATTTCAAAACAATTATTATCTTATTATTTTATCGATTGGGGTCGAATTTTATACTGGTCCCAATTTGGGACCGGACAAATTATTAATTTTATTGAGGTTATTAATTTATCGAGTATTAAATTATACCGTATATATAGTGTAAAATTGTTCTTAGTTATGGTGCAAATTCATATTGACGTATATACCCTTGCCCCGAAGACATGTCACATCCCGTTGGCTTCTTACACCTTAGGGTATGTTTGGCTCTCCTTATTTCCACCTCCGTATAACTTATAAATTTTCCAAAAAGTTAATAAGTTAAAAAAAGTGTTTGGCAAGTTGAAAAAGACTTAATCTTTTAACTTTTTGTTTGCCTATAATAAGTTGTTTTGGAAAAGTAAAGAAGGAGTGGCCTTTTAAACCTCGTTATAACTTATTGATAGATATTTACCTACATGCCCTCCTATACATACCCTCCTTATATCATTTTTTGTCATTTTACCTAAATAAGTTAAACCAAACATTTTTTTTACAAAATAACTTATCAACTTATTATTTTTCCCCACCACATAAGCTAATCCAAAAACTTTTCTAAAAACTCATTTTTAAAAAGTCATAAATTAATAAGTCATTTTAACCAAAAGTCCTTTTATACTCAAAAAAAATTTATCCAAACATACTATTAGTATGCTAAAATGACGTTGCATAGCGACATATACATGGGAAGGTTTGCTAGCAACACCCAAAAAATGGGGGAAAAACAATAGAAATGACACCGTGTATTAGGAAATAAATTGGTTTCACATGTAAAATGAATATTTGTAGATAACAACAATTACGGACGGGTATATCGTAAACGTTAATCAAAATTAATTTTTTTTTGGAAACTGATTTTGTATGTTATGGCAGAGTTCATCACACCCCCCTAGAAGGGGATCCCCTAGCCACTCTACAATGGTCAGTCGGTCAGACTATGTTATCGTAACCGGGTCCACGCTGATGCGAGAGTGGCCGGCTCACAAGCGAGTCGAGGCTGTGCATAAGAGGCACTAAGGGTATGTTTGGCAAAACTAGCTGGTGGCTAGTAGCTGGAAGCTGGTAGCTGGAAGCTTTTTAAATATATTTTGGTGTTTGACAGAGTAGCTGGAAGTTTTAATAAAATGTATAAAATGACCAAAATGGGTATAATTAAAGGCTTGTAAAGAAGGTTTTTTTTTATTTTTGAAATAGAATGGGTATTTGTGTCATTTACTAATTAAAAGTGTGTAGCTAGTAGAGTTTTTTCTTAAAAGCTAGTACTAGTAGCTTTTCACTGTATAACTTTTTCTCTAACCTAAAAGCTTCCAGCTCCTTCAACCAAACAATACTTTTTATTGAGCATGAGCTTTTTATTAAAAGCTTGAAGCTTGAAGCTCCTAAAAGCTCTTAAAAGCTCCTTGCCAAACATACCTGTGAACTCGCCAATATTTTATATATTGACGTCTTTTTAAACATATCTTTCAACTGAACAGGTATGCGGCTAGTATGGTGGAATTTGGGATGTCAGACACTGGGCGGGGGTTTCGTTTATATCATCGGGTTGGGACAAAGACGGAAAAACCCCATGTTTTAACTTCATGTATGTTGTTTTATGAAATGTTTATGACAAGGTACTTTTTGACATCTTAATGAAATTCTCTTTTCTAATTAAATATGGTTTGTGTTAATCTTGACTTTGATATACTTTCGAGCGTTGCGCCACGTGTTTCTGCCATTGGCGTGGTGTGACAAAAATCATATTTGCCCACAAAGTGTTTGTTAAATTGTCTAAAAATTGTGAAACGTGTATGCATTTATGTATGTTGCGGAGATGGATATGCAGGTCATATTTTTCCGATTGGCCGTCCAAATCGAAGAAACTCTGTAGGTTCCGTTGGTATCCTATTCGTAAGCGACGATGGGGGAAATTAAAGGTATGTTTTTGGAAGGTAAATTGATCAATTACAATTGTGTAGCTGAATTTAGCTCATATTTGGAATTGTGAAAGATTTTTGGTGGTTTGTTATTGCAATTATGAGTTTGTGCAACAGTTTTTTGTGGTTTACTATCGCGATAATACGTTTTTAGTGGTTTTGAACATAACTACTCGATGTCTTGACTACTTGATCGATCAATGTATGATATGTGAATGTGGTTTTAATCAGAATTACCACTTCCCGTGTAGCAAGCAACACAATCTTACCTCTTTCCACTCAGTACAAAAATTATAAAGACCATTTGAGGAATCAACGAAACTGTATATCTCCACTTAAGGCCCTGTTTGGTTCACCTCTGAATGATTCATTCAGAGGCAACCTCTGATTCGGTCAGAGGTGAGCTTGTTTGGTTGCAAAAATCCAACCTCTGAATGGGGTGTGGTTCAGTCTGAACCATTCAGCTCCACACACTCTCTGAATGAAAAATGGACAGGATTTGCCCTCCCCTCTGAACAACCCTTCACCCCTCCCTGCAGCTCCATCATTCCTGTAACACCACGATCCAACCTTCACCACTATACAGACCCATCACTCGACTACCATTACAGATCCGATTAGAACCCCAAGACCATTGTAATCCTCTCACCATTATCAACGGATTGTTATTACAAGAAAACGAGATGATTCGGGTTCTTACCTTGGTTTCAATCGAAGAAGAAGGTGTCATCGCCGCTGCCGGAGTGAGGTTGGGTGAGGGTGGGGGTGTTGGGATCGGCCGGCTGCCGGAGTTATCGCCGGAGGTGGAGACCTCCGGTCTCTCTCCCTCTCGTTCAGTCTCTCTCTCTTTTCAACATATGGATGGTGTGTGTTGTTGATATGAAGTACAAAAGGTGTGTGGTGGGTGTTGTTGAGGAAGGATTGAAGGGATACAAAAAATGCAGAGGAAAGAGATAAGAGATGGGGTGGGTGGGTGGGGTTGGGAAAGAACTTTAATAAAAGAGAAAGAAAAAAGAGATGGGTAGGTAGGGGTTGTGATGGGGTAAAATAGTCATTTAACATAGTTATTCAGAGGTACAACCAAACACCACTTAATGGTTCAGCACTTATTGGTTCAGAGCCTCTTACCTATTCAGACCTCTTACTGATTCAGCACTTACTGGTTCAGCACTTGCCAAACAGCCCCTAAGATTCTTAAGCGTGTGTAACTCATTTGTTTAAGAGCCAACAAAGATGACTTGCTGATCTTTTGTTTCCTTCAAATTGTATGTAACTCATATGGTTTTATTTATTAATTCATTATTTCATATATATATAAGAAGAAATGCTCGCCAAAGAAACTCTCGCCCGCTTGCTTCAAGTAATGAAGATGAAAGAGGCAAAAAAAATTCTGTTCAAGCATAAAAGGAAAACAAAGTCACTTTCCTATAAAGCGTACATGGATACAAGCATCACTTCCAGCAGCATGCCAACACCGCAATCTCTAAAAAAAAATCACTCCTTCAGTTACAAGGTATATAAATTGTAAAACATCTACACACCACAATAACTACAGGCGAAGGAAATTCCACATCAAAATAAAGCAACAACACGGACGCCATCAACTGATGTAACTGTCAGGAAGCAATAACCTTTTGAATATAAATGTAAACACTAAACCTGCATAATATTACATCTTAGAACTAATGTCACCAGGCCGTGATATCCTATATATCTACAATGCAAAATGATGCATCACTATGCCTTTCAATGCTCAGTGAATGGATATGTTCGTAATCAGGCAACGCACGACAAGGAAAACTACTAGTTACATATTAATTAGCTAACGAGTAAAAATGACACGTTCATTTTGTTGTCAACAAAACAACAATAATTTAAATTTGTTTTTATAACTACACTATTATAGCCAATGAGGTAGTGGTGGAGTTGTTGGGGAAAAACTTGGTGTTTCTTGTGACTCAGGTTTGATTCTCACTCTCCCCATCATTTTTAGCAGCATCCAGGTGAAGAGCGAATATGGTTGGGGCCGGTTTGACTCGGATTGGAGGCGATGTTTTTTCGATTATTCCACTATCATGCCTTCGCGCGGTTGGAGGTCGGGTTTCCGCACATCTAGTAGAGCCAAGGGGCTGGCAGCGGTCGAGTAGTCGACCTTAGCCACAACGTCCGGTGTCACGGTAATTGACACGTCGTTTCTTGCCGTTCAAAAAAACTACACTATTATATTATAGTTTATAATTACTTTTATACACGGTTTTTTTCTCATATAACTTTTGAGATATATGTTTTATTAAAATTTGAGTATTCCGTTTGTGACACACCTTTTTTTTTTATCTTTATCCGCGTTTCAACATAATTTTATTTAGAACCGAGTTTTGTGAATTTTAATGTACAAATAATCGAAGTATAAACATATAATTTTATTATATGTTTTGTTTTTCTCTTTTTAACTTTTAAAATACGATAGATTATAAAATTTTATTATTCTTTGCGACGTGCTTATAAATTTTATATATCTCGATATAAATTTCACTCAAAACCAATTTTTAACAGTAATGTACGAGTGGTCAAAGTACAAACAAATTATTTTATTATTGTAGTTATTTTTTGAGCATATAAATAGTGTTTTGTGTTGATACCATACCAATGCCCTCACGAAGCAAACTAATTCCGACCACACGACATTAGTATTGGTGTCATTACTATTGAAACATGTTTCGATAATCGGGTTTTTGATCGATGTAAAACATGTGTGCATATCCTTTTTGGGCGTATCACAACTTTATTTTTTAGATTTAAACTTTCTATTGCTATACCGAGTGTCGGTGTCATTCCCATACCTGACAAACTATCTCGAATACCGACCAAACTTTATAAGATTTTTTTTAAACGGAGATGTAATTAAAAATGAATTGTTTATTGCTATTGCAAAATACAGTGAGTGTTGGTATCATAATAGTGCCCTCGACCAAAAAATCTTGAAAACAAAGTTGTACTCAATGTAGAGTATTTTCTAGTGTCGGTATCACAACTGTACCGTAATAAACCGAACCGATTCCAACCAATAATCTTAGTACCAGTATTTATTTTTTCAAAACCGGTGAACCAAGTGTCATTAAGTGTTCATTTGTTAATATTTTAGTGTCCCATGCCCCATAGCTTCCCCCATACATAATTACGTATGTGTCCAATCCTCTCGAACTTGTGACCTTTTTCCCTGATTCATTTAACATTAAATCTTGGTTGACAACATTTTATTTGACTTTTGTTTTTGGTACTTATTGACTTAAAATTTTATAACGCTTCCAAAATAAACAAGTAGAAACTTCATTAACAACATATAATCATAACAATCCGGAACACTATATTATAATAAACACTAGAATTTTACATCTTTACGAGACGTGTTATAACTTTAAAGTTTAAACTTTAAAGCATGTGTAACATGGATTCACCAATCTTGTATAAAGGCGTACCAACCCAATGCAGGCTTGTTATTGAGTCATTCAAGACTACAACTAAACATGACTTTTGATTCGTGGGTAGGACTCGGCTATCTTCACAAACATTATGAAAACATATACTAAAACAATACTCATAATACCCACCATTTGGTGGAGTGGTATGAGAAAATGAAGATAACGAGGGACAGGGCACCACCAGAATTGGTCACAGGTACCTCACTACCAGTACGGTAACACCGCTGCCACCCATGCTGGTAGTGGTCCCGTAAACCAAAATCTGGTTGTAGTTAACGGGCTGGTACACGTGAGTTTCTCTTTCCCCCTTTTGTCTTTTTCTCTATTTTATTTCCAGTGGAGTGTTGCCTCCAAAAAACTGTTTTAGTGAAGTGAAGTGATGTGGCAGTGCATGATTGGTAAAAATCAGTGAAGTTGAAAAAACCTAGTGGAGCGCCCCGTCCCCCCTAAGAGCTTGATGCCATTTGGTCTCAAGTTTAAATCTGGTCCAGATGGTTTTACCGCAGTGGCCTTCGAGCGGCGGGTTTTCCTCCGAATTAGTGGCTTGGTGGACTCGGGCTGCCTAGTGGAAAACCTTTTGTCTAGTGCTAACTCATTGACAGTTCAGATGATATTTAGTTAACCGTTAAAAAAATACTCATAATAAAAAAAACAAAAAGAAAAAACACAAATAATAATCTATATATATATATATATAAAACAAAGCCCTTTTGCTGACGTGGCGTTCAATGGTGCCTCCAACCTCCCCTCTATAGTGCCACATGGCATCCTTAATGAATGTTTTTGGTGTTTTTTAATTATTTCGTTTTTTTAATTAAAAAAAGAGAAAAAGATAAAACCCTAAAGTTATTAAATCCTAACCTCCTCATTCACTCTCCCAAACCCTAAAAACCTTACACCACCTCTCCTGCTCATCTGCCGCCACGCCCCCAATTTTAATCGCTTCTAATAATCTCAATCGGTAAACTTTTTTTATTTATTTATTGTTTTTTCAATATGGGATTGGTTTTTTATTCGAAAGTCAGAAGCTTTTTTTATTTATTTATTGTTTTTTCAATATGGGATTGGTTTTTTATTCGAAAGTCAAAAGCTTTTCAAATGATGGGTCTTGTAACAGATATGTGATGGCGGATTCGCACGTTTCCTTGATTGAATTTGATATTATTATATTATTGTTTTCTTCTTTGTTGTTTGTTGTTAAATTAGGGGGTTTTGAAGATAGGTTTGTTTTGTTTTGTTGATGTAATAATTGAAGAATGCTGAGTGTGCTGAGAGTGCACCTCCCGTCCGATATTCCGATTGTGGGCTGCGAGCTTTCGCCTTATGTGCTTATTCGCCTCCCTGATAAGACTGTTTCTACCGAAGATGTTTCGGAATTGTTGCCGGTTGAGGGGTGTTTTTTGAGATATAAGTGGTTAGTTATTAATTGTTGTTTGATGTTTCATCGTTTTCGATGACAATTTAGGATCTATGATTTTTCTTTTTATGCCTATTTTTATTTATTTATTTTTTTATTATTATTTCGTTCTGATTATATTCACAAGTTGCTAACTTTTATCTGTTTGTTTTAAAAAGTAAAATCATATGGGTTCTGAAAAACACACAATGGTGACTCATCAATTTGGATTCATATCTGTTCATCTCGTGGTAAGATTGATTCTGTCTCTCTGCTGTTATTAATATTGTGTTTTGGATGATTAATATATTTATTAAAATAATCATTTGACTTGAGTTTGTGTTGTGTTATGTTGTGTTATGTTGTGTTAGGATTATTAGTAGAGGTGTTGCCTAGGGTTTTTTTTAATCTGTGACAGTTGTTACAATCAGATAATATGAGTTTATTATGATATTATGAATATGTAAACCACCTTTTTATGCTTTTGTCACAATTGTTTTTTATTTTATTTCAGGAACGATGGATCAAGTGGGAAGATGGTGGATGACAACATGATTGGTCTCTCCAGTTTGGTTCGATTTATTTTTTTCCTAAATTTTGTAGTGCTTTTTAATTATTATTGTTGATTGTTTATATTGGTTTTTAATTATTATTTTTGATTGTTTTTATGGTTTATTGCTTTTATCTGTTACGAATATATCTATTGAATGTCACTTGCTTTGTATAGTAATATATTTAGGTATAATTCTTTACTTAAAGCTGAGTTTAGGTACCTTGAGGTCAGTTGAATTTATGTGATTGTAGTGTAATTTGTTAACAGAATTGATAGGCTACATCTTCCAATTTTGTAGTGGTTATGTAAGTTTCATTATTTATTTCAAGGTGAGTTTTGTTAGGTTGAGTTAAGTTTAATTTATATCAGTTTAGTTTAATTTGTTAAGAGAACTGATACATGTATTGAAAGATTGTTTACATCTATTACTCATAGGTCTGTTCAATGCCAGTTGAGTTGTATAGTATAATAGATTTATGTTTCATTAGGTACTTAAAGCTGAGTTGAGTTACATGTTTCATTAGTTACTTTAAGTTGAGTTTACTTACATTCAGTTAAGCTTAATTTATGTCACTTAAGTTTACTCTTAACAGATTTGATAGAGGTATTGGTGGTTATGTAAGTTCCATTATTTATTTCAAGGTGAGTTTTGTTAGGTTGAGTTAAGTTTAATTTATATCAGTTTAGTTTAATTTGTTAAGAGAATTGATACATGTATTGAAAGATTGTTTACATTCTTGTCTGAATTTCCACCGTAGCCACCGTAGTTAGCTGCGCTAGCTGCAGTACCGTAGTATGTGGCGTAGGATTCCGCTGCTAAGGATGGAGGGATGGTGCTGGTGGCTATGATGGTGGCTGCAGCTAAAGTTATTGCTGTGGTGGTTAAGTTTGGTAATTGTAGCTTGGTGGTGGATTGGATTGGGAGGTGAGGTTTGTTCTTCTTTTATTATTTTTTATTAAGTCATATTAGGATTTTCAACCCCGGGACCTTCCCGGGGTAGATAGCTAGTAATTAAAATATGTTAATCGTTTCCTTCAATGTTTTTAACAACCAACAAGTAACCACCACCCCTCTATAAATAACCAAAAAATAACACGTAACAATAACACACACAAAAAAATAAAATAAAATAATAATAGCCAGGTACAACACATACATGCATCCATCGACTGTATCACCAAAGTCAATAGATCTTTCATGACTCTTCCGCTGTACAACTCCCAAAGCCCATCGTACAACTCTCCAATGCACACCAACGGAACCTCACCACCGATGTCTAAACCATCACCGACAGAGTTCACCGGAAAACCATACCCACTTATTCCTACAGCACTTGCAATGATAGCTTGGCTCGGTTCTATACATCTCATCGTCTTTCTTGTCCTTGGTTCCTTTATCTTTCTTCCTCTTCATAAATTTGTTATGTAAGTGATCATGATTCATGTTAATATGCGGTTAATGACGTATGATTTGATGTGGGTATGTGGTAAAATGTTTGTTTGATGATTAATGGTGTGGTTTTGTAGTGTGATTGGAGTGCTTGTTATGTTAATTGTGGTTCCTGTTAATGAGAGGAGTAGATGGGGCAGAGCTTTAGGCAGGTAAATTATTATTATTATTATTATTATTATTATTATTATTATTATTATCATAATACTTAATTTGAAGTGAATTGTACTATTGTAGTATATGCGGTGCAGTGGTGGAACTTAAACATTTAAATTGCGAGTCGGGAATATAAGAAATAATCCTATATAATGAAAAACCGACGTTGATGAATAGTGTTATGGTATGGTCGTAATTTGGCTAGGTTCAAGGGGTAGAACCGTCAATTACATTTCTTGCACATAAAAAAACTAAATATATCGTCGCCAAAGAAGCAAAATTATGTTTTTAGTAGGATTAGTTTTGCCATTCAAAAAGGGGTGGCGACGCTGCTTGTCGCGTGTCTACCTGTCGTTCTTGTGTAATTTCTATTGGCAAATTAATGAGAATATGATTATTATAAAAATAAAAAATAAAGATAATATTTTTCAAAGCTAATGGTCTGAACTATATGCTTCGAAGGATA
This sequence comes from Ambrosia artemisiifolia, assembly GCA_032199755.1. NCBI lineage: Eukaryota > Viridiplantae > Streptophyta > Magnoliopsida > Asterales > Asteraceae > Ambrosia > Ambrosia artemisiifolia. Next base: position 34,923,786 of record CM063526.1, on the reverse strand, counting down.
AGTTAGGTCCTCCTCGCCCCAATGAAGTTCTGCCCATGAGTACGATTAATGCACATTTTGACTAAATTGTGGATGATGGTTTGATTAGCAATTTAAGTGGGGATTTGGACTGAAAGAATTGATTTTTATTAAGTATGAAGGTTGTTAATTGTTTGGCTTGGTTTGGTTGTTGTAAGTGAGGTAGATGGTAGTGGTACATGATTGAAGTTTTGTTTGGTTTGTTTTGATATCAGATATATATGCAAGCATGCTGTTGGGTTTTTCCCGGTTACGCTACATGTGGAGGATTATAAAGCTTTTGTTCCTGATCAAGCTTATGGTAAGTGTGTCTTGAAGCTTATATAACATATCATAGAATTTGGTAATGTACAGTGTGTATTACGCTTGTTTGGTTAAGAAATGACAGTATGACACAAATGATTGAGACCTTCGCCTTCCCAAAAAAAAAAAAGTTAAAATGTTCGGGTATTGGGTTGTCATATGACTCATATCTAGCCCGTTTAGTTGGAAAGATCCACTCATCAACCAGTTTAGTTACACAGGTCGACCCGCCAACCCGTTTAAGCCATTCATTACGACCCTCCAATCCGTTTAGCACGTTTAAACTTGATTACAACGCATCAACCCACCCGTTTGGATAGATGGGTTAAACGGGTCGTATTCAGCTTAGGCGATTTTGAGTGTCTAGGTGTTGATGTCGTTGACAAAAATAAATATATGGATTGTGTCCAGGTTCATCGTTTGACATATAGTGTTTCTTTTGCTTGTTTAACATGTATTATAACACCTAAGGTTCTACATCTAAGAACTTATATTAATAATGATGTAGGATAAACAATAGATGCTTAGAAGAAGACAGAGAGATTTTATGGGCAAGTTAGTAGTTTTCTTTTTCTTTCTTTCTTTTTTTTTTTTTTTGAACGGCAATCCTATTCTACTCCTAAACTAAACCGTGTGATTGTTTATTGTTGCCTTTTGTGTTGCCTTGGAAGTAACTTAAATTACACACTTTGAAACGCTAACGATTCATGGTTAAATGTGATTCACACATTTAATTATAGGTTTCAGTTTTATTGCATTAGCTTCTGATCGATGGTCCTCTTTGTTTGTTGCATACTTATAACATATGCCATTCATCATGCAGTTTTTGGGTACGAGCCTCATTCAGTTTGGCCGATAGGAGTTGTCGCATTGGCTGATCTTACGGGGTTTATGCCTCTTCCTAAAATAAAGGTCCTTGCAAGTACGGCGGTAAGACTTGCTACCCCTGATGTTGTAGACGTTCCAAATATTATTATTATTGTTGTTGTTGTGGGTCAAACTGCACTGAAATGTTTCGACCTGCACCAAAGCCTGTTAGCAAAACCTCCATTTTGGCACCTCTGTTTATAATGTTGCTCCACTGCCTTCTCTTTACATATCATAATTAAGTAATTAACATTTGCACAGGTGTTTTATACACCGTTCCTGAGGCATATATGGACATGGCTTGGGCTAACGGCTGCAACAAGGAAAAATTTTTCTTCTCTCCTAAAAGCTGGTTATAGTTGCATAGTCATACCAGGTGGCGTGCAGGAGACGTTTTACATGGAGCATGATTCTGAGGTACAATTCTAAGAATGCCATTTTTCAGAATTTCTTCTATGCAAACACGTGATTAATATATTCTAAATAATTAGTGTTTAATTCATAACTGGGGATATATTGTATTCATTAATAATCTAATTTTTGGATAAAAATGATATAGAAGGTTTCATGAATTAAAAGCATTTGACCCGATTCCTTGTAGCTAATATATATGCCTACCCATTTAGAGATATTAAACGGTCTGGCTTGCTTCTGCTCCGTTTGACCTGTTTCTGTTTAGCTAGTAACTTATATTTTGGCTGCTAATAGGTAAAACAAAAACCAAATCGACCCTTTGTTATAAATGGGTCAAAAGTGTTCCCGAGTTAACTTAAAAGGAGAAAAGAAAGGAAAAAAATAGAGGAAAAGAAAGGGAAGGAAAATTTCCTCCATTAAGTGAACTCGGGAACATATTCGTCTCCACTTTCCACAACTACACTCTTGATCGTGATTGTGTTTATACCAAAATACATGTTTTTTTTTCTTTTGTTACATGGCGGGCTTTTTGACGTCGAGACAATCTTAACTCAATAATTTACTATAGATCGCCTTTCTGAAAACAAGAAAAGGATTTGTACGCCTTGCAATGGAGAATAATTCCCCTTTGGTTCCAGTTTTTGGTTTCGGTCAGGTAAACTCTTGCAGATTTTATTGCTAGATCTTCTAGTTTGCTTCCAAGTTCCATGCATTGGCTTGTTTTTTGACCACTCTGTATTGCATGCTGCAGTCCTACGTTTACAAGTGGTGGAAACCACGCGGGAAATTTTTCCTGAAATTGTCTCGGGCTATAAAGTTCACTCCAGTTTTTTTCTGGGGTATACTCGGGTGCGTGCACTTGATTTGATTTTACTATTTCCGGGTGTGTACACATCATTTCACTAAAGTTTGATGGTTTTTTATTTTAGGTCTCCGATACCCTACCAGCAACCAATGCATGTGGTGGTTGGTAGACCGATACATTACAAGAAGAATACAACGCCTACCATGGAAGAGGTATTGCAGTTTATAACTTGGTTTTGAAAAAGACCCCTCAGGCGTGCCTGATGCGCAAGGGGTATAACATCTATAGATGGAAACCGAAGACATGCAAATGTACCCGTATTTGGTTTTTGACTTTTTGAAACTGATTGTGAAAGCGTATTGCAGGTTTCAGAAGTACACCGGCAGTTCGTGGATGCTGTTGAAGATCTGTTCGAGAGGCATAAAGCGAGAGCCGGTTATCCTCATCTTAAGTTAAGAATCATGTGAACAAATGGCAAACTATCGACAGCGGTACACGAATGTTGTTAGAAGTTTGAAATATTACTTCAGCTTGTACAAACTTAGAAAATTTCATATTTTCTGTCAATTTAAGCATGGCTTCATCTTACATAGTTGCATGGTTTACTTCTTCACTTACTAAACTTCTAAAAGCTTTACAATCCAAACATTAACATTACAGGACGCCTGCCGTCACTGCTATCGCAGCCACCACCGCACTATCGCAGCCACCACCGCACCATCATCATCCACTGTCGATGTTGTCGTCACTACCATTATTGTCTACGTTGCCGACAACACCACCACATACCAAATTCTTAAACAAACTTCAATCCAAACAAACATGAGTATTTCATCAACTAAATGTATCATAAATTCAAATTCATTTGTTCCTGTTAACAAACTCAATATTTTGAAAGTCTAGTTTCTTCATATTAATTTTCTGCACCAAACACCCCTAATGATTTGAATATCTCAAACTATTTTACAATGAATATTAAACTAAATTTCTCTTTAGAGTTGTCGTGAACATGTATATGTTTAGTTGTTGATGAGGAAGGAGCCATATTCGAATATTGAACTATAACTCCTTGGTTGTAATAAACTAGACAAACAAGAAAGAAAGTAATAATATTATCTTCAAATCTATTCTAAAGTAAAAAGTGTAGATTCTAAAACTATTTACATTGGACACTAAAAGTTCATAGAAACCAACTGTCACCTTACTTACTGTGGGTTCAACAATAAACTGTCTTGGATGTAAATGAGTAAATCATTTAGTTAAGTTATCTAACATCGCTTTCCAGTAAATAGTCAAGACAAATTTTATTACACAAGGTATCTAAGGGTTACACCAAGAGCAACAAATAAATATTGATTGTTTAAGAGTTAAACGATCTAACACCGAAATAAGCATTGTGGCAATGATTATTAGAGAATAATAAATAGTGTTGTGGTGACAATTATTAGAGAATAAACGGATCTAGGTGTTGATTGTTAAGTTGTAACAACTGACGGGATTAAACAATGGATAATAAAGAGTTATTTAATTGTTTCGTTTAATATTAACCAACTTGATTATTTAATTAAGTTGTTAATTAGAGAACTTAAATAAATATTTTTTATTTATCTAGGTCGAATAAATTATGAGTTAATTTATTCAATTTATCTTGGAGATAATTATCTGATTAGTGTCCATTAGAGATATATTTGAGGGCCGGTTAGAGATAAATCTGATCAGATTTTGAGGTATTGTAAATAGAGGAAAGGTTTTCAGTGTTAGTTACAGAAAAAACATAAGGGTAAAAGAAACCTAAAATCTTAAAACCCCTTTCTCTCCCCTGCGTCACACCGCCCCGACCATCATTGTATCGTAGTTACCATTGGCCATTCACCCCGCACCATTGCCACCGCACTCGCCGACCACCACTAGGGTAAGGCTAGTCTACAAATGACATTTTTCTTGGGCAGTTTATGTAGACATCAGTTTTTGAGCTTAGAAATGATGTTTGGGTTGTTTTGGCATCATATTTTATAGAAACACGCCAAACATAACAATGCATGAAATCTAAAATATAGCTAAAACACACTGTTTAATTTTCTTTGCATGCTGTTATGAGTTTTAAGCCTATAATACATTGTATTGTTTTTTTATTGTTATGTTAGTGGTTTCTATATAATACCATGCTAAAACAATCTGAAATACATACCTGTCAATTCCTATGCAAACCTAGCTTTCTTAGTATTTTCATCCTTTATACACGAACCTTTACCAAGTTGTGTACATTTTTTTTGTTCGTATATGATATATGTTTACTAATTGTTGTTGTTTGTTGCTGCTGTTGTTGTGAATGAATATTGTTTTTCTTAAATAAATATGATTTTTTTTTAATTATTGGATATAATTTTATATAGCCCAATAAGAGAGTAGACACAAACTGCTCCACAATATTTTTAACCATTAAGTTCTTACAATAACTCATTCATTGTTTATTCATGCGACAATTGTAACATTGTTCTAACAAAATATTATTAATTATTAGTTTGTTTTGAAGGTGACAAAATTAGAGAGTTAGATGAACATGTTAGAAGGGTTAAAATGACTAGTTTATTAAGTATTAACCCTCACTGCTATAACTTTTGGGGACATTGTCTGTAAATTTATTATGATAAAAGAACTATAGTTTTTACACAAAATAATTTATAAACTAAAAAATAATATCATTATTTTATAATTCCCATTTTGGAACATAATATATGGAAAGTACCGACACTTGAAGCGAAATTAAGCCGCCCGACAACTAAGCTGGCCAGATTTCAAAAACCAAGGCTTCCATGTTTCTCTTGTGTATCCTTTACCGGCCATCCACAATTTTCAGAAAATTTATTTTAAAAAATCACCGGTAATATTTTTCCAACCAAAATAACATGTGGGTTTTTAATTTCTTCTGAAATATGCATTTCTTATCCATTTCATCCTTGTGTGTCCATACTCCATAGATCCACCTTAACATGCTCATTTCAACTACCTCCACCTTTCGCATTTGTGTCTTTTTGATGCCCAAGCAATCGGTTCCATATAACATAGTTGGTCAAATATTCATATGGCTGCTCTACACTTGCACCAAGTGGCTGAAGCCTGAATGTGATGTGCTACATGTTGTCTTGTCCTCATCTCTCATGACAAACGATCCTAATACTTGAACTTGGTTGTGAACCACTAGTCAAACACTTAAATATACGTTATAAACATGTTATATATAATAACGATTTATCTCTACATTGATACAATGATCTAACTACACTTTTTTCTCCTAAACTAGTATTGAATATAAATTAGAAGTATTTCTAAACAACAATATAAAGAATATACGCATGGCGGATGATAGTTGTGTTGGGTTGACGAGTTTTAGGTTGGTAGGTTAAAATAAAAAACCCGAAAACAATTCATATATTTATTCATCTTAAAGACATCAACCACATAACACGGACGAACTAAACAACATATAACCCATACACGACTCATATAACCCATTTACTAATAAATGAGTTGTAAGGAGTGGCGAATTGTTAACAGATTGATCGGGCGTGAACACATGTTTGGTTTGTATATATGTTATGAGATGGTTGTGTATGCCATATACAAGTACAATAAAGATTAAATCAAACACAACGGTTTGAATTTACTTAAACATGTGACGTCACATTCTAGGGGTGTGACATCACATTCTGGGGTATGTGGCAGCATTCTATTGGTATGTGGTGTGGACCATGGTGTATGAATCCTAAATAGGGGGTGTATGAATCCTAATTACCTTTTACTAAAGTAATAAACCAAACAAAACAAAAGAGAACCTAGAAAATTGTAAAAAAGTTGTCTTTTACGTTTACCTATAAACTAAAACGCAGATAAGTTGGATGTTGCCACATAAAGGCAAATGCATGCACACCTACCTACCTACCGCCACACGGCCTCACGTGGTTGCCTTCCTTTTGTTCCATGTACATTGTCTTGTAACTATCCGCCGTATTCGCATGCACACACAATTCTTTACTATTCTAAACTATGTTTTCTTGTCTCTTATTATTTATCTATTCATTTTTTTTAATCTAATTCAGATTTATGACAGCGTCTACAGACTTTTTTTTTTTTTTGCTTCACTTTCCTAAAATATTGTTACTTTTTTTTAACGGCAAGACAACTATATAAATATAGAAACAACGGGCTAGTAATAAACTGTAAAATACGAAACACAAACACTACATTGCACGATTACATCATTAATATTGAACTCACGCTATCACTACCAGTTGACATTAATTAGTTAATTTTGACTTACTAGTGACCCAATTAAAGATACGAGCATTGTCTAATTTCCTCCACGGTTGTAGCCCACGACATGAATTAACAACTTGTTGAACTGTTTTTCATTTCTCGCCTTCCAAATTAGCCAAAACGTTGTTAAGAAAATCGCACGTATGCTTTATTCCAACCTTAAGAACCTTTTAGATTACGATACCCCTCTATCAGATAATTGCATAAATTACTCTCATCACTCATCTGGTACCACGTTTTTCAACCACACGAACACATTCCACCAAACCGAGCGCGGCAACAGACAAGAAGTGAGCAAATGTTCGTCTCCTCCGCAATCTACCTATAGCATAATACATTAGGAAGATCCACTACACGCCTAGAGCCACTTTAGTTTGGGATTGTTACTAGAAATATACTATTTTTCACATGGAATGTATCGCACAAAAATATTATCAACATTGTTGACGAGAGAACTCTATGGTTAGTGTGTTCGATCGGATGGGAGTAATCCATGAATGGGATATTTGCAATTAGGCAATTAAAATCAATTCGGTAAGCTTTTAGTAGGTAAAACAGACCATACCGATTGATATAAAAGGTAGGATGCTACAATTAAATTTCCATATCAATACATTTAACAAAACATAAAAAAAGAATCGTAACTATATTGATATTTTATTCATTATTTTATTGTTGATTAATTATGGACCACATATTCATTTTTTATTAAAAAAAGTATGTGGTTATAAAGTGAGTTCCTATGGTTCTCACAACTCACCTTGGTTCTCAAAATATCCGGATCCAGCAACATTGTAAGTCCCATAGTTCATTTGATCAGATATGAAACAAATCAATTACGCCATCCTAACATATCTATCGCATGTTACAAACTTTTTTGTAATGTCTTTTTTTTTTGGTCTCGTTTAATATTTTCTTCTCTAACTTGGTGAATACTAGTGGCTTTATCTTCATAATGTAGTGCTAGATTCATTGATATATTGAGGTTGAACTCTTCTTGAGCATGCGAAATCGCATTCGATAGCTGGGCCAAATCTTGACTAACATCATAAAATGCAACTAGTTTAGTACGGTTTGTTGATGTTGTTGTCAATGACTATCTTGTCGATTCATGATGTTACCATGCATGTGGCATATGTAAAATGTTACCATGATGCATGTGGCATATGTAAAATGGATAACATGTTTGTGCGTTAAAAAAAAGTAACTATCTTGTCGATAATGTAAGTACACATGTAGAACGCTTAACAATTTATAAATATGAACACGAACCATTTTTCATCAAGATACATGTATATATTCTGTATAGTTATAAAATATATACACACATACATTTACACACACGCACTGACGCACACGTGTGTATCTACACAGATAGACAAGAGAAAAGGGAGCAAATTGTTGTTTACCTATTTTCTTAATATAATGGTTGTCGAGTGATGAGAAATGCTACACGTATTGATATCTTTAAGTAAAAGATACTTTCAAATTAATTTAATATATAAGATTCAAAGTATGTTAGCTCAGAGGATGTTTCTTATGCACAGCCCTTTTCTCCAAGCAAATAAAGGTGGGAAGATACTCCTTTAAATAAAGTTGAAGAAATGGTGAATACAATTAATAACTTAATGTTCATGTAATACTTTTTAATTATGTTTAATTTTAAATTATTTAAAGTTACACAAATGATATGAGTCATCGATAATGGACTAGTTAGAGTAACTCTCTTGACACTCAAACAATAAAAAACATATGACCATATATAAGTATTTATTAGACTATTTTCAATGCTACGCGCCCTTATGCGTACGTAGCTGTCACGTCACCTACATCATAATATCCTTGCAAATTTTTAAGAACCCCAATTTCATTTCTAACCTTACAAACATCCTTGTTTTCCTTAATTTACAACTCATCACCTACCATAACACAATATTTAAATAAATTTTTTTTTTTATACTTTGGGTCTACCTCATAACAAGAACCGAGGCAAACCCAAGCCTTGTGCAAGACTGCAAGGGCAACTTTCCTTAAGGGCTAGTAAGGATGGACATGCTCCAATGGTAAAGACATCCAAGAGCCTTTAAGGGCTTGATCTCTAAAGACCCATTGGAGGTAGTCTAGGTTGTTAACGTGTTAAGTCTAAATTTGTTAAAATTTGCTTTTGTTTCTAAATTCCCGGTTTAGCTTCTAAGTAGTTTTTTAAGCCTGAAACTAAGCTTAAATCGTTTAATGTTTATTACCATTTTTATTTGTGAACTCTTATAATTATATTCTATTTATTATTATCAGTTATTTAAAGTCATAATGTTATGTAAATCTATATATTTGATATGTTAAATAACAATTTTAGCATTAATAGGCTCGTTTAGACTCTAGGGGGTCAAATTTTTTTTGAAGCTCGACATACTTCGAGCTTTTAACAAATAAATTTTGAGTAACTTATGAGTGATTCGGCTCGTTTAAACCCAAGGGCGCATCTTAGTTGGGGCCGGCGGGGTCGGTCAACCCCCTCGAATTTTCGCGCAGAAGTTCTAATTATATAGTATTCGTATAGAAAATTTTGGAAACATAGGGTTTCGACCCCCTGAAATTAGTGACTTCCGACCCTTGGTGATTTCCGAACCCCCAAACCTTTGGGTCAAGCTTCGCCACTGTTTAAACCATTAACTTTTAGTTATTAGTTATGAGAGTGAATGTATTATTTGACTATATGTCCTCATCAAAACAAGTTTTCATTTGGTCGTCAAAAATGAAGTCGTGAACCGATGAAAACAATTAAACAAATCAGATTACTTAATTTTGAATGTACCATCTACACAAAATCTATTTATACGACAAAAGTACGATTTAGATCCATGCAAAAGATGTCCGAGATATTTTAAATGTTGAAAGAATCACAATTTATGTTTTTATAATAAAACCAAATCTAATATAGCCAGAAAAAGATTCACTTATTTATTATTATATGTTTCGGACAAAATCATTTATCTTTTTTTTTAAATGCACTTCATTAAACACACCAAACGCGGATTATCTCCAAGCTAGAGATAAACTGCCAAAACAAAGATTACATCACGTCCAACTACTATTACACCACCTTTTCCAATCGACTACATTACCTTTAGCCCTACACGTATACCAAAGATATCCCATCGACTTAACATCGGCCACAATCCTAACTACATTCGAATCAACGTTTGAATGATACATTATAATGACCCCAAAGTTAAAAGCTTTTTATAATTTAACGCATAAAGTAAAACTTTAAAATAAAGTAAACTAGTCTTTCAAATACTAATTCTACTTTAATCCCGTCATTTTATTTAGTTAAAATTAAGTTTTTTGAATTTACTAAAATTTTGCTTATTTAAATAGTAGTTACCTTTCTCCACTTATTTTAGCCAAACTAATTCAACGATTTTTAAACAACTATAACTGTTTCATACCTTTACACATTTAAAAAACATACATCATAAAAACAAAAATTTTATTCAATAGCGGTGAATAATAAATAAACCATCAACCAAAACCTAACTAAAAACTGACGAGGCGAACAAAAATCAAGTGTTTATGGTTTACTAACTATTTTTATAGCTTTTTTATGATCCTTCTTTTATATAGAATATAGATGTATGGTATGTGTGTATGTATACAAGAGAGACGAAACAAAACTCACCGTCCCAAAGTTGATAATAAAGAAATATATCTATGGCATTTTCAATATTCAATCCCACCTCTCAAGAACAGTGGCCATAAAAAAACGTATTTTCAAATTTAAAACAATAACTTTCACCTCTTAGTTTCACATAATGACAACTTTCACCCCTATATTCCATCTCTATATAAACTACAACAGTCAACACCTTATTAGCATACCATCAACCTCAATAGAAAGTTGCAATGTATCACATAAGTTACACAACCATCCGCACGAGAGGTTTTCGAGTCAACCCGAAAAGATTTTACGTTCATAGACTGCGTGCAAAGTTGTTGAAGTTGTTTAGGATTGTTGCAAGATCATGGAAGTCATGTTATTGTTCATATACCAAAAGTGAATCAAGAAGAAGAAGAAGCAACAAGGTAAGGGATTGGAATAGCCCGAAAAGGAATGCGAAAGTCGACGTAAGATCGTTTGGAAGATCGAACTCATTTTACGCCGAAGCGATAGCTGATTGTTTAGAGTTTATAAGAAATTCTTTGGATGAGAAGTAGTTGTTTTTGTTATTGTTTTTTTGGTAATTATATGACAAATTTAACCATGATTCACAATGGATTTGGATAGATGATGTATGTTTGATGGAATTGTATAGGAAATGCAATGATTTACCATGTTTTAATGTGTCTAGCTTGTTGTTCATTTGGATATGTCTTTTTATTGGTTGAGTAGAAAATGGAAATCAATTTTAGAAGCATCCATATGGGCTATGTAATTTTCTATAAAATTATATGTTAGATGAAATAGCTCATAATTTTGTTAATTTTGTTAAATGTCAAATGGGTCCTAAAGTTTGGTTTGGTTTAGTTTTGTATTTCATCTCTGATGTATCCTTTTCTACATTCTTGTTTATGTTTACTAACCAAAAGAAACAGAAAACCTGTGTATCTATCATGGAATAAAATCCTACATCCTAAGTTTAGTGGCTAGTATACGAGTGCTAGGGGGTATCAACAACAATTAGGCACAAAAAATAACTAAGCTTTAATTTTAATTCAAAAATATATTAAAACAAATACCCTTTTATTAACCAAATACCCTCTTAATATAAAAATGCATTAAAACAACACCCTTTTATAAAATTAATATATTATAAAAATTAGAAAGAAACCGGTGCACAATCGGCTACCACCATCGAACCACCACATCATGGCACGGTTGGAATATGCTGACTATTTGGATTGAAACACTAGAAGCCGAAACCCTGTTTGGATTAAGATAGGATTTTAGATTTTGGCTTTAGTCAAGGATGCATAGTCATCTTAGTCGAATATGACCTAGATAGTTTAAGATATGTGTACTATTACAGTTTATGGTTGTATTACACATCATAAATCTAAAGTTCTGAACTAAAATTTAGCTACTTTGTGTTAATGTCAATAATTATGCCCCACTCTATTTGTGTAGGTGTGATAAATTGGTATCAAAACCAAAGGTTTCAGCGACTTAGGTCTCCTTGGTGATACATAGGATTTAACCCTGATCTCATTAGGCATTGGCGCAGCTCTTAAGGGGCGGCCGACCCTCCCGAATTTTCGCCCAGAAATTACGATTATATAGTGTTCGTATAGAATTTTTTTTGTATATACGGTTTCGACCCCCCGAAACTGGTTTTCGACCCCCTGAAGCTAGTGATTTCGACCCCCCGGTGACTTCTGACCCCCCGAAGTTTCGGGTCAAGCTTTGCCATTGTCATTAGGTACTAATTTTTATTCATATGCCAGCCATAGGTTTGCCCTACAAATTTTACCAATAGTATATCTAGTTGGGTCGGGATACACTCCATTGCGACCTTACACTCTGTTCCAGAGTTTCATTAAAGGATGGAAGGGAAAGGATTGAGAAGGAAGTGGGGAAAAAATGTGTTCCAGAGTTTTTTGTAGGAAGGAAAGGGAGGGAATGAGAGGGATAATAAAGAGGTTTTTAAGGTGATTTTTAATCTTTCCAATTTGGAAGGAATTGGAGAGAAGGGAATGGGAGGGATATCCTTTCTCTTCCATCCTTTAATGAAACTCTGGAACAGAGTGTTAGTCGACACCATTGAATAACCAAAAGCTCTTTAACGAAATGATGTGAACACAAAAGTATTCAAATGGGTTAAACACATTGATTTGATTCAAAAGCCTTGAACTAGAAGGTTTTAATCAGTCGATTATTTCAATCCTAAAAAGAGTATCGGTTACAATTCTTCATCGAAAACCTTACATGCCCTACTCATACTAAACAATTAAAAGATAAAGATAAAAAATATAATTCAAATAATACATAAAAGACTTAATCTCAATCTATTCCAAATAAGTAGCCACTCTCCATTAGCTTCCACGCGAGACGCCCACATGTGCGAGTTGGGTTTGGTCACTTATTTAGTCGTATGCTCCTGCATCAATAACTCTTAGCCATTGTTGCTAAATTGAAAAAGTTGCATAACATGTTAATGATATGGTTATCAATTGAGAACGACTAAGGTACCATATCATTGCTTCTTTGAAATACTGATAATTTACGCTGGGCCATTTCCCAACAACAAAAATATACATGTCTAGTACTACATCATTTACACTAGAGGTGCATAAAAAACGGTTCAGGAATTGAAACCGGTAAAACCGACCCGAACCGAAACCAGTCAAAACCGGTTTCACATGAAACCGGCACTAAAAAAATCCCAAACCGAAACCAAAACCGAAAATCAGGCTAAAACCGACGCTAAAACCGGTCAAACAAACCCGAATCATAAGCGAAACCGGTACACAAACCGAAACCGGTACCGTTAAAAGCCGGTTGAAACTGGAAAAAAACCGAAACTGGTTCAAGAAAAAAAACATTTTTTGCCATAAACACAAATAAAACTTTGTTTTTAATTAAAATTTAATTTTCTTCTTTAAAAAAACTCTAAAAGTTAATAAAAGTTAAATTTTATGTAATGTATATGATTTTAAAAAGTGTGTGCATAAACCGAAATGGAACCAAACATGAATCAAAACTGAAACCAGGTAAAAAACTGATTTGTGGCCGACCAAAGCGGTATGTAACTGAACTGATTTCAAACTGAAACCGGTCAACACCCGTGTGTGGGTGAGGGGTTGCACCCTCCAAACTAGTAAATATGTAAGGCCCAATATTAATTGAGAGGCCCATGTTAGAGACAACTTATTAGGGCCGGCAAATCGTACACCTCCAAAAAATATAGGGCTCTTCTTATTAATCTTTCAAAATAGGCCTAAATATATAAGGCCCAACAAGTTTTCGTCCATCTCTTTACTACATTTCTTTTCTTATCACTAAATATCACATCCTAAGAATCATACCAACTTGAGTATCACGCAAGTTGTTTTTGTTCTTGTTTTTGGTAATTATGACAAATTCAACTCTTGATTCACATTGTTGGAATTGTATGGGAAATGAAATGATTTACTATGTTTCAATGTCTCTAACTTGCTCGTTTGGATATATCTTTTTATTGCATGTTAGAACTTTGTTAAAGTCAAGATATGCTATTGGTTGAGCAGAAAATGAAAAGCAGTTTTAGAATTTTATAAATTTTCTACAAAATTATGTTAAATAGCTGATAGTTTGGTTAATTTATATAGCCCAGTTAAATCTCCAACGGTTGTAAGGTTTAGTTTAGTTTAGTTTAGTTTAATTTAGTTTAGTTTGTATTTCATCTCCGATATATTTGTTGATCAATTCTTTGAGTATAATACAAAAACATGAATAACTAAATCCGATATGTACCTTATTAGTCAGTAACTGCAGAGAGGGAAGACTTCATGATCTACAGGATGATTGGATTCCCGTTTAGGGTGTACAGTATTAATGGCTAAGGAGATCATGAATCTCAGTTTATAGAGAGGAGAGGAGGAATGAATTAAGGTTGTGACTAATGGTGTTTCATTAGTCTTTAATCTCTCCTAATAATCTCTGTATATAAACCCAAGAGGAACCCTATTTAATGGTTCATTGAGGGTAATTATGTCCATCACATAAAAATCACTTAAACCAATAGGGGTATTTAGGTCATTGATCATTTATTAGATAAATGATTATAGTGGCCATATAATTAAATATATTCTTACATTCTACCACTTAACCGAGTAATCATTTATTATGAGCACTAGATAAGCCTGATCAGGAGTTAACACTCATTTTAATTCTAAACCAAAAAATGTAGCAGATAAATACAGTCGTTGAGTCAATTATTCAACTCAGGACCCCCACTAATCATACTACACCTCAAATTTAAAACTTAACATTAGGATCATGACAATTAAGCCCTTAACGTTCATTTCTATAATTAGTGTCTAACTGTCTATACGTCCTTAGGTATGCATGAACGTATCTAGAGACAAACAAATACTAAACGGGTGAGGTAAATTAATAATTAGTTATTCATATTACGATATGCAGTCGGCATGGTCATTAGTAGGAACCTGTTTTTATTATAAACGCTTTCATAAGACTTATGGGTAATAGACCTTTAGTTATTGGATCCATAAGCATATAATGAATGTATTCCATACAAAGATTTAAGTTCCTCTACTTGTTCATAAGATACGTGAACATTTAATTTTGTATCGAATTTTAATGCAGCTCCGCTCGAACGGTTACTGTTCGAGAAAACAGGGTAGTTGACTTTATCACAGTAAGTCTTTAGTATACTATTTAAATGGAGTTATTAAGTTATGAGTCCACTGATAAAATTCCTAACAACATTTAGTAACAGTTGCGTTGTGATAAGCAACATATTCTGTCATTATTACTTAGGTTGTTGTTAACAGATCATTATGACGCTTCCATGAGATAAGTTTTGTCTCCTGAAATAAGAATATATCCTGAAGATGATATATTGTTTTCTTTGAATACAACAAAATTAGAATAAGAGTAGTCAACTCTTTTAAGTTCTCACTTCTTCTTCAAATTATAGTCTCTCTTAAAGATATTGTAATGATTTATTAGATGCCTCACAATAATGTAGACAAGTCTAGTGTTCAACAATATGAGCAATATCTTAACGACTATAGACTTTTACATAAGGCTTCTAATTAATGAAGCATAAGGTAATAATCTCATTTATCCTATTAGCCTCTAAAGGAGAGCAATGTTATATGTGACATGTATAAGGACCCGCTTTGAGACGAAAGTAATGTCTCGTTGAGTCTATCTCGGTAGATTTTGATTCTTATCACGTAAGAGGTATCTCCGAGATTCATTAGGTCAAAATATGCGCAAACAATGCTTTGACTAATGTAACATATACTTGTCAAAAGAATGTGATCTATATAAGGACAAGTTTGCATTAGTTGCTCCCACTCATCTTGAGGTAGGTGTCTTAATCCACTTGGTACTTGATAAAAAGAACCGCATTATAATTTCATCACATTTGGTTGCTTGCATCAACCCATACATGGATTTTATTGACTTACAAACCAAGTGTTATTGACCTTCAGTTTAGAACTTTCAGGTTGTTTTATGAACATGTAAATCATTGTTAGGGAAAGTTGTCTAATGTCCATCTAATGTAGTTCTTAAATTATTATAAGCTATTAGAACGGTTGATGATCCTCAAAGAAACCTTTTGCAAGACAAGTAAGAAGGTTCTATGATAATTTATTCCCTCTTTAGTATAACCCTCGGCAATCAATCATACTTTTAGTATGATAACATTTCCGTTCAGATTCAGTTTAGTTATGAATACCTTTAGGTAATTCAAACAAATCCAAATGTTATCCTAATTCATGGTAGCTTTATCCCATTTAGAAGATCAATTGATGCTGATGATATAATTAGAAGAGGTAGGATCGGTAGACGTTCCAAACATCCATTTCAGCTTAGTCAGGTATGGTACTTAATTATCAAAGTTAAAAGGCCTTTTAGACCTAGATAACCTCCTGAGTTAACTATTGGGATTATTATGATACATCTGCAATTTTATGAATTAGCTCTTGGTTAGGTGCTTTCATTCTCAGGTAAATAATGAGCAATATTAGTTTCTAGGTGTGTAAGAGTTGGTGCAATATGGTGTACAAGAGGCGTAATCGGAGTTAAATTTGGAGTAGTATTTAATAAGTCCCCCCGGCCTCTTGTACTTCTGACAAGTCATGCTAAGGACTTTTATTGCTCCCACTGACCTTAGAAGTCTTTAGGAACTTAACATGCATAAGGTTTAATTTCTAAGATTGGAAGACCAACAGATTCTAATAGAGAAACAAGTCAATGATGTTTATGTTAGTTTTTCTTATCGAGGATTTTGTTTTAGTAAGAAATCTAAGTTCTTCCCACAGTTAGACATCAATAAAACTTGATTTAGAAGTGTCATTATATTCTAAAGAGACAAGTTGTGATGGAGCATTGTCATCGACTCGAACCTATTCAGACCGTACCAGTTTCAACCCGTAGCGTTTCAACCTCAACTGTTTCGACCTATACCGTTTCAAATCGTAACGTTTCGACTCGTACCTTTTCGAACTGAACCGCTTCGACCCGCACTGTTTCAAAACGGTTAAAACGGTGGGGGCGAGGGTGATAGATTCCAATTTATTTACCACCCAAACAAAATAATAATGGATTTGAGTTTTCAATTCCAAGAATTTTCCATTCCTATTGGAATGTTTAAATTTTGAATTCAATTCTTTATATTTCCAATTCATTCATAAATTCCAATTCGAATCCCAAACCATTCCGCGAACCAAACGCACCATAAGGAGACACTACCAACTTGGACTATGGTTAAGTTAATTAAGTGGGATAATAGCCTAATAGGTTTGAGTTTTGGACTTTGGAGTTATATTGGGGTATCATAAACTAACAAAATTTTCATGCCATTGGTGTAGAACTTATAATTTCAAATGGTTTGTAACTTCAATATATATTTAAGATATGCCCCCTAGAAATTAGGCCCGGGTCAAGAGTCTTCCCCGCACCCCTTAAAAGACGGCCATGCATTCACATACATGGACAAAAGGTGAATCTTCGTCCTCGGTATCTTTATATGTTCAATAGATTATGCAAATGATAATTCAAGCCTCACCAAGGTTTCTTGGGATAAACAAGTCCTAAGTAGCTGATATTAAAATCCACAAAACCCTACCTCAATTAGAAACATGTGAGAATGTAAGAAATAGACATCCTTGACTAGTATATATTTTATGTTTTACAAGATAGAAAAGGTAAAACCAAACTTCAAAACATCTCAAAAATTCCTAAAATCAACTCCAGAAAATATTAAAGTATCTACCGTATTAATTTGCACAAACCTTAGTATTCAAGAGGAAAATCTTAAGAAAATACCATCCACATCCTTACAAGTTATCAGTTGCATATCCTTACAAGTTATTAAAAAAGTTCACCGGCTGCTTTCCAAGTCCAGTAGCAACCTGAAAATAGACAAAATATCAAAATTTATAACAAAATTATTTGAAAATTTGTTGCTTTTAAGAAAAAAAAATCTAACCTGGTCTTCATTCATGCTTTATGTGTGTTTCTCCATACCCAAGGAGGTATAGGTTAGGACTCTTAACATTCCACAACCCGACTTCGTCATGTTCAACGTCTTGCTGCAGCTGATATCAAACCAATGTCTTTTTAGAACAATAAAAGAAATTATATTTGTTAAAAAAATCAGAGAACTTAAAAAATGTACCTTTCTGAATCTATTACTTGTGTCATAATAAATATGCTACCATGCAGCCCCAATCTTCAACATCCTTTCCTGTATAAATCGAGTTTCAATGTTTCATATATTAGTCATGAAACTCTTTTCGAATCATTATGGAATCAAATTAGAAAATTATATATGTTTTTATAGTTTCTCTTTTTTCGAATCTATTTTATATTTTAGAGTGAACAGTAATTTTCAAGCACACATATGAACATAAAGAACCGAATTACCTGAACAAAAATGTCATTGTAATATGCGTCTATGATATAACGCATGCTTTGGTCAATATGATAGACATATAATGTCAACTTGTTGCTGCCAATGAACGTTCTAAGATCTTCCTGTGCGTTAATTCTATATGGTTGCCCAATCTCAGCATCTATTCCCGTATTTTCATTCAAATGGCATCCATAATGGGAATATATATATCACGGACATGGAATTAGGTAATACCCGACACGATTACCCGAAGCTACACCCCCGTTTACCCGAATCATATACATGTAACATATACTCAAAAACTTTTAGCTTTTCTTTTCCTTAACTATTGTTTAGTGATGTTTGAAGAAATAAACTTTTCTTTAGGAACACCATGGTTTTAAAAAACAGAAGAGGCAGACGCCTTGAGGCACGCCTCGAGGCGGTTCGAGCAGATATCGAATATGAGGAGGTGCTCAGGTATAGGATTCAGTACACCTCCATAGTATGAGGCGGTGTGATTTGGGTCAGGTGGGAAAAAACTCAGATGGATTTTTAATTTAGTAACTTTAAACGCTAAAATATTACAGATTAAAATAAATAAATATAGAAAAATAGCTTTGAACATCAAAGAAGTTCAATTTAACCAAAATAACTAAATAAGCCTTTTAACTCATATGTGTACAAGTACCCTATGCAAAAGGTACAAGCATGGTTTAAAAAAATGTTTGAGACACGCGCCTTGTTAGTTTAGTTTGTACATACACCTCTAAGGGCTCAGGCATTTAGAAACTTTTCTGGATCAATTATTCTTTTTGTAAGGTGCATAATTTTTATATTATATTTTTTATTCCGCATCAGTGCGCCTCGATGCTTACGCTTCATTAGGCGAAGGGAAAACGTTTCGGGGCTCGTTTCCATTTTTTATAACTTTGGGTACAAGTAATCTATGCAGTAGCTCACTTAACAAATTCATAAACTCATTGCATAAGCTTATTAAGCACATTGTATAAGCTCATTGACCATGTCTTATTTCAGTTCTTCTTCGAACTCTTTATTAATCGTTTTGACATTGAACATCAACTAGCATACGGGCACATCAACACTTTGTTATGGAGATTCATTAAATGAGAGAAAAGAAAGGAATGAAAAGGAAGTGGGAAAAAAATGGTGTTCCAAAGTTTTACTTAGGGAGAGAAAAGAATAGAATAGGAGAGAAACTTTGGGGTTTTTAAGCTTCTATTTTGTCATTCCAAATTGGAAGGATTGGGAGAGAAGAGAAAGATAAACATCACGTTTATTTTTTTCAATTACAATTCTACTCTCCTCATCAACAACAACAACAATGTCGCTGTGAGAACCGGTGCGGTTGTGAAACCAGCATGGCTGTGAGCTTCTAGTAATGTATTGCAGCAGCTTGTATGCTCAGAGGCTTCAAGGCTTCGGCCTGTTGCTGCAAGTGTCACTAGAGAAAGAGAGTAACTCTAAAGAAAGTGTTTAGAGAAAGAGAGAGAAGGGTTTGATGTCAAGACTAGTCTGATGGAAAAAGAGGGGTTGCCCCTCTATTTATAGATGGAGAGAGTCATACCCTAATGGGCTTTCTTATTTGGCATGGGCTTGGCCCAATATATTGATTATTTATTTTGGCCACTTGGGATATTGGACTTGACCCAATGCACACCCTACATCATCAGATTGGAACTTTTTTACTTAAATCCTAGCCGTTCTAACCATAAAAACTAGCCATTCAAACTATAAACCCGAATCATTCGAAGCATAAACCCTAGCCATTCAAACCATAAACCCTAATGATATACCGTCGTTTACACATGTTTTACATGTGTATTTATCACCTTTTTTGGCAATGAAAATCATGCAATTATTATTGGAAAACATAGCTAAATCCTTCATAATTGATAAATGTTGGTTTTTTTAGCTTAAAACAAAGACGGGGTGAAAACACAAGGAAACAATGTAAAAATGCACATCTATGGGGATGAGTAGAGAACAAGCTTAGAAATAATTTATTGTTATGAGACAATGGTACAAGGTGCAACAACAACCTTGTCTCCCACATGCAAGGTTTTCGACCACAAGAAAAGGAAATGTCTGCCTCAAATTTATAAATAATATTTATTTATCACTAAAGACTTCGAAGACATCATTAGATCTTGTCCGGTCGCACACCGATCCCTGGTCAACAAGTCAACAATTCAGAGTAAGTCAGGAGGAAAAAGTCAACATGCATGGCGGGGTAACATCCTTGTCCAAGAATGCTCTGGATTCGACCAAGGCTGACATCACGATTTTGCCACGGAGGACTAACGTGCGTGCACGCCTTGTGCTCAGGCGTGCAACCCAACTTCCGGGGACAATCTCTATTAAAAAGGACACCAGTACGACAGAGACAACACCTAGTCTAGTGCACAGGCGTGTAGAGCCTGGATCTTTGCCTATAAATGTAGGCATTCACCCTCATTTGAGACATCATTCACCCTCATTTGAGACATCCCTCATTTCAATTCTTTACCCCCCCCCCCCCCACTCCCCAATGGGCTCTCTAGCCTCCAAATCATTCTTCTAAGGTTCTTGAGTAGCATTTGAAGCTTGGGATCACTATGAGTGTACCCATGGTGTGTAAAAACCCATGCACCCATAAGGGGGCCATATTCGATAGTTGAGCCTCCTCTATCAAAACTTCACACAAGATCGGCAATGTCTATATACTTAATCTTGGTGTTAAGCCAAGACTTGGTTCGTGACAATCCAAGCCTTGGTGAACCCACATTAGGATATAAACGGTCTATATTTATTCCTATTATTATATTGCCATACAATTAATAAAGATTAATCACTATTTGGTGAGTCAATTAATATAAGCAAAGGATGAGCGGACTCAAAGGAGACGAGACCTTTGCCATATCAAGTGGTGATTTGCTAATCGATACGGCTTTTAGTAAGTAAAATAAATGGGTAGTTGGATGTAAATGCCGCAACTTTGGGTGATGCATTTCTCATGTGTGAGATATTACATCTTTCGGTAATATGTTTCTCACTATTGAGAGGTGAGCTCATAGGGATGAGAGACCTTCATAATAACCTCAAGAACATAAATCTTCTAAAAGTTATGGCTTAAATCTTGATTTTTAAATATACCACTTAACTGTTATTTTATCTCGTGTAAATTCAAATCCCGGAGCAACACTGTGATTGAGTGTTGATTATTCTCTAGGCTATATACTTTCTTTATAATTAAAACTACTAAATTTATATTTCGTAACTTCAAATTGAGTAGTAAAAGTCTTGTCTTTGGGTTTGATACTCGGTACTTGCATAAAAAGCTATACTATACATAGTAGGTTCACTTGACTATTGTGTAGATTTTAGTTAATTAAGCAACTATCCTTTCTTATAAATTTAAATGGCTATCACATTTTAGTAAAACCCCCCACTTTTTCTTTGGTAATAAAACATATAAGTTTTTGACACCATTGAACTACATTTTAACGTACTAAACTACACATCGCCTACCCATTTGAACCATAAACGCGAACCATAAACCCTAGCCATTCGAACCATAAACGTGAACCATAAATCCTTGCCATTCAAACCATGAACCCAAACCATTCGAACCATAAACCCAACCCATTAGAACCATAAACCCTAGCCAGTCGAACCATAAACCCTAGCTTCTAAGCCTAGCCGTTCGAACCATATCCAAACCTTATGAGTTTGGACCAGATATTGACACAGAAGAGCAGAAATCGTGTAAAGAAATAGAAATCCTACCTTTTTGTGCTTGAAATCACGCAGAAATCAAGCCACGAAGGTAGTGGCATGCTTGGATCCCGTGAAGAGAAGAGGATAATCAAATAGGATGAGATGTAACTAGGTAAAAAAAGATGGGTAATTAGGTCTCATTAGTTTTGTTTTTATATTTTTTTACATATATTTATAACATAAAAAATAATTAAATTACAAATGTATATGTGTAAATTTTATTTTTATTTATATTTTAAAGGCCGAAAGACATATTAAAGGTGTTATTTCTATAAGTTTTTTTCTTTTTTCTCAATTTTTTAATGTGTTATTGATTAATTAAAGAGAAAAAAAAACATGAATAGTCCTGTGTTTTGGTATAATTTCACTTATATCTCCATGTTTTGAAATTGCACTCCTAGCCCCTAGCGCTACTCGAACAATGTTTATAGTGGCTGGAGGTAAGATTATCCACTTAAGTGGGTGTGAAATTACTAAACTACCCTTACTGTAATAAAAATAAAAAACTAATTAACCAAAAAATAGAAACAAGCCCCCTACCCTAACCCTTTAGCCAATCATTTGCCTCCAACCATCTTGATGGGATCCACGCCACAACAACTGTCTTCTCCAGCCTTATCTTACACTCCTCCTCCATCCATCACATGCCAAGAACTCCCACCAGTCAACGTATTCGACCACCAACCCCTTAGGCAATTATGTGCCTCCACCTATGGTTGTCAGGTCGTTTATTCTCCGATAATCGAACATGGCGATGATGGTGGTGGTGCGAAGAGGGTAAGCAAAACTAGCAAGGACACGACGGTGATGGTGATGGTAGTCGGGGTTGATATCAAAGCTTGTGCAGGGTGGTCGTAAAACGGCTTGCTGGACTTGCTGCAATTTGTTAGGAATGCAAGGAAGAAGATGACTTCCAGAAGATGAGTTCCAGATTTGTGAAGCACATCAATCAGCGGAAAGGCATGAGGCAGTGGTTCTGAGGGGTTGGGTGTCAGTGGTGGTTGTTTGTAACATTTGGGCCTTCTCACCACCAATATTGTCCGCTTTGCCCATATAGGAAGCTCACGGATTTGTTTTTGGTCGCCAGGGGAGACTTCCTAGGAGGTCACCCATCCTGGTACTGCTCTCACCCGAGCATGCTTAACTGTGGACCTCTCCTCTCATTCACTAACATTAAGCCTCAAAACGTGTTGGTGATTTAAGAGGCATTGGATTACATATGAACGAAGGATCTCTCCTGGCCACGACCTATGTGGGATTTTCCTGGGGTGTCACATTGTTGGTGGTGGGTGGACGATGGTGGTTGTGTGTGGCAAAGGGAGGCTGTAGTTGGTGATTGCAGGTTGTGCTGGCGGTGGTGGTGGGTGGTGAAGAACGGGTTGGTGAATGTACATCAAAGAATTTTCCCATATACTTTTTTATTTTACATTTAATTCCCAATTATTCAATACAATCTCATTTTTTTTATTCATCTCCGTAATTTTTCTTTTTACTATTTGTCTCAAATTATGCAAATAAATACGAAATCATATACAAAGAATCTCATTTTCTGTAAATATTTTTATTTGTAGAAGTTATTTTTATCAATAAGATTATTATCATTTATAGTTAAACAAGAATTTATAGAAATTAAAACATTTTACAAAATACCAGTATGCCAACAATTTAGAAACGCGGTACTCGTTTCATGTTAGTTTATCAACATCTCGTGATATATGATGCAATGCGTCTTTTTGTTTTCGTATTTGTGGAATTCCTTACAAATCTCAATTTAATAATAATAAACACACAAATAAAAAAAATATTAGCTAGTAACATAGTAATTTAAAAATAAAAATCCAAACACATACATAGATGAGTAATTTGCATTTTACCCGAACCCCTTTTTTTGCATTACCCAAAGCCCTTATTTTTTTGCATTACATAGACACTTTGATAGTCATCAGTGTCGGGATCATAGCATGCCATGAGAAATGGATTGTTTCTATATATCTTTGTCTGAAAGAGACTTACCATTTTGTTGATTCGGACAACAACTCGATTAGTGTACGTAGCTCGGTTGAACTCGACTTGGTTTTCTCGTCCATTCGGTTCAACACTTCCTCGGAACCGGATAGCCCGAGCTGTAGACAACTTGGGAACCATCACCCGAATCTGTAAACCGTACATTTATTTTAAAACTTTATAGATATAACTTATCTTTATTTTACAAATCTATTAAAAGACTAATAAGTTACCAAATGTTAGCATTAGAAAAAAAGGGATGATAGTTGTTGCTGATAAAGTAAATGGAAGCAAAGGGCAATTTGTGTCACCATATTATTACTCTAACCATAACATCAAACATAATCAGTAAATTAACAATATAATTACTAAACCTAAAGTAGCATACTATTCTCTATCAAATGTTCGTTACTTGAGGAAGAAACAATCAAAACGAGAATTGGGTCGATGCAACATAACCCGTTCAAAGATACATAATTTTTTCCTGAGCTCGTGTTGACAGTTGACATGTTATGTACGTAGCCCATCTGACCTGTATTATTTGCACTTTGTAAGTATTTCACTTTGAGGACATAGTCTAGCATAGAGGTTCATAGAGGCACAAGATTAAGGTTAAGGATTGTTAGGGAGGGTTTGGTTGTATCGTAGAGTGGTTCTAGAAGCTTATACTTTTTCTTACACCGGTAGGAGGTCTGTAAGGGTGACTTGCATTTGGGTGTTCATGGGGTATGTTGTTTTTTGATGGTATATATACCTTTGTTTTACTACGTGACGTTTTCAATCTTTCTCTAAATTCAGTAGCTCTTTATTACTTTATAATGTTGTTTGCTTGTCGATTATGTGTTGTCGAGCCGGGGGTCTCTCTGGAAGCAGCCTCTCTATCCGCAAGTATAAGGGTAAGGTTTGCCTACATCTGACCCTCCCTAGACCCTATGAAAGATAATAGAATTCTGAATTGATATTACTGAATAGTTAGGTTACAATATATAGAGATCACAATGAACCCTAAAAACCTAACTAAGCCCGTGGGCTCATACTACCAAAACCCTAATTTGATATACTATCTAATACTCCCCCGCAGTCAGAGCGGAAGGAAACTAGAAGCTCAGACTGGAAAAAACAAAAAAATAATAATATTAAACGTTCTTCAATGTCGGTCAAAACTTCTGCCATAATCTCATAATCTTGCAATCCGTAATCTTCAATGAAAATCCACCACTAATTTAATGATCATGTAATCCGATACGAGGCAACCAATGCGGCGCGGCGGCGGCGGTGGATAGCGGCGCGGCGGCGGATCATAGTCCTGCAAGCGGCGCGGCAGTAGTCCAATAAGCGGCGGCGAGGCGGCAAGGAGCGACATGACGGAGAAGCGAAATCAATAAAAAAAAGAGGTGGCGGCAGCTTGATCATAATCAACGGCGGGAATATGTCTAGAACTGACAATTGAAAATTTATTTAGAACTGGGAATAAGAAAAAAAGTGAACGTAACACTAAAACGAAAAACGAACGGAGGCCGGACAGGGCGGCGGCAATGGCGGCACGCCGCCCTGTCTAGGGTTTTTCTTTAAGAGGTGACGGCTAGGGTTTGTATTTTTGTGGTGGCGTGGGGGAGGGAAAAAAAATAACCAGAACCTTAAGGCTCTGATACCATGAAAGATAATAGAATTCTGAATTGATATTACTGAATAGTTAGGTTACAATATATAGAGATCACAATGAACCCTAAAAACCTAACTAAGCCCGTGGAGTTTTGTTTTTGATGGTCACGGGGCTTTCGAGTCACGTATCCTAATATTATTCTCATCCGAACACACTTAGCTACCTAATTCTAACTAGATGTGTTTGTGACTCGAATAGTATCCTCCTAGTATAGTGAAGCAGTTTACTTAACCAAATACCTAATTCTAACTATATGGTAACAAAGCTGGAAAAGCAGTTTAAACTAGATCTAAAGTTAAGTACTAAATGTGTTTAAAAGAAATTGTAATATTTTTTTAAGCAAAAACTGAAACAGTAATCTTTCTTAAAACAAGTTTAGAAGTTGAACGACATACACCAATGTAGACATGAGAAGAAGCAAAAACAAACATATATTCATGAAAACGAGGTAGAGAACATTAGTCAAAACAAATCATATACAACAAGGTATGTTAAAGAAACCAGAAAACCTTTGTATCTCTCGTTAGATGGTATCGAAGCCTACATCTTGAGTTTAATGGGTAGTACCATTGGTTGTTTCACACGCGCCCACATGCCAGTGCGTGAGAGCGCCTCAATAACCAAACGCTACTGTGTTTTTCTTCTTTATGGTCACCAACACGCTCTGACCAACATTGTGCGCTTGGTTTTTGCATGTGCGCTTGATGTTTGGTTTCAACGATTTTGTTCAGCATCATGGTTCAGTTACCAAAGGGCTTGCAACTTACTAGTATGAAGGTGTGTCGAAATGGTGTTCTTCATGTGGTTGAGGGTTCTAGTCTCATGGTGGACAAACATGTAGATTTAGGAGTTGGTTTAGAAAGGTGTGTGAGTTAGCAGTCAAAAAAAGAAAATAATGTTCAAGTTCGCACGATTTTTCCGACCATATCCTTGAAGTTTGTTTTTGAATTCTTAGTGTTTCATATATCTTTTGGATTTGCAACTTTCTTTGATTGCAAATTCTTCAAGCTTCCTTCCTTTTTTTGACAGTTCCTAATATTTTGTTTTAACTTTGAGTTGGATGGGTTTGCAATTCGGTTTGCGTAATTTACTCAGATTCTCTGATTATTTATCTTTTACGGATTTAAGATTCTGATCGTTTTATTGATACTGAATTATTAAAACTTGGTTTTTGTTTTTGAGAACACACATTGTTGCTATTTCAATGGAAGAGTATCTTATCTTACATAATCTGACACGCCTACCACCTTCGCAGGTTTTTTGTCTACGCGACCACTTTCACAGGTTTTTTGTCTACACGCTTCGAATGGGCCATTAATGGTTAACGAATTGTATGATGCCAAATCTTCTCCTGGACTTTCTTACCTATGCATCTACATCCTGCGTCACAACCGCTAAACCTACACTTGGCGCTCGGTATTATATCACTGGTTTAGTAACATTGTCTTCAAATGTTGAGTCTACTTAATTTTCCATTCTAATTCATGCTAGTCAGTAAAACATCTAATGATTTAAATGGTAATATCTTATCCCGTCCTAATTCATGTGTTTTTCGTCGGTCAATATCTTTCGATAAAGAGGACCACTTGTTATAGGAGAGTAATCCACCACTTTTCCAGCATCGACTTATAAAAAGTTCACATTGTAATGCACCACATGTGCAACAGGACATGTGTGCGTCAAAGTGGTTTAAGAATCTATCTGGAAAAGGTGTAACAATCATTAATGCCAAGAGAACACAAACAATCAAGTTTGATGAAAAAAAAAACACATTGTAACACGATAGGGTGCATTTTTCCTGTGAGAAAAACGAAAAACAATTGTTTTGCCCTTTTAACACTCGAGTACTTTTTTTCCCCACGATCACATGAATTAATTTATTGCGAATGTAAACTATAAATCTGCAAAGAAATCACTTGTGGTATCAAGGCCTTGAGCTCCTCCATTGTTTTTCCTCTTTGTACCTATAGGAAAAGGAAGCAAAATTATGCAATGTTGGATACATGTATCACATACGTAACTAGATCCTTATTAAAAAATTATGTGAAGGGGTACAAACGTTCGTGTGTATACTTCTCCAAAAAAAGAATGTGCATAAAGTCTGGTTTCAATTTCGTTGTCAAACAAAAATCTTACACTAAAAAAGAAAACACTACCTTTTGATGATTTTGGAGGAATGTTATCGGTATCCATATCCATGTCGTCATCATCACTGTCAGAAGTTGATTTGCCCTCGACTTTCTTTCCAGAATCTTGGAGTAAACTATCAATATCCCACATCTGCAAACGAAAACGTGATGGTTAGTAACGTCTCCAATCATGAAAAAACATGGAATGCAGAGAACACACCTTCAATATCAAATCATGTGATATGCTTCCGAGAAACTTTCTATCATGGGAGAATGCTAAAACAAGAACAAAACATAAATTAGAGACTAGATTGTAGCAACATTAAAGTTTAAGTGTTACTTTAAGATAACGGTTCCATTAAAATATGACGAAATTTCACCTCACAGAACCTATAATAACCATTTACGTAGAGATTACTTCCATATTGTCACATTAAATGGCAAAGTTGGCTAGTTACGGTAACAGGTCAACAAAAATGAAAGCAGGCGACTTTTTTTCTTTATCTTTTTTAAATTTCACAAGTGATTGAGGTCTTTAATATGATTACGGAAACTATTAAAAAGTAATGATACACCTAAAAAAGGCAATTAGCAGAAACATGTAACCCAAATTATCAATCTTGAGGAGCATTTAACTAGTTTAACATGTTTTTGTTTTAGCTAAGTTTCTTATTTTTACGCGTTGGCTATAACACAACCCAAACAGAACCATTTTTCTAGTAAATCGGGTTGAAATTAACTATTAGCACACATACATATAGATATAAAGAGACACATATATGTATGTTCATACTACAAATGAGACCTACCGAGACGCTCAACAGGAAACTCCGAATGCTCTGCAATTGGCTGAATTACTCTGTTGGGTAATATACCTACCAAACTAATAACATTGCAAAAAAATAAGTTTAGAGCTCATAGAAACCTGAATTAAACAAGACAACTGCAAAATCCTTCACACCTGATGAGACCATTTTCAGTTCCGGCAATAACCCTCTCTTCATCAAGCTGAAGGCAAGGAGCATATCAGTATTTTGTAAATAAAACATGAAAATGGATACATAAGTTATCAACTGTGATGGACTGATGTCAACTTTTGACCCAAATAAAACTGAAAATAAAATGACTGACCTTTAACAGAGCATTCACAGGGTTTGGAGTGAGAGCCGTAAAGCGATCACTGAAATTATAAATACGTTAAGCAACATTTCCCACAAAATAACAATGATATTTTGCACAGAGGAGAAACTTCGGATTTCCAAAAACATATCCATTAACATTCAGAATTACCTGCAATCCTTGAAAAATCCCCAAGAGTACAGTAACATAGTTCCGCTTTCAGTCCCACATATAACTTTTCGCCCGTTCTGAGAATTCAAACCAAAGAGCACAAGTTACTTACAAATTGAGAAGGCAATATGATATCAAACATGCACTCAACAATTTATCTCCCCTACTAAATTCTATACAAAACCACATGGGGAAGCATGTCCAGGAATTAGAGGTCATTTGCCCGTCTAAAGAGAGGAAATGTTATATTTTATCTTTGATGAACTTATTTACAGTGGTGCTTATAATAGCCTAGTATCGGTAAAAGCTAAAACTCAACACGACAAATTGAGAGTTCTTACATTATGATTACTGATTACATTAACCACAAAACATTAAAACTAAACTTAACATTCCTTGTTTTACTTCAACTTTCTCATTACCAAATTTTCGATAACTCAAAGACTATAAGTACAGAAGTCGCCCATTTTATGGCAGTAATGAACAGAATTCATAAGGAAAAAATAGCGGGAACAGGGGAAATAAGGTAAATGGCGGGAAGATTATTTCTTATGGAGAATACTGAAAAAGGAAATTACAAATGATCCCAGGGTTATGCCCTCTCTCACTGCAAATCAGGAGCCAAACACACTTAACCAACTAATTCCCTATCCTCCTAGCTTATTACATGGCTATTTATACTAATACCGAATAACACATTCTAGAACATTCCTATTATACCCCTTCTGAATTTTTAATAACCAATTGTTCCTTGTGAAATGAAATTTATTTCTGACTGTTAGTGTGAGCATTGAAAATTTTACGTTGTATACACACCTTCATTATCACTATTGACAACGGCTCATCTTCAGAAAATTCTGATTGTGTTTGAACCTGGAAAAATAAGTAAGATTGAATGTATGGCTATAGAAATGCAGAATGGATAAGTTATTGCAATATGTTATACACATACCTTGTTACTTCGCAGATTACTAACAGACAGAGTGCCATCTCCACTTAAAATATAGAAAAAATGATGTCGTAAATTAGTGTGTCCAACAATGTAAGCTTACCCAAAAACAAAACAAAACTTAAAATTACCTTGTTCCTAAAAGTTTCATGGAATCGGGTTCAAAGGTCATATCAGTAATGTACTCTTCATGAACTTGGAATGAATTGCAGCAGGACTGTTGTCTGGTATCCCATACCTACAAAAACAGGCAGCTATGTCAATTTCCAGGATGGATTTTTGGTCATACATTGAGGGGTAGAATTGGAATTTGGATAAAATAACCAGTTGACCCATTCATAAGTTAATATGTTGAAACTGCATCTACATTGATTATTTCAAATCTAGACCTCTAAATGCATCGGCTAAAAAACGAGATTATACAAGAAAGAGAAGTCAACTAAGACAGGCACAAGTCAAATCATAAACAGAGATTATTTGACAGAAACAAATATAACAAGTAAGACACCTTTATGCACCCATCGTCTCCTCCAGAAGCAATTGTTGTTTCTGTGAGATTAACCAAACGGTTGACAGCACTCCTGCAAGACAGATAATCATTGTACATTAAAGATCAATTCTTAATAACAACTACAACATCCTCAAATCTCTTGTAACAAATAATAACACCTACTCATGGGAGTTTTCAAGACGAGCAACCGGAGACCCTGTTTCAATATCAGTGGCCAGGATTGAACAGTCTGGAGAACCCGTGAGGATTACTGATAATAAACATAAACAAACAATAAACAACATTAAGCTCTAGTCAGTATTCATTCAACTTTGCGTAGTACGTAAATATGTAATCAATGATGTCCATTACCACGGCCTTCATTGATGAATCTTACAGCTCTACAAGATTCACTGTGTGCACGAACCTTCAAGACCCTAAAACGATTGTTAACAAAGAAAACCAAGATTCAACGTCAACGTCATCGTCATAAGGTGAATACAAACAGATTGAACACTTTTTATTTCTAGTTTGTTCATTGCATGATAACCAGTTAACCACCTCATGGAGAAAGTCTTTATCTATTCTGGGTTTTAAAAAGCGCGCCTGAGGCGTGCCTAGGTGCAAGGCGCAGCCTAGGGCGCCTCAGGGCTTTGCACCTAACCTTTTTCCCAAAGGCGCGCGCCTCAGGCGCTTTTTTGTCAAAATTTCAGTCGCTTTTCACCTGAGGCGCGCGCCTCACGTACACAGGGTATTTTTTATGCATAAAAATGTTGTACCTTGGTGTTTTTGGCTTCTACATATAGGTAAAATCACATAAAAACCTTATTTATAGCTACATTTTGGGTAAATGAAGCTAAAAACTCATGGAATATATATGGGATATATAAAAAAATTATATAATTAGTGTGCGCTTCGGGTACGAAAATCACGTGCTTTTTGCGCTTCACGCGATGCGCTTAGACCTCGTCGCTTTTTTGTGCCTAGCGCTTTTTTAAACCAAGTATCTATTAAGATCCCTTGAGGATTCATTTTCGGTATATAACCAAACTTGTTGATATATTTGGGACGCAAAACCGTTCTTGCCAAAATCTTTGCTGGCATAGTAAACCACATTCAACAAACTAACAAATTTCTCACATAGACATATATATATATATATATATCATGCAACAACACACTAACCTTTGCGGTTCCGAATCTTCAGCATAACGATATCTGTACGGTATACAAAACTTTTAGTTTAATAACATTCATAAGATAAATGAAAACTAACAACATGTAATAGCTTATACTTACGGAAGACTTACACGAAAAGGTTGCCGGTGATTAAACCGGCAGCGACTAGCTGATTCGACGGATGAAAATCAAGGTCAAATGCTATATGCTTTAAATTAATCTCCATACAGATGAACACAACACTAGTATGCAAAATTCTTCACCTTAATCTACATAATAATCAATCAAATTAAAATTAAACATAAGAATGATGAGTCACAACCATATAAATCGATTATGCTACTGCAGTTTGATTATGTGACATAGTGAATGTAGAAAGATTAATAAAAAGGATTAAATTGAGGATTAATAATAAAGATAGAGTGAGAGCAGATTATTATTACCTTGAAGAAGAGGCTTTGGAGGAATTGGAAGGGACGAACAATCGTAAACCCTAAACCCTCTTGTTTTTTTTTTTAATAATAATAAAATAAGTAAACCCTAACATTAGAGATTTAATTTTATATATTCAACCCATAAGTTTTTAAGTCACTCAAATATAGCTCACATAAAATTCACACCTATGGTTATTTGTAGGGCTGTTCACGAGCCGAGCCAAACCGAGCGGACCTTTACTCGTGCTTGGCTCATTTACAAACCGAACCGAGCCGATCGGCTCATTTACAATCGATCCAGAAATCGAGCGAGCAGTGTTCGAGCGCACATTTTTTCGAGCGAGCGACGAGCGGTGAATGTTTTCGGACAACCATAAATTTGGGATGTTTCCTTTAATATTCTCGCTGCCTAGTGATGTCTGAGGTTCGACCGTTTGAGAATGAGGCTCTAGTTGAGCATACTACAGAGAACGATTGTCTTGTTGTGGCGTAGGTTGATAGCGGGAGATGATTGATGGTGGACAACTAATGGGAATAGGAAGTCAAACATGTTTTTTCACGACTTAGGGTTTTACAATTAAACTTATGGTTAATTTATCATTGAGTTGACTGAACCAATAACTATAAATATAACTCTATATGTGCATATATTGACCTAAACCCAATAGAGTGGCATGTATAAAACTATAAATATAATTGTAATTAATGTTTATACATATAATTATATATATAATAAATTAATAAAAATTATATCGAGCCGAACCGAGCCGAGCGGACCTTTGCTCGTGCTTGGCTCGTTTACAAACCGAACCGAGCCGATCGGCTCATTTACAACCGAGCGGAAAATCGAACGAGCAATTTCCGAGCAAATTCCGAACGAGCGATCGGCGAGCGCCGAGCGTTTTGAACAGCCCTAGTTATTTGTAGCAAGAACTAAAAGGGGCCGTTTGACAACTTCTGACTGGGTAAATGCTGACCCAGTAAGAGGTCTGAATGAGAGGTTTTGAATGGTTAAGTGTCAAGTCATTAAGTGATTTTTGGTTGTACATCTGAATGGTTAAAATTTCTTGTCCCACATTGGTATGGAGAATAAAAAAGGATTCGTTTATATATGCAAACCACTTGGAAGTATCAAATCTTATGTCTCATATTTTACTTGGGAACCTACCTGCGTGCAGGGCGGGTTGCAAAAACGGGTTTCCGATTGTGATTCCATCGTGTCGCCCCCGCGACGTACAGGCACGAATGCCGCTACAAAAAACCCGGGGGCGTGTGGCGCTGTTTTTGGTTGTGCAGCAGCAGATTCGTTTTTTTTTCGCCTCAGCAGCAGCCATTCTGGTCGCATATACACAGTAGCAGCTCAGTCAGACTTGTCTCCAAGTCTGACCTGTTAAGAGCCCTGGTCAGATGGGGTTTTCCATTCAGACGTCCCCGCCAAACACCTACTCATATCTCGCCTCTGACCGAATCAGACTATTCACGTAGTGGTGGCAGTGGTGTTGAACGGTGGCAAAGGTTCCATGGGTTGTGGTCGGAGGTGGATGTTGTTCAGTTGGGTGTTTCTTTGTGGTCGGATGTGGTCTTGGGGTTGTCTTAAGGTGACGGTGGGTTGTACTACGCGTCGGAACGGAGGTGGAATTTGGTGTGCAGGAAACAAAAATGGTCGAGGGAAACATGTTTGGTCTTGGGTTTGGGGGTTTTTAAACAGAAGTGTTCAGACCGGTTTTGATTTAATTGCTTTGATGATTATTGAATGGGTTGAATTGAGTGGTCGGTTACAAGTTAACAGTTGGCCGGTCGTATCTCTTCTTATCATCTGTTCCCTTTTCTATATTTATATTATTAAAATTATCCTCCTCCTCTTAATGCTCAATCCTCACTAGTGTTGATAGAAGCTTTATATCTAGTGACTTTAGCCAATTGCTAGATGCTACCCCGGTTGCATTAGAAGCCAAGTACACAATAGAACTAGCAAATGGTAAACTAATCAACACAATCCACATTCTCAATGGATGTAAGTTGGAAGAAACTGGCCATAAACTTGATATAGACTTCATGCTAGTTACTCTAGCAGCTTCAATGTTATTGATCGGAATGGATTGATTATCTAAGAACCAAGCCCAGATCATCTGTCACGACAAGGTTGTTTGTATTCCCCTCCCGAATGAAGAAATTTTATCGTGTCATGTTATACGGTAGATATGTTCCTTAGACTTTTATACCCTATATATTGTACTCTAGGTATGTCTCTAAAACTTCCATCTGTTCCCTTTAAAATGTACTAAAAATATTATCACTCTTCTTTATTTGTTGTTTATTAACTTCTTTTCCTTAACACACGTAATGATCTTCTTATTTTATGTATTTATTTATTGCTCCATTGGCGAACGTTGAAATTACCTTCGTACATTACCAGCCGATTTAATATGGTATCAATACTACAGAGAGATGGAAGGTGATTTATTTAACAGATTTTCTCCATACAGGTCATCACATATTTATCTATTTATGTTTTTTATCTATGTATTTTTTTATTTATTATTATTTATTCTTAGATAGATTCATAAACGCATAAACGCGACCAATTACATTAAGATAGCGGGCAGGCGGGCAACAAGCTGCGCCGCCACCCCTTTCTGGATGGCAAATCCTAACCTACTAAAAACGAACCCATGTCCCCCCGGAGTCGAGGCACTGCTATGAATAACCCGTTGGACTCTAGTCAGGAAACGGATGGCTTCCGGCGCCAACGAGCCAAAGGTATCAAATGCCAGGGGAACAAATACGTGTTGGTTCTCCTCGCAGGCTTTAGCATGCTTCTCAACTTTCTTCTCCTCTGCTTTCCGCACAGCTTGCCCTGTTAAAAAACCACTATCCCTCAAACCAACCAGAGGAGATACACCTGTTAGGTCGACGCAAGCGTGTTTCCCCCCGGGCCACCCAAAGACAAGCAGGTCTGCTGGACGTAGGGTAGATCTCCCGTCAGCGGGGTCCGAGAGGAAATTCACGGGAGCCTCCCTCTTGGCTGAGATCCCAGCCCTTCTTAAAAGATACCCTCTATGTATTAAAAAAATTAAATGTCTTAAGTAAAACTTTAGATAAAATCACCCAACGTTTTTGTTACAAGCGATTATATTTGACTATTTGCAGATGTTTAGAGGATGACTCATGCAACATCATGGTTTCTTAAATTATCACTTCTCTTATTTTTATCCTTTCAGACTACCATATTTTATATTTTATAATGGATTTGGTATCTTAAAAAAAAATTATGTGACCCAACCCAACCCTGACTGAAAAATCTAAAATCGAGTGGTACCCAACCGGACCAAAACTTATTGGTTCTGTGATTGCTCAAGCAAGTTAAATTTTGAATAAAGAAAATTTAGACTAGTGATCAGGGTCAGAAGGTTGCAAGCACAGTTATGAAAACAATAAGAGTTGGATGGTTCAATAAATAGTTACACATGTCCCTAACCATTAACCATATAGGCCCTGCGCCGCACCCCCAATAATCACATGAGCATCAGCTTTTAAACAACATTCACCAGAATAGAATATCATACAGGAGTCAGTGCCCGAATTGAAGAAGCACATTCAACTCCTTCACCCGCTGTATCTCCGTCCCTGCAACTCCAATAAGCCACATGTAAGAATATTATTATGATCCATCAGTGTGTTTAACAACATTCATAAGGGCATAGGCACCTAGAGGTGGCCAATGGGCACTGGGCAGGTTCAGTCGGGTTGGGGGTTGCACTGACCACGATTTTAAAAAACTGGATGGTAAAATAGCAATGTATTTTTGTTTTTGTGTAAAGCGATTTAGGGGGTCAAAAACATTTAAATACCCTTTGGCAACTTTCAATACATTTGACCAATTCAAAGTTTACAAATTTGACCTGTTAAACAAACACATGATGATAATATGTTAATTATACTTTCATTATTAGGCAAATTGGTTCAAATTGCCATCTTTAACCAAACCCAAGTGGTTGTGTACTTGTGTTCGGTTGGTTGAGCCAGTGACAAATCACTAGGCGTTGTTGCATTGATTCTCGTTCGACTAACACTAGGGTGCTGTTAGTATCAAATGTTGCGGTACTAAGAGACTGCAAACACTGAACATAAGACTCACAATAGAATATAAGCAATGGTTTACCTTTCAAGAAACCACATTGTTACTCGTGCACTCGGTTAACCCATGTTAGCATTAGAGGTTCACAGGATATAGTTGGGGTGTTTTGGATGTGCAGCAAACCCGTCTATTTTGAAGTGTTTGATATTTGATTCTGATTATTTTTGCTTTTATTAGGGACAAAATAACCATATTTTGAGAACCATGTTGCAACAAAGCTGCCAATGATGTTGTAGCCTAGTGGTTGCAATGGAGGTGAGAAGGTTTACCCACTTTGTGGGGTTCCTGCCCTGAGAGGTCACAGGTTCGAATCTCACTCAGAGTAGGGTTATTCTGAAATGAGGGGCTGGACCTTGGGGGGGGGGGGCGGGGGGGGGGGGGGGGGGGGGCGGGGACCGGACCTGAAGGGTGCGGGGCTTCGTTATGGGTGTGTACTGTTGGCCGTTCAAAAAAAAATTTGTTGCAACAAAGCTATGTTTACAGGGTAAATATAAAAGTAGCTAACTTTAACTACTCATTGCAAATATAATATGCTTTTGATTATTAATCTTTTCAACAATCGCTATTGGACACTGCACATAAAAACAACCCCCAACATAAATCCACATATTGCAATATATCACGCTATTTGGTGTGTAGTATCATTTGTGAATGATGAATGGTGTCTATGATAGATGACTCCACCCACAAACAATATTCTAGTAATGCAAATCATATTAATCTCAACAATTCAGGTGTTTATGAAAATGTAAGACGTATTTACCTTCTTGCACGGTTAGTTGGATGGCACGCCTCTCTAGTTCAACAGCATGTCTATTACACTCATCAGGAGAAAACGACCGGAGCTCTAGTATTATGATACAACTGAATGAGATAAGCAAGTACATGCATAAAAATCATACTAGCTACAGAGTAAAAACAATAACAAAACTCACTCTGAAGATAAACCTCCTGATTTGAGGCGTCACATTGGCGCAAGTAGTTGTGCAACTGAGCAAATCTTGCATTCCAATGCTCCATTGCCGACAAAGCTTGCTGATTTTCGAATTCTCTAATTCTTGTAGTAGTATTAGCTATAGAGTAAGGCGCAGAAGATTCATCAGGCTTCTTTTTATCACTTAATGCTGCTTGTTGATAGGTTGATGATGTTGTTCGATTCTTGTCTGAGTTACTCAATTCTGCTTCTGATTTTCTACGTGCATAAACAAGATTACGGTTGACATTACCGCTAGTAGAGCCTGGGGTAGGACTCTTGGGTTGATCTTCCTCAAAGGATCCGTGAGGTTTATTATCAATTTGCACATCTCTTACTTCCAAGGTGGCGGTTGTGGTGGTGGCGGCGGCGGTTGTAGTGATGATGCTTGCACATTTTCCCAGGCCATACTTGCTGAGATTAGAGCTAACCATTTGTTCAACCATCTTATTAGATGCCTTGGGTCAATGCCCTATTCAACCACCATATAAACTCCAATCATTCACTCAATACACTTTTGGTTTTGGTAATTTCCACCCATTTACTTACCAATGTATCAACTTTTTAGTGCTTTAACTCTATATCAAATCATATAACTTAGCCAAAAGTTTGAGCAGGTTTAAAAAGTTTATTTTAACTGCATACACCTCCTAGATTTTTTTATTCAACAATTAATTATCTATAAAAGAGGGCTAAGAAAAGACATATTTGCTGGTAAATCCAACTCGTCTTTATATGTTCCAAACCATACAACAAAAATACCTTTTTTGCCCCAGTACACAACCCGTCTTCTTCTTTTTCAAACCGAACTACAAGATACCTATTTTGACCCAATACCCAATCAAGTTGCCAAACTTAAACTAGCATGGAAACAGTTGATCAACTCAAAAATCCGTTTGAGCCATTTGAGAAAATTAAACCAAGAAAACTCATTCATAAACTCACACTTCATTCTTGTGCTCTACGGATTACATATAGAAAAGAAAAGAAAAGAAACTAATAGACCCATGTTCCTAATCTTACAAAAATTAACAAAGAAAATACAACTAAATTAAATAAAGGAAATAATGTAAAAAAAAAAGATAATGGGAAATAACTGCTAAAACATGGAGATAACTTCTGATTTGGTGGACGTGGATTGCAAGTTGTGTGTACATGAGGATTTTGCCATAAAAATGCCCATTCAAACCAAGCTGGCCCATTTCGGTGTTGTCAGCCTGTTTATCGAACTCGACCCGTATAACTATCTCTAACACAATTGTAACAACAGATAACAATTTAAATTGTGGCATTTTTATCGGGTCGACAATACTATCACCAACCCATGAGTTTCATGCAAAAACGCCTTCCACATGGATAAAGTGAATTATAGATCGTATAGAAAGCAAATGGGCATGGCCTTTAAAGGAACAGATGGCAATCAAACATTCAAACCCAAGATCTCATGCCCACAAGAACTATATATTACAACACCAAATTATGTTCCAAAGTAAAACTCCTAAATCTATCTTATTGTACAATTATGATCTATGATTAAAGCAGAAAATAATGTCAGTTTAAACAAACTAAATCCAATCACACTTTATGTTACTGACATATCACAAATTATAAGGAAGCGCTAGAATTCCATCATTGGTGAATGGTGATTTCAAAATAAGCCATTGATGGTTACAGTTGGACAGCAAGAATCCCCTTTACATGTATCGCCAGATTTACAATACAAGAATAAAAACAAAGCCATGTAAAAGAAATTTTACCCGTAAATCGATTTTTGGTACTAACCGATACATGTGATAACTCATTGGACTATGTCCATATGGCTGTGTTTTAAAAAGCGTGCCTAGGTGAGACGCATGCAAGCGAGGTCATAGTCACTTTGGGTGAGGTCAGGCACAGTGTACACAAAGCGTGTTCTTTCTTAGCACTTCTCATAGGCGTGCGTGAACAAAATTTTTGCGCCTCATGTATTATATGCTTTCCTTTTATGTATTGTGGACCATATGTTTCTAGTAGACTTGATTTAGGTGGGCTATCTCTTTCTAGTCAAAATGTTTAACAAAAGCCCATGTGTGATGTTATGTATTAGTTAAGAGTACCTTTGCTTAAGAAGGAAGTTTAAGACACCCAAATTGAGATGGAGTACAAGAAATAATGGGCTTTCATTAGTTGTTCATTCGGCCGTTCAAAAGGATATTGTGAAACTTGGTTAATTATCCAAAAGGATTTCTTTATATATTTTTAGACATGTATGAAATTAAAAAAGGCACAAAACACTATATAAAATGCTTGATGTAATACTGGATGAAGTAGGAAAGGGGAAGTTGTGGAAGTGGTGAAGAATGATCCATCCAAACTATGTTAAGACGGCCGACAGGTAAGCATATTTGTGATTACTAATTAGTATAATTATTTATTTCTTATATTTTTTTAAGTTTAACCCTTTATTGTTGCATCTTATTGTTCAAAAATCCTTGATAGGGAAAATGCTATAAGCCAAAAGACCGCATCTACAGTGGACTCCATACACGGTGCGTCACTGCTTTGCATAGGTCTAATGCCAAAAGATATAGAAAAAACAACAAAGGTTTGTTTCTAGTTACATAAATAACAAACTACTGATCATAGAAAACAACATTTGTTAATAATACTTATCAAATTTATAAATCTCTTGTTAAAACTTATCACATCTGTTTCTAGTCTGCATTCGAAGCATAAGATTCAGATGTTATTTGTAGTGCTACAGGTTGTGAGGATGCGACTTACGAATTAAAATGCCATTCTAATCATTATAGTTTATATGCCATTGATTAATACTTCTTAACAACTTCATATATAACTACGCATTGAAACCAACGGCACCAAAGAAAGAACATTACGGATCCTATTCTTTTGCAATAACTAGATCTGTCACATGGATGATAAAAACTGCGAATATGTTACAGATTTTGTGTTTGAAGGTGATGACTTAACATGGGCCACTATTGATAGAGCTTCCGGAATCCGGGGTGCCATCCTACTAAAGCAACTTAGCGTATAAATATCAACATCTAAGAGAAGGTATTGCTAATACAACCACCCCTAGGAGTATCAAGTATGTGGTACCCGGGCATGATGTTAATGATAGTATTGGTAGAGATGGCTTCTTTTAGTTTAGCCTTAGAATCTTAGAGACGCTTATCACCATGTCTTTTAATATTTTATTGTTTCAACCATAGTTGTCAAAAGCGCGCCTAGGCGCAAGGCGCACCAAGTGCGTTGCGCCTTTGAGGCGCGCGCCTAGGCACTAAGACGCACTATCAGGCCTGTTCTCAGGCTGATTTGCGGCCAAATTCAGGCTAAAAGTTGCCTAAACCTCTAAAATATCCTAAATGAGTTATGAACAAGTCCTTAACAACCCTAAAACATCCTAATGTAGCCTTAAACAAGCCTAAAACATCTATTAAATCCCTAAAAATGTATTTTATACTATGCGCCTAATTATAAAAAGCCCTCGTTTTTTATGCGCCTTGCGCCTAGGCTCGAGGCTCAGCCTATGCGCCTTGAGTGCGCCTAGGCGCTTTGACAACTATGGTTTCAACTATTACATGCAAACTTGTTTAGTTGGTTTTGTACTACTTATGGTCTGTGATAATTGTTATTGCTGCACTATACATTGTAATAAATATCTATTGTTTTGAGTTTTAACTTTTAACAAGTAAAAGAATATTCTTTTTATTTTTTGGCAAAACAAGTGCATCTTACGTACCTAACGTGTGCATTTTTGCCTCTCGCCTAAGAGACCCTATCGATGAGGATCTCACCATTTAAAAACACGGCCATAAGGTTACACAAGGGTACAATTTTAACCCACTTATGTGAAAATGGCTTGCTTTGGGTCTCATTTAATGAAAATTTGCTAAA
The DNA here is from genome assembly GCA_032199755.1 of Ambrosia artemisiifolia. Taxonomy (NCBI): domain Eukaryota; kingdom Viridiplantae; phylum Streptophyta; class Magnoliopsida; order Asterales; family Asteraceae; genus Ambrosia; species Ambrosia artemisiifolia. Next base: position 34,882,566 of record CM063526.1, on the reverse strand, counting down.
TGAGAAAAAAGAAATAGAAATAAGCTAAAACACAAAAGGGTTCAGACGTTTAGTCAGTTAAAAGTCACCTAAAGTATTCAAGTGTTACGACCTTCTATATACTATATTGCTTCACTGAAATATAATGATATTATCTGAATAATATTGCTGCAATCGTATTCAATATATCAATTATTAATGAAAAATAAATGAATAAAAACTTGTTGATGGGGTTAACCCAATAAAAAGGCAAAAAGCCACTTGCTTTAAAAACAACAGGTTTTGTTTTCATCAATTTAGGCCAACACTGATACTTCTTCAACCCGTAAACATATCAAATTTGAAAATTACAAGGTATAAAGTGTATAACTATTCTAATTTACAAAAAAAGTTCGTTCAGAGTAGTAACATCCCTAATTCCTATGCCCAAAAAAGACACATGCAAGATCTAGCAAACTAGGTTCAGTATCCTCAATCATGAAACTAAACAAAGCTATTGGAACACAAGCAAGTGGAAACATTGCTCATTAAACCATCAGCACAAACTAAAAAAGTTGCAACAAATAAATTCTGATAGTTTGGTGACTATCAGAGCAGTTACTTCCATTGCAGTCAAACCCAAACTCAACATTAACTTGGTGGCTATAAGCTTATAATGTAGGTTCAGTCCTCTATGGTTATGTAACTTAACCAAGCCTTTAATATGGAAACCAGCAGATTCCCACAAAACAAAGCTGACTCCAAGAATCTACATAGCAGGCTGGGAATCGCGTATGCAAAGTCAAAATCCTCATAAAATGAAGTAATGTTTATACTTTCACATAAGCCACTTAAGCATTCTAACATTATGCTAAATAACCTTCTAACTGACACATCTAAACACACACACACACACTTTTTCAACAACTAGATCAACCAATTGTGATAATCTGTAGTGTTGTAAAATTCGGGACTAGTCGGCCGTTCACTGAGTAATATTTCCTTAATCGGTCCAATAATCGGTAGTCGGCCAGCCAAAAATCAGCGATCGATTCCAGCCAGATTCCAGCCAAACCTATAAATTCCGGCCAGTTTCCAACAAAACAATATAGATTTCGCCGATTAATCCTGTATACTTAAAAAAAATGCGTCGAGGATAGGTTAAAACCTGTCTAGTTAAAATACTTACCTATAAAAATGTGCATAAATATAAAACTGAAAATTACATACAATAATCCCAATTACTCACGATTAATCGCTAGTCATAAAAATAACCTAACTATCCTACATTTAAATTTCTTGTGAAGTGAGTCACAATAATCACTTTAAAAAGGCATCATATCTATGGTACGATTATTGTTACTCATGCTAAAGTGAGGGTTCTCAAATAATAATCCTAAATCAGTATGTTCCACATCTAGTGGACCAATTTGTTCGTTCTGTGACCTTAAATTGACGGTTAATACTGGTGAATAAAGTTAAAATTAACAACATATAATAATAATCGAAGATGTAATAGTAAGTTATTACCTTTAAGAAGGAATTGAAGTTGTCAAGGCAGAAGAGTCTGGAACAATAGTAAGTGTAGATGAATTGTAGGAGAATGTAGATTCAATTCAATTGAATTGAGGAGGAAGAAGAAGAATTAGATTACCACCAAATTAGGGATTTAAAGCGGGAAGTAATAATAATAATAAGGGTGGATGAGGTGGATTGTGATGGCATCGGTGGAGTTGTCATATAGTCGCACTCAATTCCATTGTGTCATTTCATTTTGACCGCATTTTATCACATTCATCACCCATCATATTTTTTTAATCGGTGGAGCTACGACAAATGGTGATGATGACTGAGAAGGATGGTGATGATGACGATGACGGTGGAGCTACGGTGGTGATGATGACGATCCTCTATTTCCCGCCAAAATTTATTATCGAACAAAACAAGTTGACGATGATGATGGATGGTGGTATGAGCTGAGGATCACGATGATGATGACGATGACGGGTGGAGCTACGGTGGTGACGATGACGATGAAGCAGAGGTGGAAAAAGTGGAGAATGAGATTGAGGGTGTGATGTGCGTCACGAAAATCCATCACAGCATCACGATCACGGCCATGATACATTGGTCGGGGTGGTGGTCGTGACCATCACGGACCACCCCATTCACCCTAAGTAATTGCATAGACCGTCACGTCTACAAACACTTTTTTTGGTTACTTTATTTTTATTTTATTTATATTTATATTTATTCGTTTTAAGTTATTTATTATTAGTTTATTAATATATTTGATAATTAAGAGTGTTTCTTATTCAATATCTTGGTTAAATAAAGAGTTTATTAGAAGTGAAAATTAACCACCCACTTCGGTGGAGTGGTAAAGCGATGAAGGATAGTTTGTGGAGATTGAAAGTTCACGAGTTTGATCCCGAGTCAAACTGGGTTTTAGTCATGCCATGTGTTATGCTAGAGAGGTATCTCTCGTGGCGGCACAACTTTTGTTATGTGGGTATAGGTTTCCTTAGGAAAGTTGTAAGTCATACTTTGATGCCAGTATGGATCCGGTTAAGATAATATAGTCTTACCAAGTGGGTGAGGCCCCCGATTAGGGGGGGTGTGAGTATCTCACACACTGTTAAAAAACTCACCTTTCAAAAAGAAGAAGTGAAAATTAACCAACAAATGTGTGAGCAAGTGAGCGGGTGTGTAATAGTGTTTTTTATTAGAAAGTAGTGACGTTTAAAAGGTCAAGCGTTTTAAATGGATGATAGGTTTCGGAAATAATGGGTTGTGGGTATGTCACTTGTATTTTGTGTCTGGTCATGAATAAGCATGAGAGGAACCAGAGGTGGTCTATAGCGTTCAATCAATTAAATATATTTTATATTTAGTGGTATCTAACATCGTCGTTTTTTTTATAGTTTGACCTCTTAAAGTGCAGCTTATAAAGTAACTGCAATGAGTATAAAAAGGAAATAAAATTCATATCATGACATACAAGTTGAAAAGTTATGGCTTTACTGTTGGAGAATAAAAATACAGACATAAATAAATCTTAGATATAAATTAATACAAATGTTATCCAAATTTCTGGAAAATGTGCATCAAAATGTAAACATGTCATGCAATTACAAACACACACACTCTCAAAGGTCTAACATTTTGTGAGTGAATAGATGAAAATCATTTACAAATGAAACTTTACTAAGTGGCATGTTCTATTTTCGTTTATAACTTTTCATTACACATTGGTACCTGGTGTAACCCCCACCCCCCACCACACACACGCACACAACCAAGGGGTCAATTTGCGTCCCTTTTTTAATGTTAGTTTTAGTTTTCTTTATTTAACATTATTTTTATCATTGCTTCTATATTTTCATTTTATATTGAAAAATAGCTCTGTCCCCATCGCGAAGGACGGGTGTAAGTCATTGGTCCACTAAGCAGGCTTTCATGTCCTGGAATGCCTTTTCTACTTCGCTGGTCCATTTGAATTGACTCTTTTTAAGACAACTTTTCAATGTTTCAATGAACAGGATTGACTTGGTTGCGTGGTTGGAGAGGAATCTGTTGATGGCTACCAAGCGTCCATTCAGAGTTTGGACCTCTTTCAGTGTTGACGGGGATGGCATTTGTGCTATGGCTTGGATTTTTTCTGGGTTTGGTCGGAAACCATCTTTGGTGACGACTACCCCTAGAAATTTTCCTTCCTCCATCCCGAATGCGCATTTGCTTGGGTTGAGTTTCATGTGGATTTGTTTCAGGTGTTTGAAGGTTTCTTCAATGTCTTTCAACATTTGGTCTTCTTCCTTGCTTTTGATGACTAGGTCGTCCACATAAACTTCGAGGTTCTTCCCAATTTGTTGTGCAAACGCGCGGTCCATCAACCACTGATAGGTTGAGCCTGCATTCTTAAGTCCGAATGGCATTTTGGTATAACAAAGAACACATTTATCCGTTCGGAAAGCTGTTTTGTCTTCATCCTCCGGCGCCATTTGGATCTGGTGGTAGCCTTTGTAGGCATCCAGGAAACATTTGAATCTAAATGGCGCGAGGGAGTCGATTTTTAGGTCGATCTCAGGTAGGGGGTAGCAATCTTTTGGGCAGGGTTTGTTGAGATCTGTGTAGTCCTCACACATTCTCCAGCTTCCGTTGCTCTTTTTGACCATAACTGGGTTTGTGACCCATGTCTGGTACCTTGTTTATCTCAGAATGCCGGCCTTCAACAGCTCGTTGACTTGGTCGTTCATTGCTTTGGCCTTTTCTGCGCATATGCTCCTGCGCTTTTGCGCGATTGGTTCGACCGAACGATATGTGTTGAGCTTGTGTTGAGCGAGTTCGTGCGGGACCCCTACCATGTCCGATGGTTGCCACGCGAAGACATCCATGTTTTGTCGCAGGAGTTGCTTTAGGTGGCCTCGGACGTTTTCAGAGACAGCTGCCCCTAGTGTGATGGTTTGCTCTGGGAAGTTAGGGTTGAGGACCCACTTCTCTGGCTCCGTTCGCGGACTGGCCTTTAGCATTTTAGCGGGGTGTGGTTCCTCGGTCATGGCACATTCTCTGTTAGCCCATATAATTGCCACACCTGTTGGGGTGGGAAACCCTATGGCCCCATGTACTGTTGAAGGGACCATGTTGTAGGCGGCCATTGCCTCGCGCCCCAAAATGATGTCGTACTTGGATTTCGTTGGGATGACAAGGAAGGTGACGTCTTCCGTTCTTGAATGTGTCTTGTCCCCCATTGTTAAACGAAAAGAGATTTCCCCGAGTGGAGATATGACATCATTTGAGAAACCCGTGATTGGTGAGTTAACTGGGCGCAGGCGTTGCTTGTCTTCCTCGTCTAGGAGGTTGAATCATTGTTCGTACATGATATCGGAATTGCTTCCAGTATCGATTAATGCGCGGGTGGTCCTATAGTGGTCAAAAATGGCTGTGATGACCAGCGTGCGGGTGGATGAGGGTCCGCCTTTGACTGCTGGGAACTGCACTTTCTGCTCCCGCCATTCTGCCAATTGTTCTGGTTTCCGCTTTGTTTGTTTGCGCCTGTCAGAGTGTATCATCATGCTGACATTCTTTATTTTCTTTGGGGGTGGCCCTTCCTGTTGCTTGCGCTCGACATTTTTCAGTAAATGCCCAAGCTTTCCTGATTTCAGGGACTCCTCAATTGCTTGCCGCAGCTGGTAGCATTTGTTTGTATCATGGCCTATATCTTGGTGGTACGCGCAGAACTTCCCTGGATCCAGGTTGTCTCTTCGTTTGATTACTTTTGGGTTCAGGAAAGGTGACGTTCTCTGTTGCTAGTACCTGCGCTGGCGTTTTTGTTAGTGGAGTCCAATTATTTTGGCTCCTCCTCCCCGACCTGTGCTCGTGTGGGGTATTGCTTCTGTGGTCGTGGACTTCGATGGGTTTGGTGTCTGTCTGGGCGCTTCCTTGGAGCCTGTTCCAGACAGATCCTCTTCCCCTTCTGTCCTGTCGACCGTGCTTTATGCGTGCGGCCTGGGCTTGAGCGTCTGTGTACTGTGGTGCTTGCACTCGGTTCCAGACAGATAGCTCTCTTTCAGCTTTTGCATAATTATTGGCTCCTTTCATGATCTCGTCCCATGTGTTGGGCATTCCAGTACATCCAGCTAGGGTGCGGATGAGTGAATCACATCGCACTCCTTGTGTGAAGGCTGCTTTCATAAGTTCGAAACCAATGGGCCCGATTTGGAGTGCTTCGCGGTTGAACCGAGTGATGTAGTCTTCGATTGACTCGTTGTCGCGCCGCCTTACTTGCAAGATGTCAGTTGAGTCGCGCTCTATGCGTTTGTTTTGGCTAAAGTGATCTGAGAACTTATCGGTCAGCTCCTTGATGTTATCTATTTTTCCATTTGGCAGGCTGTCAAACCATACTCGCGCGGCACCCGTGAGTGTCTGCGCGAACATGTGACACCATGCCGGCAAGCTCCACTGCGCACATTTTCCTACGACCTCGAAAGTTCGTAGGTGATCGTCTGGATCCCCTGTTCCGTCGAATTTACCCAAGGTGCTCGGGATTTTTGTCTTTGGGGGCAGGGGAGCCAATGCGATGCGCGGAGTAAATTTTGATTTTTCCATAAACGATGGAGGGTAGTAAGGTTTTGTGAGGTCGTCGTCACCGGTCATAAAGTGCCCTCGGTCAACAATGTTGTTCAAGGGCTGGCTTATGTCGCGTGTGAATCGACTCTGGGACTCATATGAGTCTTCTCTCCATGTCGGGTCTGTGTCATGCTTGCTTCCGCCGTTATTCCTAGCAGTGCCGGACGGTATTTCAGTCGCGCTGAGGGGGCCTGCCTTCGCTGTAGGAGAGTGTGCGGGCAGTTTCCTGAGTTGCTGCTCTTTCATTTTCTGTATGTAGATACGTTTCAGGGCTTCCTTTTGTTGAGCATACCATACCTCCGGACTAACCATCGGCGCGGCATTTTCAACTGGGGAAGCCTGATTTGTCTCTGCTAGGAACTGGAAAGATGGGGTCCGTCTTGTCTCCAAGGATGGAGTGACAACCGGACCTGTGTTTGTCGCGTTTTGCTGAACTTCTGCGTTATTCCCAGACTGGCCGGTGCCTGCCTGGGCAGCGTCGGTGTCTGAGTTAGCATTGGTGAAGTTCGGCAATGGAGGCAATAGAGACATAGTTATTGTATTCGAAAGATAGAAGGTTTTAGTGTTCTGAAATGCTCAATAGACGGATGGCGCCAATGAAGAAACACCAATATAACAATATACTAATATATAAGAGCACTAGTAAAGTATGATTCTTATTAATAACCAGTAGCTATTACAGGACTCAAGGCTAGTAATCGTTACAGCGCTTCGACTATAATTTATCTTCCTTAACTATGTATATTTCTCTCCTTTTTTGTTCGTCCCCCTGTTCGTCTGACCTAAGAGGGTATTTATAGGCCTCCTGGGGTGGCCTGTGATTGGATGGAAGAAGAATGACAGCTGGCTGTACGATTTGGGCCGTTGTCGTCCGCTGCGCTGTCGCTCTGCTATTAGTCCACGTGTCTTGTGATTGTCCTTTCTCGTACTATTCTGTACCTCGTACCTGCAGGCGATCGTGGAACAGGGAATAAACGCCTCTGATTGGCTGGGTGTCCCTTTCCTTGTCGGGTATTAGTTGTCATGTACGAGGTATCGTGCGCGGCCTTCTGGAAGTCCACGTCAGCGTCCTGTGCTGGCATATGTAGAGATGTGGGTCCATGCGCCTGCGCGGGTACATATCTCTTCAAGTAATGTTTAGAATAAAGTGCATCTAGTGATAACTATACTAAAGCATTAAAACATTGATGCATATGATTCATTATATTTTGAAACATAGGTTTATAGGGAGTCAAATTAAATTATGATGCACAATTGAAACGCAAGCCTTTATCCAGTCTTGGAGTTTCATGTTTAACTTCAACACTTAAAAAATTAAGTATGAAAACATAACACATTCATGTAAATTTTCATCAATGATTTTTGAAAACATTCAAAACAAAAGGCGACAATACATAAACTCATAGGGAGAGGCGCGGTCAGTGTAGAACCATCATTTATTTAGGAGATACAATTCATAGTCCAAATCAATGTCGCATACTACATCAATCTGTCAACTTTCACAGCCAAGAAATGTCGTTGAGACTTGAGTACCCTCTTTTCCTAGCAACTTTGCAATATAAACATACTTCCAATAGGTATAAAAACACTCGGGAAGGTAATAAACGCATTAAGTTTTTTTCTTAATTTAATTGTGCACATAGCACCTTTAATTCTATTAAAATGTTGTACAGGACTAGATTTAAAACTATTGTTTGGAATGGTTGGGTAAATTACCCTTTGTACAGTTTGTAAGGTTTTTGCGAAAGCCCTTGTTTTGAGGACTTACCGGGTTTAATGAAGTTATAGTTAAAAAAAAAATGTTGTACATGACATTAAATCGTGTTGCATGTTTAATTTGAAGACCCAAAAAGAAAATTGGTTGCGTTCAAGGATTAAGGTTGAATTTGGGCACAAATTTGAAAAAATCATAGGAATTAACATGACTAGGTTTTAGGCATGCATGCTTTACTGATAAAGGTATGTATATTTATGTTAACTTTTTTCTTTTTGACACAAAAGAATTGAATTAAAGTGTATGTGTATCAAATATATCAATTTACCCAAGTGGTTATATGAGACCTCTGATTGTGTGTGCGCGCGCGTGTATATATATATAGAGAGAGAGGGGAAAGAGAGGAGAGAGAGAAAGAGAGGGAGATTTAAAACTAATATAATATGTTTGATTTACAAGTACCAAAATAAAGAAATGTGTCACTTATTCCAAAATTTAATCAGTTGACTTTGTTAAGTCAAAACACAACATATAACAAGAAAGACATAAAAATGACTGCAACACTTCAGTCACAAGTTAGAAAACAGAAGTGGAAAAATACAAATAAATTCAAAGTTATTATATGACCAATGAAGAAGCTCTCAAGGAGACTATAAATAATGAATACCTTTGCAAAACAAAACATTCAATAGGGAGGTTTGTGCAGGCGAGGTCGATTACAGAAAACCCGACCGTTGGCTTTCACGAATCCCAGGATCGCTAAACTTAATCCCGCCCAAAAAAGAGAATATATTAAATGCCAAACATCATATTGAACTGCAAAACAGAAGCTTTAATCAGGAAATGGTTTCAATTAAGCAAACAGAATTTTATAGTTCAGCCACCAAACAAGCAGCAGGAGTAGATTATAAATTCGCATAAATACATATAGTGGTGGTCCTTTTTATGTGAGCTTAAATGAGCTCAGTCCAAAAATGGAGCTCGTTTACTAGATGAGCTCAAGCCAGAGCTTGATTACGCTCGCAAGCCTAAACGAGCTTATTGTTTGTATAAATATAAAAAAATTAATTGATATAATATTATATGATATATAATGATGTAATATACATAATTAAGAAAAAATTAACTAAATAATATACATTATAATGAGCGAACCGAGCTTGAGCTTGTAAAATTATTCACAAGCCAAGCTGAGGGTTAAATGTAGAGCTTGAGCTCTCTAAAGTTAAACCAACTCACCTCGCCTGAGTGACATCATTGCAAAAACAAACCCCATTATTATCAATGCTAAAGCAAGACGGAAGGACTGCAAGAGAAAAATAGTGTCAGCATAGACAAAAAAACAAAACGAACATTAGAATAATTGCAAGAACTTCAGAAACAAGGTCATAAACAATAACACACACACACACACCCCACATGTGCGTTATGCAGTTCTCAGGATAGTATTAATTCTACAACGAATTTGTCCTATACACACACAGATATATAACTTATTTGATAATTGATGCATATACTTTATATAATCAATAAATTACTATACTCACCGCAAAGGCCTCAACCTTTCCTTGGGGCTTTTTGGGAGCCATATCTCGGGAAACAGAAACAATATAATGTCCTTGCATTAGATCAACAGCATCCTACATGTGCAACAATAAATAAATACATAAATAAATAAATAGAAAATAAGTTCTAGCAAGATTTTAAGCAAGTCATGCTATCAAATGAGCTTAAAATATTCATCCCAGGAGAAATTTTCTCACAAATGTTTAGTGTCTAGAGGCTCTACGGTCCAAATATTCAGATGCAATGAGAAGATTTTTTTAAACGGAGTATGCTTAAACTAGGACTAGTGCTTGATAGATTAAATGTTTTTGCAAAAACTCCTTTCAGTGATATAGTTTAATATTTTTAGGCATTACTTTGAATTTAAAATTTTGGCCAAACTTGCCAAAAAAGCATGTTTTTACAGGACTTAATGCATGCCTAGAAGATTTCTGAAAATTTATAATATATTTTATTTCCCTCAACAGCCTGAGTTTCTCGATCTTCTGTGAACAAGCATTAACCATGCTTTGGTTCTGTGTCAACTAAACAATACACATCACAAGTTTTTCTTGTCCTAACCTCAGGAATATAATATAGTTGCTAAAGAGGGAGAGATGCTGACCTGTTTTGTACCATCAACAAAATTATTCAGGTAATAGCGCGTCAGTGCATTTATACCATCATTAATAATCCCTCGGGTGGTCCTCTTGCCATATCTAAAAATAACCAAAAAGGCGACAAATAAGTTGATTACAAACCATAAAACAGAACTACTACATCACTGTGATAAATCATCATCGAGACTCGGACAGAAAACAAGTTTTCAGTTTGACTGCCGGTCTGCCACAACTAAAGTGGTTAGGAAAGCATAAACAGAATTAGCTTAATTGGCATTAAAATAACTTTTCTAAACAATAGATAGTGGTTACTGAGTTGACAACCCCACAAACAAATTCATAAGAAGTCCACCTACTAAGTAAAAAAGTCAGATGTTTAATGTAAGAAGTCAAAATAAGTTGAGTAAACCACATAATTTGTTAGAATCAGTCAAAACAAGTTGTAAAATTCAATCAAAACCGGTTGGATTGACATACCAACATTCTTTTATCAACGCTTTAAATTCATAAATAATTAATATATCAAATATGATAAGAAAAACTATTTCTTGACATTGTTATTTTAAATTTATAAGTAATTTGTAAGAATCATTCTAAGGGGTGGATTGACCTATTTTTTACATGAATGGGTTGAAATCAACCCATTGTGATTTCTACAAAGTGAATCCATCTATATAATAATATATAATTTCTAGTAATGACACCACAATAGTAATTGTAAACTCTCTTCCAAAGCTTCTGGAATTGATGACTACTGCTCTAAACAACAAAATGATATTTATCCAAGCACAAATACTAAATATGAGAATAATAGGATAATCAACTATACTTCACAAATTGGGGTATTAAAATTGTGTAAAATATAAAAGCACATAACTAATATTCTCTAGGACAATCTGAAAACTAAAAAAACAGCAGAGGTGGCATATAAGAGAGTGAAAGATGATGTAAATGCACCTGACAAAATCTCCTTTCAAAGCAGGTGTCCCAGAATACTGAATGCTTATTTCATCCCCATGATTTGCCCACACTGAAAAATATGACCGCATAAAAAGATAATGCAATTTAACATTTCACACGCACTCTAAGAATCCATAACTAAAAACACAGTGTACAGGAATCTCATTATAATGTACGTACATATTTTGAAGCAATCATCAAAATTAGGATAGGAGCTAATAGTTTGGTTAGCATCAAAAACACCAAGCCTTTGAAGTTGGAGTTCCAACATTTTACGCCCAATCATGCTCTGGAGAAATAGGTCAGTGTTAATAGAAATTGAATAAAGCAACAAGCCAACAAAACAAAGAAGACAGACCAGTGGAGACAAAACTTAATGTAAAACCCCCCACAGAAAAATTCAAACATATAACTTAATAATTATAGAATGTTTTATGTGAACAGACTAGATATAGAGCATAGCCAACCATATCAATCAAATAAGACTTGCAAAACAGTTAGGAAGGTCAGCTAATGGGTCAAACTAGGTTTTGGTCAGAAGTGTCTTTTTTTATAAGTGTGGATTGGGTTTGGGTAAACAAAAGGGTTATACCCAAAAGAGACTCATGTTGTAACAGATTGGTTTTATCAAAAAAGTAGCAAAACGGGTTCATCCCGTATATTTGATTTTTGTTTTATGGCGGCTAGTGGAAACAGTGGTGCATCATGTTGATGGTGGCGGCAGCGTAATGGTAGTAGTGGAGTGACGATGGTGGCGGCAGTGGAGGTGGGGTGGCAGTGGCAGTGGATGTGTTGGCGCAACCAGTAGGTGGTCGCGGTGGAGGTTAGGTAGTGGCAAGGCAGAGGCGAGGGCGGAGGTGCAGTGGTGGTAAGTGGCAACATACATTGTCGGTGAGTGATGGCGGCGACATACATTGTCCGTGAGTGGTGTTGGCCCATTTGGATCCATTATAAGTTGGCTAGTTTCATAGGAGTTACCCATTGTATAACTTGAGCTACCCAATTAACCCATTTAGCTATAAAAATTGGCCAAGTCAATCCATTTATTTAATCATAGATCATGATTGTTGGATTTAGATTAAATCAAACATTATCATTTGAAACTTTATCTTATATTTTATGTGTATTTGTAAGACGTAAACATAGGCTAGTTACTTTATTTATTTAGATATTACGTAAGTTTATATAGTTTAGAATGTGCAGCCGGTTTGGTTCAAAAACAAAAGGCGTGCCTCAGCCTCATGGCTGCATTTGTGTTATCACATGGGACAGTTAAATCCTCAACCGTATCATATGATTTCCCTCCAAAATTAACTGTAAATACCCGCCATTAACTATCCCTAACCGCTGCACATACATAGGTATATATACATGTAATTGTTGTACATTGTTTCTTATCAAGACAATCGAAATCTATTTTGTTTGTCCAAATATTTCCGAGAGAACCAACACTTTGATTCTCATCGGATCATAGTCTTATTGTGTATTATTGTGAGATCATTATCTGTGTTAGTATTTGTGGGATTGATTAGTGTTTTCTGGGCCAACAATGATTGCCATGTGTACAGTCGGACATCAAATTCAACAAATTACGAACGGATCCCGACTTAGAGATAACATCAATGAGGGATAAAATTTCAAGGTACATATACCTGTGTGACATTTGTGCGGTCTAAGCAATCAACACAATTAGTTCGTACGATTCCAATTTGCTCTTCAATCTTTTCACCATTCTCGTTTAGCAAATAGTACCTACAATTTGAAAAAGAGCAGCTGTCAAACAAAAGAGTGCAATGCCACGGTGTCCTTGCTTACGGGCATCCTTCAAACATTTTGATCTTCAAGGTAACAGTCTCTAGAATGATAACTCGTCAAAGATTTAACCAGAAAATAACATTGCATATTTGAACTTCAAACAGTTTCAAATAATTAAATACCAAATGTCATTGTTTCAAATAGAAAATGACACTGTGTCCTTGTTTATAGGCCTCCTTCCTACATTTTAATCTTCAAGTTAACAGTCTCTAGAATGATAACTCGTTAAAGATTCAACCATAAAATAACATTGCATATTTGAACGTCAAACAGTTTCGAATACTTAAATACCAAATATCATTGTTTCAAATAGAAAATGACACTGTGTCCTTGTTTATAGGCCTCCTTCCAACATTTTAATCTTCCAAGTTTACAGTCTCTAGAATGATACTAGTTAAAGATTCAACAGAAAATAACATTGTAGATTCGAACTTCGAATAACTTTCAAATATTTAATACACAATGATATAAAAATATAAATATTTTAATCTCCAAACACAAAATATCTGGATTGTGAAAACTTTATTCTAAATAACAGATATTGAAGAACACACAATAGTTAACCGATATATAAATTCCAACACACCTATTTTTAACAAGGAATTCCTCGATTTGATCATAAAGAATAGAAAGGCGTTCAAAATGGATATGTCCACAGATGCGATGGAAGTCAAAGTGCACGTATCTACAACGGACGACAAACGACAAATTTAGCATATAACATACAATATACATATGAATATAAATACACACACATACAGCGACATATTTCACCTCATATCTTCACTAAGAATATTCTGTACCGAAGCGGCATACTTTTCACACAGACGCCCCTCACCACCATGCTAAAAAAGTTCAGAAAATTAGGTTAATCAGACATTAATGAACTAATTACCAAGTACATATACGACTCGATTACACACCTTGTTGACAAGATCAACAGCCAACACATTTCCATATTTCTTCCTTAAATCCAGAAAATGCCTCTCAGCAACTCGAGACTGAAGAAAATCATATGATATAGTTAGAAATATAAACAAACAAAATATATTTAAATAGGTGTGGTGCAGTCTGCTCACTGCTTCCTCAGGTTTCACAATCTCAAACTTGGGCTTATATGTTAGATCAACAATCTGTTCCCAGAGAAGCGGTATTGATCCTCGGACCTACAAACAAAAAATCTATAAACTGATCTCTGACATAATGTAATTTAATAATAAAAATATACAAGATAGTAAAAATCAAGCATATGTATGTGTGCTAGTGATGAAATTATATTATGTGTATATGTATGTGTGCCAGTGTGTTTGTACTTTGTTCTAACCTACTATATGACATTTACTCAGTCTTGCAATAGATCCATAATTGCCTAAAAATTACTCAGACTTGCAATGGATCCATGATTGCAAGAGGATGTTAAGTAGTAAATGCTGTTTTATATGCCACCAAAATATCAACTATCGTATTTCCATATTTAGCGACAATAAATAGCAGTTCAAATTCTCTTTTAGCATCTGTAATAGACTAATAGCTACCCTAGCATCACAAATATAGGAAGGGTTTCCACAGATTATTTCTACATAAATCTTCAAAGGTTAATTTAACTTGGTTCGTCAATCGTCATAGATGTTGCACATACACACTCATGAATATAGACCTTTTAATGTAACCAGAACCTTTTCACTACACATTTGTTAAATGTGGAATCACTTGTAAAATTAGTTTATAATAAAATTTGGATTGTTCATTAAATATGATGATTTCGTATACTATTCAGCCATTCAGGTTAGTTACTATATGTTGAATTTACATGCATAGAACATTAACAGCTTAAATGAAAGTATACCTGAACATATGATGCAGTAAAGCCATTCATGTGTACAATTTGTTCACTTTCTACAAAATTTGCTACGTAGCCATCAGGATCAGCTCCTCTTCTCCACATCCGGGTCCCTGCCCATATTTACAACTTTCACACTTAAACAAAACAGATAACTGAATATATCCATCTATATTCTTTATTTGGTTATTAAAGAAGAAATTCTGTAATATCACAGCTGACGAATAAAAACATGACATACAAGGGAAAAAAAAATATTCCATACAGGAAAGCTCAGATAAGGTATGAAAGAATAGCAGCTTGATTCCAGTGGATATAAAAAATGCCAATTTCTCAAGAGGAAAATCTTAAATAAACAAAAGTATAATCACAGAATTTGTCTTGTACTTGTTAAAAAGGAAAAAAAGTTAATGTTATGATGTGTTACATTCCCCATCCATATATCCTTACAGAGAGAAGCATACCAGTCCTCCTAGTGCACCTTCGTGCAATGAGGGTGACATCTATTGTATCTTTCCCGACGGCGGATTGAAAATACTGAAAAGCTGGTCATAAGTTAAGAGGACAAACAAAAACAGATACAATCCTATTAATGCACAAGAGGAAGGCAGATCAATTATCTACGATGCATTTAAACAGACTTAGCAGAAAAAGAATGCAAAAGCAAAATATGTTGGGAAAAGGAGAAACTGCAGTGGTCACTGGACACAAAATCACACTCAAAGAGGAAGCAAAATGGGTCAAGATGTGGAACCTTGAAATACAGGTTGGGTTGACCAGCTAACACTACTTTGTCCATTTCTTTTGAACTTTAAATAATTAATGTATCAAATGTGATTACAAAAATAAATATATAAATCTACTACTAAAACAATACTATACCCTCTATGAAAAAAGTAAACTAGGAGGTTGTAAGGAATTTGGGTATATTAATATATAATCATTTTTATCTTTAGCTATGTTTTACAACATTTAACTGTGTGACCCATTAGAGATAAATATATATATATATATATATATATATATATATATATATATATATATATATATATATAACCCAAATCGACTATTGCTATGGTTGAAAAGAAAAAGGATACATCCTTGGATAACAGGAAGCATGTAATGGTCGAGCTGCAAAAAAGTTCAGTTAGTATGATTTATTTATGCACAGAGAAGCAATTGATTCAGCCATGTTTCAAAATTAATTTACAGAAAACAAACCTTGTTATCGATCAGAACTTCCAACATGTAGTTGTTCCAAAGGAAGCGAGGCTCTGCCTGTGGCCCAAAAAGAAAAAAGAACCCAAGTATATAAATAAATAAATAAAGACGGAAAATTTATGCCAAAAGCAACCATATATATTTTAGTATATGTGGAGACATAAGAAATGGAATCAGGTGTGGACACAAATTAAAACAAATCAAACAATTTCAGTTAAAGACAACACTTGCCTGCCTCCAAAGAGGAAGAAGCCTTGATTCGTCACCCAAGTCATTCAACCGCTGCGCACTGCAAGCGGAACCAAACCAAAAAAGAAAACAGAAAGTTCACGTGGTATGTTTTGTGCAAAACCATAGTCCAAATTGAATGTCATACTAATTGTGTAATAAGAAAAGTAATATCAAAATAACGAACAATAAAGAGGCATATACTGATGGAGAAGAAGATAAAGAATTCGTAGAAGCATTATAACTCACAACAAAGATTATCACTTCTGTCAGTAAAATTAGAGAAAAGATGGACCTTAGTGTTATGTTAACATCATATGAGAAGTAAAGGCCAGGAGTCTTCTCTGCAACTTTCAACACGGAAGAAAACTCTGACTCCATCTTTTTCTGTCATTTAAGGGTTTCAGAATATTACAAATACCATAGCCGACAACAACAAATGAACCAACCAAAAAATGTTAAAAATGAAAAGGGGGGCCCAAAATAGATTCACCTGTTCATCGGGAGAGTTTTTCACAGAAAGATCACAGGGAAAGACTTTCAGCTTTAAAACTTTAAAAATGGGATGACCCAAGTAAGATCCAGCACATTCACGTTCAGTTATGACGAATAGATATGATCCTAGAGGCAGATGAATAGTTCAAGAGTCAGCAAATGAAACATTACAAGCAAAAGAGCATAATCATTTTTAACCAAACACTCAAAACGAATTATTGCGACTTAATCAGTTTAAAACACATCCAAACAGCCTAAATCTACCATTGTCCTATTTTTCATAGTAAATAAATCTAACTCTTTATGAAACAATTATGAGAATCTTTGCTGCTCTTAAACACTAATCGTTATCTGTATAGCTTAGAATGACTCATTGACTCACAAACTAATATAAGTGAATCATGCACCTACATGATTTGCATCCAAAGTGGAAAGACGGTACATGGTTATCAATTGGCATTATTTGGCAAACCAACCTTTGTTGGGAAAATTATCTTCCCTGAATTCCATATACACCTATGCACCTAAGAGATTGGAATTTCACTGCTTAGGTCTACATCGATTCAGGTAACTGTACATTTATCACTATAATCAGTTTTCATACAGCCACTCGTTATGAGATTATCGAATCTAATAATTGACTTCAAATAACCAGTCTACTCAAGCACTCAAAACTGATTATTGCAACTTTAAATATGAATAATCAGTTTAAATGCACGTTCAAACACTCCCTTGACCCTTGGTCATGTGTTAATCTATCTACTCACTTAAATCGAGGCCACATAATTAAGCAAAGGGCCACTCAAAACCCAAGAAGAAAAATTACACGTGTTATGGCTCAACTAAAAAGTTACATGGTTCAAAATTTGGATCCATGCATCAGGCAAACACCTTGTAATGTTTAATCAAGCTTATGAAATTATATAGGCATATATGGGTAACACATTAAAAACAAACTCGAAAACAGTACGCATTATAAGAATTAAGAACTACAAAAACTTAAACACTGATGAAAAAAGGTTACTACTATCATCATTATCTGACCTGCCAAAAGCTTTAGTATCCCAACAACACCAAAAATAGTCTGAATTTTTGGAGCACGGCCAGTAGCGTTTGGAACCTCGTCTACACAAAAGGAAACGGTAACAAATTATTAGATACGAATTAAAATTTAAATGCATAAACTATTCAGAAGCATATAGCCCACACAGCACCAGCAGTTTCTACTGATGCTCTTGCAGTCACATCAAATGCGTTGATTCATTGAATAGCATAAAAATAACAAATAGCCTTAACGCTGGGAAATTTGCCACACATAGTAACACACTTTCAATACATTTGTAATTCGGTTACTCCACATTATAATCATGTCATTATAACCATTCAGCAACAACGGCCATTTAAAGGTGCCTGTCATAATCACCCAAAATAACCAACTTTTAAATATTAAAACCGCTCTAGTACCAACTTTCAAAGTCAATTAACCAAATTAGAAACGAATCGGAATACAGTGCTATTAATTCCAGTTTTACAAACACGCCAGACCTCCTAGACGTAGCTCACTCCATCCATCTCAAACAAATTACAACATTTGCATAATTTCATTAAAAGATACACAATCCGACATAAAATTAAAAAATTATGTCGTTTCATTCAAACATTTGCATATCCTAAAACCGAAAATGTAGCAATAATTATAAAAAAAAAAATATATATGAAAAACGGATCTGATCTATGTATTACTAACACAAATCACAATCAAATCTCCTTTTTATTGCAATTACATTGACATTTTAACCGATTCAATCAATTCGAATCGAATTAGACCAATACAAGAATATAATCAAACCTAGAAGAATCATGAAACCATAGAGACAATCAAATCTCATTCTAATTGCAATTATATCAACATTTCTAATCAAATACAATCTTCAAACATTCAAATATTTAAAAAAAAACAACAAAAACGAGAAGGAAACCAAACCTAGAAGAGTCATGTCGCCATTAAGACGACTAATGGCCAAACACGATCCAGACGAACCGTCACTTGGTTCCACAACGTATTGATCGGAAAACTCCCATAATCGCATACGCGTATAAAGTTTTTGAGAGGGATCTGTTTTAGGTAACATATTGGATCGATGATATGATAATAATATTATTATTATTTGGATGGAAAGGTTTTGTATTAATAATAATAATAATAATAATAATAAGTTTGGAGAAATTTGAATGCAGAGAAATTGGTGGAGAAGAGCGATGGAATGAATAAAAAGAACCAGAAAGAAACAGGATGTTGTTAATGGATCACGGAGAATGTAGAGGAAATTACGGTTGTGTCCTTGGTTATTGTTAATGCTGTGATTGTTGTGGTACGCTAACCTTGGTGACGTGGCCACGTAGAATGTTGGAGAGAGATGACATTGTAACATCACCTTTTGTATTAAAACAAGGGTGTTCGTAATTCTACGTATTCAAAATTGTTTGTACACCTTTACAGGGTTAGGATCAAATACACAAGCACTTTTTCTAGGAAGGATGAGAAGGATTGTGATCCATTGATCATATATTTGAAGGGTTGAGATTAGTTTGTTTGAAAAAAATAAATAATAAATTAGAGGAAGGGCATAAAAGGAAAACCACATTTGTTGACTTTCTCTCTCCACATGCAATGCACATGTCAATTTCCCCCGTCATTTTAAAACGTCTATAACTTTTTCATACAATATTTTTTTTTCAAAAAAATTTCACCATATTAACGAGCGTTTTGTTATCTTTAATATGAGTACCACATTGTTACATTAAAATTGAAAAAAAAAAATTCGTGTTAAATGGGTTTTCTTCTCCGTTGTGTCTTCTGCTCGTTCATTGTGTTATAGTATGCACGTGTGCTTTATAAATATGTTATTTATGTTTTTTAAGACTACACATGATTTAACTTTGTCCATTGTGTTTTTAGTAAACTTTTCATTGTGTTTTACGCAAATGAGTTTTGTATTTAGGTGTACATTGTGTTTTATTATGTTGTTCATTGTATTTAAGTCTATTATTATTCGTTATGTTTTAGTCTTCTGTTCATTGTGTCTTTAGTATGTCGTCCATTGTGTTTTATTAGACTGTTCATTGTGTTTTATACCCTATTGTTCATTGCATATTTAATTGGTACTCATTGTGTTTTACGTTATCTCCATTGTGTCTTACGCAACTGGGTTTTCAACTTTTTTTTTCAAAAGTATTCATTGTGTTTTAGTCTTCTATTCATTGTGTCTTTATTATGTCATCCATTGTGTTTTACACAACTGGGTTTTTGACTTTTTTATCAAAAGTATGCATTGTGTTTTAGTTTTCTGTTCATTGTGTCTTTAGTGTGTCGCCCATTGTGTCTTACGCAACTGAGTTTTCAACTTTTTTTTTCAAAAGTATTCATTGTGTTTTAGTCTTCTATTCATTGTGTCTTTAGTATGTCGTCGATTGTGTTTTATTAGATTGTTGATTATGTTTTATACCCTATATTTAATTGGTGCTCATTGTGTTTTACACTCCATTGTGTCTTACGCAAGTGGGTTTTTGACTTTTTTTCGAAAGTATGACAATATGGTACTCATATTAAAGATAAAAAGACGCTCGATTTTATGGTATAATTTTTTTAAAAAAACGATGACGTATAAAAAAGTTACGGACATTTAAAAATGAAGGTGGAAATGGCATGTGACTTGCATGTGCATATTTTTTTTGACCAAATTACCCCTCCCACTTGTTAAATCCTTTGACACATGTCATTTTCTAGTGGTTTCTCACCCTTCTCATTTTTTATAGCCTTTGTAGAATAACCCAACCCTTGTTATATACACCGTGTTTAGAGGGTAGCACAAACTTTCATACGTTATTATGCATATCAACCAAAGTCATGTCAGGACCTATACACTGTGTATAGGTCTATACGCGACGTATACGTGACTTGTAGGAGGCAAAAACATTCTCAATGTCACACTCATACGCCCTGTGTAGGTGTGCAATGAGGTGTGCCAATACGAGGACCTAAATAAATCTCAAAAAGGAATGTTAAGGAATAAATTTAAATTCACAATAATATAGTTTTAAAGATGAAGAGATTTGGGCCCAGATCTATAAGAAATTACGGAAGGCCCATACCCAACAAAGCCCAAAACAAGTCAACCAGCGAAAGCTTATCGGCGCGGGAGCATGAAGTTAATACATGCGCGCCCGCGGGAGGAGAACCAAAGTGTGGCCACTTCCGCCACAACGCCTAGGAGTGTCTTACAAGCAAGGTTGTAAAAATCGCGATTAATCACCGATTAATCGTTAGTCCTCACTTTACTGATTAATTTCTGGCTAACCACTCAACTCAATTAATCGGTGTCCTGATAAATCACCGATTAGTCGGACCTAAAAAAACTCAAAATTAGGCAAAAATCGAATTCGAACGGGTCAAAACTGGAGCAAATCGATCAAATTTAACAAGTTCTTACCTTAAAATTGGATGATAATCCATGATTTAGAAGCAAAATCGATAAAACTCCATGAACCCTAGTTGCGTCTGATGGTTCCTAATGATGAAAGAAGGAATGATGAGGAAAAAACGGGATATGGTGAACGATGGAGGTGATTAGGGTTATTTAAGTTAGGTATTTTAATATTTAACCCCCTCCATATTCACTAGTTTATATTTGGCCCCTAAACTTCTAAATTTATACATATAAGGTATAAAATTAGCATTATACTTGTATAAATTTGGAAAATAAAATATATATAAAAATCCAATCTGATTAATCCTGATTAATTCCTAGTCGGTACCCCGCCGGCCAACTAGCGCCTAGCGAGTACTACAACACTGCTTACAAGCAAAGCTAAAGGAGCACAGTGAGGACGAAAGGTACAACCTTTTACGACCCAATGATATTGAAGGAACGTGTGGCAGAGATCATGGTGCACGTCCCACCAATCAGAGAATGCCAACAAGGCAAATCCCAACGTCTATTTATGGACGAGGGGACCAGATAGTACAATTGACAGTGACATGAGACCAATCAGAGGTCTCCAACACACTTGAAGGTGTAATAATACATGTGCAGCGCGCACAGGGAACAACAAGTACAGTCGCCAAACACCTAAGCCAATGGGACTGCACGAGGCCACCTCACCGACGGTCTCCACTAACGTCCATCAACATACGGGACAAAGGTAGGTCATGCATGTCACCAATTGGCGGATGACACATATACAAACCCTACAAAATTACCAATGGCATTTAGCCACGCGGAACGACGGTATATTCTCCTTCTACGTTTTATATAATATATTATCTTGTCTCCTACAGGTTATGGGTCGGTAGTGAAGGTAGCCCCTTAACTGCGCCTTGACCCAATGGGTAAGTTAAGGGTTAATGTTGGAGGCCCGTATAAAACCTATTTAAGGAGGACTTCACCTTTTTGGATAGGCCATTCGGAAATCCATGAAGAACACATAGATTAATGTGGGTAAGTCCCAGATTAATGTGGGTAAGATTGTATGTCGGTAAATTAATCTGAGACTTAAAATGTTTAGGCATATTTTTCAAAGTTTGTATTACATTCAAATTGTGTACTCTTAATACTTAGCAGTTTCAAAGTCTCTTATGAATTAAAATAGCAATTTCCTTTTTCCGATTAAATCCATTTTAGTACGACAAAATTTGGTTACAAGACTAACGTGCATGTCAAAAATGTGTTTTGACATTTTTGACATGAAAAGAAATAATATCACACAACTCAAAAATTGAGAACTACGAACTACTTTAAAACATTTAACATACGTTAGAAAGTAGAAAATGAGTACATTTTATTCGTTCCATCACCACTACTAATTTCTTTTACAAAATAAAACACCAAAAAGCATAGGCATTATCTTGGGACGCGTAAGCCATCTCTTGCAGTATAGTTAACGCTTCGCTTACTATACGCCAGGAGTCGGAATTCATTAAGGGATCTATGTCGAATAAGAAGCCCCCACGCGACACCAAAGATTTTGTTCATTCTTTTCTTGCCTCAAAAGACGCTACCCGTTGAGAACATTGGCTTAAATCATTTTACTTGTATATAATGTTTCACTCATACTCGGTAATGCAAGGGAAGCCATGGAAAAGCTACTGAACATTGTAAAGATTTTTAATACATATTTCTTATTATTTGTTTTGTATACGGCATTATATTACTTATCAGTTCTTACGTTGTTAGTCTATATAAATGGCTTGTAGAACGATGACAACATTACAGTGTTCATCCCAAATACACTTTCCATTTACTCCAAAACATTGTATTACATTACATAAAAATGGTATTTATACACACAACACACAAAAAAATAATGAATACAACCCGCGCCCTAATAACAGTTTTTCAACTATTCCGATGGCGCCGCGGGCTTAACGAATGAAAAGTCATCCTCATTTCTTGTTTCAACTTGTTGACTCGACTCAACCAACTCAATCTCGTTATCACTGTGATAATCAACCCGCACGTCAAGCAAGTGTGCACTAGGATCTTTGGGAGTGAGTGGTTCCGCTTCAAGATCTGATGCATCAGTGTCCTCATATGTGAAAGAGCGTGTGGAGTGGCCGGTCGTCTTGAAACGGTGGAGCATAGCTCCAGCTGCTGGGTAGATGGTCGATGCCATTGAGTGAACCGGGCTGGCAGTAACACTGTTTGTTGTTGATCGGCCTGGGGACTTTCCCCCGCGCTTCTTCTTCACTGCCATTCGCCATTGCTTCAAGGCTTTTGCAGTCTGTTCGTCGAAGATGGATTTCTTCATGTGCGACCCCATCTACACTTAAACCATAGCATCAGTATATCACGCGTGTAGTTTATTTGAATCATATACAAATCTATACCTAATAAATAAGTAACAGGTTGCGCCACGTGTCACAATTCTATGAGACTAAGATTATTTTTCCAGCTTATTTTATTTCACCCACTTCGCATTCTATCTATTATTTTTGTAAATATATCTTATCTCAAAATATCATTTTATAATTCTTAAGTCTTTATTACTAACACTTTAATATTTCTTTTATTCAACCCGTATAATACACGGGTTCTAACATCATATACAAGCTTCGCTCGTCGAGCTCGATTAGGCTTGCGAGTCTAAACGAGCATGCGATCTATATAACTTTTATTTAGTGTATATTTAAATAAAATTACTATTATATATTAAATTATGATAAAAAATATTAAGTAGTATATATTATGTTATAAATAAATTTTATAATTTACAACTATATAAAAATAAAATACTTGAATAATTTATAAATAATAAAACAAGCCAAGCCTGGGCCGATCTCGAGCTTTAAAATAGCGCCCATGCCGAGCTCTCTTAAATTAAACGAGCCAAGCTCGAGCTTAGACGAATTTGGGCTCGGTCCGCTCATTACACCCCTCTTTAAGGGTGAAAGATATTAGTTGCACATTTTTAGTTTACCCAACCCTTTTTTTTATTAAAACAGTTTCACAAAATGGTTCAAAATTTCAAATGCCAATTCTTTTTGTCACCATAACTCTTTACCGGCAACAAAGTTTTCTATCAGCAACTGTTTTGACTGTTTAGTTAGTTAAATTTAATCATTTGACTGTTGTGAATAATGTTCAATTCAAATTGACCCGTTGTCGAACCTGAGATAGAAGCGCGTATAGAGGAAGAGTTATATAGCTGCACAAGATTAAAACTCCAACCCTGCATTAAACACAAACAAAAATCAGCAAATAGTGCAGACTGCAGAGTTAACTATCATAAGTTGACTATCGGAGAAACGTCTTACCCAAGAACAAGTTTGATTATCACAAGTCTCATATTATCATGGAAGCAAGAATTGATGTTATACTCATACTGATCAAGCACAAAAAAAAAAAAAAAAAAAAATTCAGTATCGCGTTACCACATAAAAATTTCAGATATAAATAAGAAAGAAAAAAAATATAGTTTCATTACCCAAATCCAAAAGAAGTAAGTTAACTGGAAAGCATTCTGCGAGCACACAAGTATAACGGTTAGTGACATGATGAGGATAAAGAAATATTTGATCAAATTTTCGCCAAGTACCTGAAACAGAGCGAAGTGTATGAGATGAAGCATCAGGCGGGGCCTCGAGAACCAAAAGTATTTATCGGAGGCTTGTACGAGAGGAATCCCTTGGACGACTGCATGTCTTTCTGTGATTTCAATAGCCATTTTTGTCAAGATGGCTTGTAGCTTTGTTCCAACAGCTAAGATAATCTGCACGGTAAAATAGCTCATACATCACAACATGAAGATAGTCAGGTTTTGGGTTGTCATGTGTAACTACTTTAATAAACGGGTCGTGTTTGGGTTGACCAGTTTAACTTGTTTAATTAAACAGGGTCAGTTTAATTAAAAAGGTTGACATGCGAACCAGTTTAGCACACATTTACAACCCTCTAACACGTCAACTTGTTTGACTTGTTTAGATAAATGGGTTAGATACTTGAATGGATCGAGTTCAAGTTACACGATTTTAAGTGAGTATGAGTTAGGATTTATGTCTTTGGCACGGATAAACATATGGTTCGTGTTCTAAGTGTTTAACGATTCAACACGCCAACCCAACAGTATTGGCACCCCTTAAATCTTAATCATGGGTGGCCGTTTTTTCCTAAAAAATCAATCTTTAAACAACTGGAAATGTGGCACTTACAACTAACGGAAGTAGCGATGCCCAAAACAACGTCTGCCAGCCTGCAAGAAATATGGATTTAGAGGTTAAAAGTTGCCACATTTAGCAGGTTTCAAAGCAAGACATATTGAAAGAGATTGACTATTGACTTTTTTTCTGAGTCAAACAGATAACAGTTTTGATTTGATATCAAAATCTGTTACAAGCATCTTGTGAAATGTTTGATAAATACATTTAACTAACATATAAAATGAATTACCAAAAAAAAAAATTGCTGGTAAACGAAACAATGTAAGGTACCAGGTTTGACTCGGAAAATGTTAAGTGACTTACCATTAACGTTTAGAAGCAAGAAAACGACGAATGATGCCCAAAGCACAGGACTGAAATATTCACAATCATTAAATGTTAACGGGAAATCTAGGCAAGATAAGTTGATCAAAACGATGATTAACATAACAGGTGAGCGACGTACCTGACTCCCACGACAACTTGGAAATCATCCTCTAATGACCGTTTGATATACTTTTGGAAGTTGAATCTAGTTCCTGGAGCTAAATGAAGCTGCAAGAATACATAGAACGACAGTTCATATATGAAAACAATAAATAAAAAGATAACTAATTATAGGAAAGGGAAAAAAAGACTTACAGTTATGAATCCGTTTCGCAAGGTCATATAATCTGACTTGCTAACGGACTTAAAAAATTGACGGAAGAAGCATCCCTACATGAAAAAAAGCATGCATGAGGGAAACACATAACATATTACATAGTGCGTACATTGTTAGATAATATCATTAGTACTCTATAATTCTATTTACACGACACATATACATTTTTCATTTCATTTCTTGTCTCTGATTACTCAACAATCGACAAAGTCATTGAAAACTTACAATGTAAAAGAAGAATGGGATTCGAGTCCAAAAACTGGTATGTGCTCTAACGAAAGACGTCTCATGGGTAAGCCTGAATCGCGAAGGATCTGTAATTTCATGAATGATTTAGAGTTCATGAGTAAAATCAGCAACAATTGTATATATTTTATTTTATTTTAAATATAAATATTATCCAAGTCCTAAAAATGCCACATGTGAAACAGCTTGTTTAGTAAAGATGTTTTGGAACAAATTTAAAAAAAATGTAATAGTTGCGCATAAATGCTAACCAATGGAAAGGTCTCAAAGGGCCGAACGCATGAGCAAAACAGTTGGGCTTAAATTCCTACGTCCATGACCCGAGTTTTGACTTTCACTGAATTTTTAAGATTCTTTTTTGTTTTCTTTAACTGTGTTCACATGGAATTGGGAAGTTTTGGCAATTACATTCTAAAATATATTAACTTTTGTTACTGTGTTTATCTATCGGTTGGTAGAACATATATACTTATATAGTGTGCTTCCTTCCTCTGTCATATTCTATGGGTTAAATTTTATTACAAAAGTAATTAAATAAAACTACCGTTGGTAAATTCGTAGTCAGGAGATAATGTCTCCTCTTCCCATTGCTTCCAACGACGGGTCTGCAAATCAAACGGTAGAAGCAAAAGCTTAACAATTTGTAGGAACATTCACTTTCACCAAAACCCAAAGTTGGCTTACTTTAGAGGTGGTAATTTCAAACCATTTACTTATGAATGGGCACTTTGGGTTTTCTTTTATCTCAAACGGGTCAAATGAATAAAATGAACAAATTTAACTAAAGGAGGGATGCGTTGAAAGACACTTAGAGTCTGTTTTAATTCATACAACCTCATAAACAGCCTTTCAATAACACAACCCGACCGGTTTTAAAACTTGAACCAACACAACAAAAAACTAAAACTTCGCACTTGCATAAAGCTTAAAACAAGTAACGAAATGATAGTAAATGTAATGTACCTTTAATCTCCCGAGAGCCATTGTAATAGCAGAGTATACAACGTGTATGACGGCTAAAAAGAATATGAG
The DNA here is from genome assembly GCA_032199755.1 of Ambrosia artemisiifolia. Classification (NCBI taxonomy): domain Eukaryota; kingdom Viridiplantae; phylum Streptophyta; class Magnoliopsida; order Asterales; family Asteraceae; genus Ambrosia; species Ambrosia artemisiifolia. The sequence goes on along the minus strand of CM063526.1, from coordinate 34,855,407 downwards.
TATGTGCAACTGATGCAACCCATCAACAGTTATTATCGGTACCTTCCCCTGTCCAAAAAAAAGGAGCTATAATTTCAATATAACAGTCACCTATCCATACACATTATTGCAGACGATGTCTTGGTTTAAAAAGCATGAGGCGCAAGGAGAGAGCTTCACGTATGCGAGGCATTGCTCTCTGTACAACCAGTAAGCTTTCTGTATAACCAAAAGCTTCATTGTGTCTCATGTGTTTTACATTTTAACCATTTTATCAAGTAAACCATTCATACTCTTCATTTTTCAACCCTCAAGTTTGACCAAGTTTGACTCAGATGTACATGAGGCAGCGAGGCGCTTTTCGATCGCCCCGTGTGTCTCAAACAAATGATGGTGTGATCGATTAAGTTACCTTCTTGCAAGTTGACTTAGCTGAAACAGCCAGAGATCTACGGTGCTCCTCGTACCATAGAAGCAACCGGCGGGCCCCTTCTTCTTCTTCTTTCTCAGCTTTATGAGGCTTAGCACACGGCAACATTGTATCGGCGACATCAACTGGGATGCATATTTTTGCAATGTAATACTGACTAAAAGTCAGTATCAGTGAGATAAATCCTAGAATCATCAACTCTACACATTCCCAAGAAAAATGATTAGAAATAAAAACTAATTCTTGAAAAATTTGAAATAAAAATTGAAGTTAAAATTAAAGTTGACTTGTATTGTTTACCAGCTTTAACCTTCTCCAAAGCTTCAAACAAAGCTTTCTTGTGCTTGTCTGTGAAAAACTGAAAGTAAATTTCATTGTTTCAGTAGCCTTAAAATAAGCTAAAGATCATTCTAGTAAAAAATTAAAGATTTCTTCAAGAATCACAACAAAAACAGAAAAGATTGAAACTTTACTAAATTATAAGCATACTATTTTAAAAGTCAACAATAAAATAAAAAATCAAGCTCATGTTTCAAGCATCCTATTTTTAGGGTCAACAATAAAATAAAAAAATTAAAAATCTGATACCCAGGTGAAAACTGTTAAAAAACAAAATTTCTAATCATCCTGTTTTTCCGGTCAACAATAAAATTAAAAAAAAAAAAAAATTCTGGTACCAGTTAAAAACTGTGTAATCAAAATAAGCTAAAGATCATTCTAGTACATAATTCAAGAATCACAACAAAAACAAAAAAAGACTGAAACTTTATTAAATATTAATCATCTTTTTTAGGGTCAACAATAAATACAAGAATCAAGCTCATGTATAACCTAAATACATCAAAATTCAATTATAAAAAAATAAATAAATAAATAATTCTAACAATCCTATTTTTAGGGGCAGCAATAAAAGTTAAAAAAAAAAAAAACAAACCCAGTACCTTTCCAACTTTATGCAGAATCTTCTCCAAAGCTATTGAAACAATGATGATAACTGCACAGACACCTGCAACTGCCCATGTAGGTGTTTGATCCAGTTGTCTTGTAACTTCACTTGTATCTCCAGCCATATCTTTTTTTTTTTATATATATAAAAAAAGGTTTCAAGATTTTTAAGACATGTGTTGCCTAAAGAACAAGATGATGATGGTTATATATGAATGTGTTGATAAGACATGTGTTTGGATATGGGGTTATTTCATTGACTGATTTGGTCAAGTCAGACAGAATAACAATAATAATATGAAGAGAAGGGGAAGGTGACCTGCTTGGTGAGTGGGTCAATGTTATCTCTGCACACAGGATTTGCTAGTTGTTATTTGTTAATTGTTAGTGGGTCAATATTATTGGGAAGAGTTGGACCACATGAATTTAATTATTCCAAGGAATGATTACTTTATGAAAACGTTTGTGTTAGCATGCAAACGCGTATAATTACATGGACCTTTGATAGTGTATGTTAATGGTGCTCGAAAACGACACATGTATGTATTTTTAGCATTTTTCAACTCGACAAATTGGATGGATTATTTGATCCGGAACGAAGTTGATGTGTTCATACTAAGACAGTTCCTGAGAATCCATCTAGGACGGGTGAAAAAACGTAGGCTCTTATAAAAAATCGAGTTTCTAACTTTCAATTTTCAAATATTAATAGCTAGATTATATCCCGGGAGCGTCCCGATGTTGAAAAACCTAATATTAGTAAAATAACTATGTAGACATCGAATTAAGTAATATATAACTATTTGACTTGATGACTTTCAGATGATGGATTGTATGAACATCCAGCTGCCTCAACTTCTACAGCAGGAATAACAATAGTCTTATTAGAAACCTATTAAAACCATTCACAAAATATCAGTGATATAACTAAAAACTAATTGCAGCAACAAACAGGTATACAATATAAATTGTATAATATTTTTAGCTACAACGTTGTCTTTTATATAAGCTTTTGGGTTAGTTTTCTCAATTTCTCCCATAGTAGCAGAAAACAGACACTAATCAGCGTAATGAAATTAATTATCATCATCATTGCCATCAAGAACTCAGCAAAAAAACATAAAAAACAAAACATATAATTTAACATCAATAAACTTTAATAAGTGCTTAAAATCCTACCACCTACATAAACTTTTTTATCCTCTCCCAAACCTTAAAAACTCTTCCCTTCCTCTATCCTCTCCCCCCTCCTCCTGCCGCCACCACCGCCACCCCCACCTCCTCCTCCTGCCACCGCCTCCTCTTCTCTCTTTCCTCCGCCAGCCTTCCATCTCCCTATTCCTATTCATCTCCCTCTTTAAATTCGAACCACCGGGACTGTTGTATCGCAGCCTCGGGTAGTGATGTCGCCACCGCCGACGTCATCGGGGATGATTCATGTATATCCCTCACCTAATTCTCCCTTCCAATACTACCCTTATTTGCAAAAGAAACTTGTACATTTTTTGTGATATTGAATGAAATGGTTGAATGCACATTACTATGAATGTAGAAAAGCTCTAAAGGTTAGATCTAAAAAAATGTAGTTTCTTTTCAAAGTTTAAACAATGAAGGGAAATGGATTAACTTCATATACATCGTTTTGCATTCAAAGACAATTTCACATACATCGTTTTGCATTCAAAGACAATGGAAGGAAGACAATATATTTTTACACTTTTCCTACAACTTGGTAGGCTAACACGGATACGCTTGTGCATTATTAAAAAAATATACTTATTCTTAATCGTCCCGCAACAACGTGCGGGTTTCCCACTAGTATTCACTAGTTAAAGTGAATACAACGAGTTTAATTAGACAAAATTACAGAAAACGTCCTTTATGTTTACCCAAAGTTGCAGGTTTCGTCCTTTATCTTTAAAACTTGCAGGATACATCCTTTATCGAGGTTTTTGTTGCAGGTTTCATCCTTTACTGAAATTTTGGTTGCATAAAACGACATTTACCACTAACGGTGTTTAATTATGTCGTTAAGTTCCCCTCACATGCCATGCATGTGAGGGTATTTTTGTCAATTTGTATATTAAAGGACATTTTATGTAATAAAAACAAATAACAACAATATAACAAAAAGCTAACTACTTTTTACCCATACTTATTTCGACTTGTTAAACAGTGGAGCTTTAAAACAAACTGTATACTTCAACAGACTTCGGTTGCTTCACTCACTCTGCATCCAAGAATTTCGGCGCCTAGCTTTTGAACCTAAGGGCCCCAAATGACCTTGCGCATTTTAAAACCATTTATACAGCACGCTCGAAGTTGAATGGATATATCCACATATAATACTATTAATACAAATAAGCAAAAGCAGATACCCGCAAAAATTGTATCCGATCAGTTTACAAAACACTTGGTGCTCAAAACAACCGAGTTGTTGACCAAAAAAGATGGTGTCACCTTGTAACATAATTAGTGCACCTAGTTTTGTTCATATGCTTATTTCAAACTAAAAACACACCACACGATATCATTGCTCTTTTCCCAAAATGATACGTTTTATGCACATTTCACTTCAGCAGCCTTGATGATGTCAATGAATTCTGGCTAGGAGAAAAACAAAGTGAAAATGGTTAGAACACTACGGATCAACTCATTAGCAGCCATACTTGCATATAAAAGAACATAACAAAGATAACTCGACAGAACATAACCAAAATTTCACTTCGCGCTTAAGACAATATTCAGGGTGAGATCAGGTTTCACTACAGATCAACTCATTAGCAGCAATACTTGCATATAAAAGAACATAACAAAGATAACTCGACAGAACATAACCAAAATTTCACATCCAGCCTCTCAGCAGCCTTGATGATGTCAATGAATTCCGGCTAGGAGAAAAACAAAGTGAAATGGTTAGAACACCTGAAATATCCAAACACCCTTGGCATTATGGATGACAGAATTGGCTGGCCCGATCCATTTAACATGTTGGAGTTCAACATATATTACTTATTTGATTCGTGTAATGTTTTATTAGTAATGGGTCAAATGGGTATTTAAAAAAAATAGCTAAAAAGGAAATACTTTGGATTGTGAAAAGTTATTTTTGATACGTAAAACTTCATAATTTAATATATTTAAAAAGTCAGATTAATAACGAAACATCACAACTTATGTAACTATAGTCAAGACACTAATTGTTATGCAAAAGGTTTACATAAAACGTCCTTTAATATACAAATTGACTTTTATTACAGAAAACGTCATTTAATATACAAATTGACGAAAATACCATCACATGCATTGCATGTGAGGGGGAGTTAACAACAAACAGTAACAGAGTTAGTGTAAAGGATGAAACCTGCAACAAAAACCTCGATAAAGGATGTATCCTGCAAGTTTTAAAGATAAAGGATGAAACCTGCAACTTTGGGTAAACATAAAGGACGTTTTCTGTAATTTTGTCAAAAACTTATTTTGTTATTTTTGTTTATTAATACCCAAAATTATAAATTAAAATATTGATATGGATAAAACAGTTACATTTAAACTACAAAACATAATCGTAGTTGTAATTAATTATTGTTAAACATAACCATAGTTGTAATTAATTACTGTTAAGACTTGGACCATGTGAATTAATTATTCCAAGTTGTGATTACTTTAGTAATTAGCATGCTAACGTGTTGGTTGATTTAGAAAAACGAGAAATGACTTAGCCTTTGAAGGCAAACGGTTAAACATTGGATGCATTTTTGGTGAGCTACAAGTTTTATCGTTTATATGGGTTAAATACAATGTTGTAAAACAAGGTCTCGAAGGTCGAGTACTCCCCAAGTAATCGCTACAAGGTAGGTTGCCGAGGCCCGAGTACTCTAGGCCTAAGCCGAGTAATCCCCGTGTACCCTCCGACTAGGCCGAGAACTCTCCGAGTACTCCCGACTTCGACTAGGGAGCGCCTAGCGACTTTTGCAACATTGGTTAAATATCGGTTAAAACAAAACAAGTTAACGTGGGAGAATTGGGTGTCATTTAATTTAGCGGATATTCGTATGTAATATGGTCTGACAGGGGTTGTGAGTATGCTTTAACTAGTAGCTTGCTGGTTGTAATCATGTATATTTTTTGGTGATATGTGAAGATAATTTTTGCCGATAAAAAAAAGCATGCTAACGTGTCTAACGACATGACATGGACATGTTTTATAATCATGCAAAAGTAGTGAATGTTGTTACGTGTTGAAGTTGTGACATATGAAGTTGTAGGGGCTTGACTATAAATATCGAAACAAAACAATGTCACAACAGTATATTCTAGATCCTTAACTTAAAAATTATAGGAAGGATTCTGAGTTTTTGATCGAATAAATCAATGGATGAGACTGAAAGTTAAAACTTGAGGGAATTTTAGCATGAGATTTGGAAAGAAGTGAGGAATGGTAAAATAGGTATAACTTACAACTGTTGACTTTTTTCAAGTTACACCCCATTTTTTAAACGTCCATAACTTTTCATACTATATTTTATTTAAATGTACCATAAAAACAAGTTTTTTATCCTCTTTCATTTGCATACCCTATTGCTGTAGTTTAAAAAAAATCTTGCTGAGTTGTTACCTTGCGTGATTAAAAGGTATAACTGGCATGATTATCATGTATAACTTGCTCATTGCTAACGTATTAGCCTCAACTGAGTTAATTTTTCTTCTATTGTAATATGTAATTTGTATTGCCATGATTTTAATTATACATGATTTTAATTCCTATATATATATATATATATATATATATATATATATTATATATGTATTTCCTTAGCATTAATTTATAAAATTTTTGTATTTCATGGTGTTGTAAATCATGTTTAGGGTGTTTTTATATTGTTTTTTTATTTTTCGTTTATAATCCAAATTTTTTTAACTTTTGCAATTTAACCCTTTGAGTTGATTTTTCCTGTAATAACCCAAAGTTTTTCATCTTTTGCAATTCACCAACACATTTTACTTTCAACTTTGGTCCCTCACCTTTTTTTACTTTCGGCTTTGGGCCCCATACTTTCCATCTTTCGCAATTCTTCATTTTACGTTTTATTCTAAAATTCGCGAGTCAACACTCCACAATATGCATGTGAGGTTCACTGTTTTTTCGTCTATATTTTCTGTTTGAAAGGTCTGTCCCAACACGTCTATTTTTCCCCTTTTGATAGGTTGTCGCAACGCGCGAGTCCTAGTTCGACTTACTTATTTTTCCTATGTTTTACGTTTCGGTCTAATTTCTTCAGATTGACACACCGCAATGGGTGTGCCTGGTTCAACGATTTAATGTCTACTTTTTGTTCGGTGTTATGTTTTCCTTTTTTTAATTTATTTTGTTTTTACGATTTTTCCCGGTGTTAGTGATCGCTCACAATGGTGTGACATTGATGCTACTTGACATAGTTTTATGCTTCACGCCGCAACGCTAGGGGCTTAATACTGGTTTTTTTAAAAATAGAAAACCGTTTAACACTTAAATTGGGCCCAATAAAAGTCTATTTAAAGCTCAAATCTTATTAAGATATTAACTCATACCACATTTATAAGCTCAATACCCATTCTAATACCATGATTTTACTAATTGTTATGTTTATTGATAACTTTGATTATCATACAAAAAATTTAGTATAAATTATTTATTTTGTTAAAGCCTAAGAGACATTTTCTAACGGATCTGATAGGGCACACAGATCGTCAGAGACGCCACTGATTGAATCAATCGATTTTAAAAACTTGTTACTTACATTTATGCTTATTGTTCTTATTGTGTTTGTTATCGATAAAACAACGATGCATAACCTGATTAACTAACTATCCTGTTGCAACTAATCTTACAAATCTAAGGGTATTAGTTTAGTTGAATTATATTCAACGGAAAAAAGCATCAGGGTCCCCTCATGTACTTTAAAAAATATATATTATAGTATGAATGATGACATGATGGGTAAGGGAGGAGCCTTTTGGCTTAAAGCATTCACACCCTATCCATTTTTATTAGGCTGCCTGATGTGGGGCTCGTCTATGGGTTGATCAGGACCGGCGAGGGCCGGCTACACCGCCCTGTAGAGGCTTGTTGCGTCGAAATCGTCAAGGAGGAGACGAAAGAGACGGCTCTTATGTGTGTGTATATATTCATTTTTTAATTAGAAAAAGGGGGAGGTCCATCTCCCACACCCAGGTCCATCCCTATCTTGATGAGCCGGCGCCCCGCTGACGTGGCGGCTAATGTGCAGGACCATCTCTAAAGGATGGGTCTTCTCCACACCCACTTTTATGGTCTATATTTAGTGAAAGAAATTTGGTTTTTTATGTCTATGAAATGTAATTTATAATAGCTATCAATTTAAGAATATGAATATAGTGAAGAACGTGTGAATTGAAAACAACGATATATATAATCGAGTCAAACTATCCAAGCCATCTTTATCACGTGTTGAATTTGCCACTTGTATAGTGAGCCGATATTTTGAATGCTTTATCGACAAAATTTCCAAGCCTCTTCATTGCATTACATGTGAGAGAATTTATATTTTGACCAATGTTTTAAAAACCGGTTTTTTAATTATACCGGATTTAGCTAAAAAATGGTTGAACCATGTTGTATCGGATGGTTCAACTGGCTAAGGATGAGGACTTGAAGGGAGATAAAGTGACTTTGGGTGTTAGTGGCTTCACAAGGAGAGCCGCAGACTCGTAGAGGGGCTCATGCCACATCAAAAAAAGGGCAGGCGGTGTGTGGGGCGTCAACCATCCTAGGTCTCACTGGGTGTTAGCCCAATGCACCTAGTCTTAGACGGGTGGCGTGGTTCTAAAAGGCCCGAGGCTGGGGCTGCTAGGTCCAAAAGCCGAGGCATTTAGGTTCCGCTCCGAGGCAATTGGCAAGAGCTTCACGTACACTAGGATCCAGTATTCATATAATGTATAGATACTATTTACTAATTTATTAATCTTTGGACACTAAAAGCTAAGATAACAAAAAAAAAAGTTTTATGTACAACCTTAATAAGCACTGAAGTCTAAACACATATATATGTAAGGGCACCAACCTATGCAAGCTCGTTTTTAATCCCAAACCCATTGTTTTTTTATTTCACTAATAGACATTAAAATATGTTAAATTCATGCTAGATACCATTTTACTTTTTCACCAAAAAAACCAAATGGGATTAAAAGACTTATACATGAATGAGTATTTTCGTATGTGATTACTTACGTCTTGGACATCCATTCTTTTTTTTTTTTTTTTTTTTGAATCAAAGGGCTAGACTGGTTGTCTAGTTCCCAAGTTGAGACGACTATCTTATGGCGCAAGCTAAAACAATCAATAAATGAAGTTGAAATGATGGAAAAGAAAGTAAAATGATCATATATACAAGGGCATGTGTAGTGTTTTGAGGTCAAGTATGTTAATTTAGTACTGTAGTTTTCAAAGTCTCTTGTGAATTAAAATAGCAATTTCCTTTGTCCGATTAAATTCATTTTAGTACAACTAAATTCTATTACAAAATTAACTAGTGGTAATCGAAGCGGCGCGTTGCGTCTAGGTTAAACCGGTATCTAATTCTGTATATGTAATGCACAACAGTGGAAGGACGACGCAACTTCTTTTAGTATTACAACAGTCTTTCTTTTAATTTTCTAGTGTCTGTTACTGGTGTATACGTTGCAAGAATATTGGCTTTCGGATCTGATGTAGCGAACCAATAATTAACGGAGTTAAATAGTAACTTGCCGGCATTGAATAGTTACTTGACGGAGTTGGATAGTAGTTGACAGACTTGAGTTGAGTTGAATAGTAACATAACAGAATTGAGTAGCACCCTAACGGAGTTGAGTAGAAAATTAAAAAAAAAAACAGAGTTAAATAGTAACCTATCGGAGGAAAAAACGGAGTTGTGGGAAAAAATAAATTAAAAGAACAGAGTAAATAGTAACTTGACGGAGTTCAATAGTAACGTCGTTAAGCTAACGGAGTTGAATAGTAGCCTAACTGAGTTGAGTGGAGTTGAATAGTAACTTGACGGCATTGAATAGTAAATTGACGGAGTTGAGTTGACTTGAGTTGTACCACGACGGAATTGAGTAAAGAAAATTAAAAAAACATAGCTAAATAGTAACTTAACAAAGAAATAGTAACTTAACAGAGAAAAAAACGAAGTTGCGGAATGTTTTTTAAAAAACCAGAGTAAATAGTAACTTAACGGAGTTAAATACTTAACGCAGTTGAATAGTAACTCCGTTAAGCTAACGGAGCTGAACAGTAGCCTAACGGAGTTGAGTAGTAACCTAACGGCGTTGAGTGGAGTTGAGTAGTAACTTGACGGCCTTGAATAGTAACTTTACAGAGTTGGATAGTAGTTAACGGAGTTGAGTTGAGTAGTAACATGACGGAATTTAGTAGTAGCCTAACAGAGTTGAGTAAAGAAAATTAAAAAAAAATAGAGCTAAATAGTAACTTAACGGAGAAAAAAAAAACGGATTTAAGAAAAAAAATTTAAAAAGTAGAGTAAATAGTAACTTGACGGAGTTGAATAGTAACCTAACGGAGTTGAATAGTAACTCCGTTAAGTTAAATAACAACTTAACTGAATTAAATAGTAACTTAACAGAGTTGAATAGTAACTCCGTTAGTACTATTCATGAAAGTTTCTAAACTAATATATAGGTAATGTGCATGTTGGTTGGTAACTAACAAATGTGTTTGACATTTTTGAGATGACAACTTTTTTTTTGAACGACCAACAAATTGAAATCACTTACGGAACACTGGAGTATCATCGTGCCACCAGTGTTGCCACGCGATCATATTCCACCACCAAGTCACCAATTCAGGAGGAAACTCATAATTATGAGAAAACCCCCTTTGTGAGATTCGAACCCATGACCTTATGGCCTTTAAGTCTTATCTCACCACCAAAATACCATTAGGCTATAATGCCTTGGGTTTTTGAGATGACAACTGACAAGAAATGATATCACACAACTCAAAAACTGAGAACTACGAACCAAGGTTTTCAGAACCGGACCGGACGTCGAACCGGCCTGCTTACCGGTTCAGACCGGTCCGACCGGATTTAAGAACCGGACAACATTATAAATATTATAAAAATATATAAAATTCAAACAAATTATAAAAGTTCATAAGAAGCATAAAAATAAAAAAATCACTTTAAATATCCCATGGAATTATCAAACCATTTTTTTTGAACAACCAAACACTTTATAGCTGAATATAAAGAGCCAGCAAGTCGCTGGAGTACACCAAGTCACCAAGAAACAAAACAGAACAAAACCGAAAACTCAAACCATTTTAAATATGCCTAGACATGGTGTATAGCAGGCTTGTAAAAATTCAACTTCAAGTCAGCCAGTCAAAGTCAAAACCCAAAACCTTTGACAAGGATTTTGAAACAAAAATCAATTAAGTCGGTCTAAAACTTGGTTTCCTTTCTTGAACAGAGAGCCTTAAACAAAATGACAAGTGGTCTCCACTCTTTTTTTTTACGGCAAACACGCTTTATATATATATATAAAGAGCCAGCAAGGGGCTGAAAAAGATACATACACCAAAAATTACAACCGACACCAAAAGCAGGCCGAAGCCCAAAACACACGACCCCAAGCAACCACTAACACCCAGCCCTTACACGCAAGAGGCGACATCGAAATCCAGCCAGCGGTCCCAGGAAGGCAACCGCAATTTCGATCTATGGGACAACCAAACATACACTTCTTCTTTAATCTTCTCAACGGATTTCCTCAGTCTGCACTCATTAGCTGGCACATAGAGTGTTCGAGCACGTTCTATGCACGTGACCACCGAATGTATAATCCCAAGTTCCCAAACCCACCTACCAAACCTACCCTTCTTCTTCTCTACCATTCTCTACGCAGACATACACACCCACCTACCAAACCTTTCCCTTCTTCTTCTCTACCATTCTCTACGCAGACACACATACACACACCAAGAGAGCAGAAAAGAGAGGCGGTGGCCGGTGGCTGAAGACTGAAGAACATAAGGGTAAAGGGTCATGGTGGCTGAAGACTGAAGAACAGAAGGAATTAAAAGTTGCAACCGGTCCGGTCCAATCCAAGCGGTTCCCGGTCCGACCGTCCGGGTCCCGGTCCAACCGGACGGTTCAATGCATACCCGATCCGTTGTCTCGACCTGGACCGCCCTCACCTCCGGAACCCGGTCCGACCGGTCGAACCGGCCTGTTCGGTCCGGGTTTCAAAACCTTGCTACGAACTACTTTAAAACATTTAAGGGGGGAAGGGACACTACTAGTGTTTGCTTTTTCTTTAACTGATTTTAACTAATCCTGCACTGCCACATCACTTCACTGATTTACTTCACTGAATCACTTTTTTGGAGGCAACAATTAAATGATTCACTTCACTGAAATCTTTATTTTTTAGTTTTCTTTTTTTAATTACCATTTTTTTAAAAATGACTGTTTGAAGTAAAAGAACCGTTTGTAAAACTTAAAAAAATAAACTGTTCCATTAAAATAAAAAAAATTACAAGAAACATCAACTAAAATAAACATACAAACGCCTTCATCCTACTCGTCGCCTTCATCATCATCGTCGCCTTCAACCCAATAACGCTCCCAATTGTGTTTCGCCGCTACTTCTTCTTTACGTTTCAAAACCAAGGCCAAAGATTTACCTTTGAGGTGGTCGTGCGGTTTTGAATACATACTCAAGTCGTGGTCATACTGCATTTGTCTCAACAAGTCGCGTTGTTCACTTGTTCCTCTAAAAACGCCATTGTTTTTTCGCCTTGTTTAGATTGTAGGGCGACCAAGTGGTTCAGTTTCTCTTCTTTCATCGCTCGGTATGACCCAAATTCGTCAACCCAGGATGATTTGCTTGAAGACTCGGCGGCGGCAGCTTTTTTATTTTTTTCGTTTGGGCCTCGTTGAGTTGGTATCTTCATTAAGATCTGGCATGTGGCTAGTGGCGGCGGTGTTACCGTGCTGGTAGTGGGGTACCCGTGACCAAATCTAATAGTGCCCCGTCCCCCGTAACAGACATTAGAAAAACTGAGTACTTTCTATTCGTTCCATCACCACTACTACTTTCTTTACAAAATAAAACACCAAAAAGCCTAGGCATTATCTTGGGGATCGTAAGCCATCTCTCGCAGTATAATTAACGCTCCGCCTACTGTACCCCAGGAGTCGGAATTCATTGAGGGATCTATGTCGTATAAGAAGCTCAAGCAGCACCAATGATTTTGTTCATTCTTTTCTTATTGCAAAAGACGCTACTCGTTAGTCTATATAAATGGCTTGTAGAACGATTACAACATTATAGTATTCATCCCAAATACTCTCTCTATTTACTCCAAAACATTGTATTACATTACATAAAGATGGTATTTAGACATTAAACACAAAAAAAAATAATGAATACCCCCCTCCCTCGTAACAGTTTAGTACAATACTTTCTTTGAGACAGACACACACCTTTGTCACTTTTAACATCATCTATCCCTAGAAAGTATTTTAACTCCCCCAAATCCTTAATAAGAAAATCAATTTTAAAATGGTTTTTTATTTGTTCAATTTGTTCTATTGAATTTCTAGTGATTATTATACCATCTACATAAACCAACAAAACTAAAAACACAAATTTAGAAGATTTAACAAACATAGAATAATCACAACAACTTTGAACAAAACCAAACTCAACTAAAGCATTAACTAATTTCTCATTCCACATACGGGTAGTCTGTTTCAGCCCATACAAGGATTTTTTTTCAACATGCGCACTTTATTTTCAGACTCACACATAACACCATTAGGGACAAATTTGTACACATCTTTATGAAGATCATGATAAAAAAACATTATTGACATCAAGTTGAAATATATTCCGATTATTTTGAACAGCTAGACTTAGTATTACTCTAATAGTAACCATTTGCAACAAGAGAAAATGTTTCATCACAATCTAATCCCTCCTTTTGACTATAACCCATAGCTATTAACCTAGCTTTAAACTTGTCTATTTCACCTGATGATTTATACTTAACTTTTTCAATCCATTTACATCCTACTTTATGTCCACCCTTTGGTAAATCACCAATTTCCCATGTATCATTCCTATACAAGGCATCTAATTCATCATTCATGGCCCTTACCCAATTATTATCCTTTATTGCATCATAATAAGACTTGGGTTCTATACTTTTATCTAACAAAGTTGAAAAACACTTACTTTTAAAAGAAAGTTTTGAAAAATTGACCACTTTTTCAACACCATAGTTTACTTTCCCCTCAACCACAAGGTCACTCAATTTCTTAGGGAAATTAGTACTCCTAGAAGATCGTCTGAGTTCAGACCTGTCTTGGACTGTGTCCCCCTAAGAATCACTTCTAAGATCATTTTCGGTATTCAATGGATCAGCCTTATCAGTCTTATTTTGAGTATTATTAGGCTGCTGACTTTCAGCCAAGCCTTTAGTAACACCTTGAGATTCTGATTGCTGTAATTCTTATGTTACTAGATCCCTATTATCTTCTCCCTTTCTCTCATCATTGAGATCACTCGCATCCAAGACTGATGGTGACTATGTGTTTTCATAGAGGTCAAAAAAAAATTAAAGAGTTTACTTGTTTGTCAAAATTAGCATCATACTTATCAAAAACATTTTTGTTCTTTAAACGGAAAACATGTTTCATAAAATCTGACATCTTTAGAAAACATAATTGTTTTGCTATCAAGACTGAAAACTTTGTAACCTTTTTTTTCTTTTTCTTGAGAGTAACCTAGAAAAACACATTTTTCTGCCCTGCTCTCCAATTTATTTGACTCATTTAAAACAGTACCAAAACACAGACATCAAAACACTCTTAGATGGTCTAGAAAGAGACAAAACCATACATCTACTGATAAGGGGTCTTTCCACCAAGCACATAAGAAAATGTCCTATTTATAAGATAAGAAGCAGTCTGAACACATTCACCCCAAAACCTAACAGGCAAGTTACTTTAGAAAAGAAGTGCCCTAGTCACATCTAGTAGATGCCTTTGTTTCCTTTTAGCTACACCATTTTGTTGTGGTGTATAGGCACAAGTAGTCTCATGAATTATTCCTTTGGTTTTACAAATCACTACTCATTTGATTATTAACAAACTCTAAACCATTATCACTTCTGAAAACCTTGATTGATTTATCAAACTGATTTTGAAAAATATTTACAAAATCTAATATGTTTTCAAACACTTCAGTTTTTTGTTTCATCATACACCCACACTGCTTTGGAATAGTCATCTACTATAGTTAAAAAATATATATGCCCATCCCTATTAGCAACTCTATATGGTCCCAAAACATCCAAATGCACAAGCTGACCTAATTGAGTACACTTATGATCACTTAATGGAAAAGGTTCCATGTGTTGTTTGGCCTTGAGACACACATCACAAGGTCCATGGTCAACCTTTAAATTCAGATTGGGTTTTAAAACTTTTAAGACTTGATCAGATGGATGACCTAACCTACCATGCCACATATTAATATCAATCATGCTATTAAAACACACCTTAGCATAAGAACAAGCATTGCCATACATATACAATCCATCATATTGATCACCAGTCACCATGACATTCTTTGTTAACAACTCCTGTAAGTAACACTTATTTTCATCAAACCCAACAAACAATTTACTATCTCTAGCAAGCTTATGTACATATAAGAGATTAACAGAATATTTAGGAACTACTAGAACATATTATAAAATCACGTTTTCAACCAATTTTAGCTTTCCAATTTAGTGACTAAAGCAAATGTACCATTAGGATGTTTTACCTTTATATTTAAATCAGAAACATCCACATAATCAAATATATTAGTATCTTTTTAACCATATGTTCATTAGCTCCTAAATCAATTACCCAACCAATTCTTATTATACCTTTATCAGTACTAGCAAAACAATACACATTGCTACTACAAGAAGAAGCACAAAAACTCTACCAGACAAGTAGCAACTTTGAGAAGATTCCACAAATCTATCATTTAGAAGACCTAACAACCACGTAACTTGATCACTGGTTAGAGGTGCGACATTAGAATTAGAAACATCAGGAGTACGATTGTTATTCATAGTAAGTTTCTTTCCATGATTCCCTCTTGGTCTCATCCAAGGGGGATATCCAACAATCTCAAAACATTTATCAACAAGATGTCCTGTTTTGTTACAACGAGTACATTCTAAACTCTGATTTGTTCCCTTTGAAAACCTTTTGTTATTACTGTTATTATTAAAAACTTCGCTGTTGTTGGTTTTAGACCAAAAAAAACTAACAGTTTGACCTGTTTTAGAACTACTGCTAGAGTTTCTATGGGATTCTTCCCTAGAAACAATAGCAAATGCTTGTTTCACTAAAGGAAGCTCACTTTTAATCAAGAAGGTAGTTCTAACATGCTGATATGAACTATCCAGGCCCATTAAAAACTGCATCAACTTAATCATATTATTATAGCTATTGAATTCAACAGATGCATCACAAGTACAAGATGGTAATTGCAAAATTTGATCAAGTTGTTTTCACATATTAGCTAGCTTATGATAATATTCAGATGCTGACATGCGATTTTGACTAAATGAATTGATTTTCTGATACAAGTTATACACCACAGAACCATCAATTTTATTAAGTTTCTTTCAAATCTTTCCACACATCAGAAGTTAAACTAGAATAAACTTGACCCATGTAAAGATTATCAGAAATAGAATTAAGTATCCAGGTAAGCACACCAGAGTTACATCTATCCCACTGTTTAGCTAACACATCATCATTAGTAGGTTTAACATATTCTCCATTTATGAATCCAAGTTATTTTTAACCTTAAGACCTATGTCACACCCCCAACCGATAGCGGAATACATCGGGGCGAGACTTGGGATAGATTGTTCAAAGGCTTCATGACACTAGAATTCATGACGATATAATTTAAAGATAAAGTTTCATTCATAGCATTAACATTGTCTAAAAGATAACCGAAATACAAATTGTTTCATAAAGGAGAAGTACAACATCAAAATATAGAATTTAAACTAGCGTGTGTTTCTAGCCAAATCCTAAGTAGTTTTTCTTGTATACCCTGCATCAAACATTTCCTGCAACATGTATAAAATATCCGTCAACACATAAAGCATTGGTGAGCATACTAGTTTTAGTTTACATACATAGTATTTTAGAATGGTTTACTCAAATCTCATACTATAACATTGCACATACATATCATACAAAAGACATAACTCAAACCCGCGAGTACCACAGCGTATACCTAACATATTCATGCTAGGTCGTTTAAATCTTAACAATGACCCATAAAGGGGGCGGTGTGCTAGTCCTATAGCGCTATACATGTTAAGTGGGCTAATAATAGTTAATGATTTATGTCTAAGTATCTAAGAATCATAAGCATGGCAAGTAGCATATAAGTATGTTTAATAGATTGAGCATGTGTGTTTATGAAAGCATTAGTGTGTTTTGCATATGATACATGTTTACACCCCAAAAGTGATAGAGAGTAAAAAGGGGACAAGTATGAACTCACCTTTGGGTGCGTTTAGTAAGGCTCCAAAGACGAGTCTTGGGAGATTAGATCCTTAGCCTTGGTTAACTAGAATTAGAGAATAAGGGTCTTAGGTTCGAGTTTAGATTATAGATTGATACGCGGGTGAAAACTCAAGGTTTATCATGCTTAATATTGCATGTTTCATGTGATTTTATAGTCGTGAACACACTACTTTGATTAGATTTTGTATTTTGCAGGTTAATGAGGCTTAAGGTGTGTTTTGGAGCATTTCAGGAACTTTATACGGAGCTAGATGGTCGTGGAATGAAGAAACAAAGGGAATAAAGAAACAAAAGTTGTTCAGCGCGTCGGCGACTCCACTACAGCTCGTCAGCGACTCAGTAGTTCATGAGTCTACCATTTCGTAGACAGTGAGAAGTGGAGTCAGCTACAGAAGCACGTCGGCGACTCCTGTCCAGCGAGTCGGCGACTCCATTACAGCGCGTCGGCGACTCAGGTCACTGGTCAACAAACATGGAAATTCGAATTTTAAGCTACTTTTAAGGGACTTTATGGTTGGTTTGACCAGGAATTCGGGTGGAGAGTGATAAAAACATATCTTGGGGATCATAATCATTATCTTTTACTCCCAAATCATAATCAAATCATCCTATTACACCAAAATCATTGAAGATCATCATCTTTCATTCCATCTTTTTCACCATACACCAAACCTCAAAACACCATTCCAAAACCTTTATCCAAAAACCTTTCCATGGCCAATTCTCCTATTATTTCCATCATCATTAAAGTTCCAATCACCATGAGCGGCTAATCACTATTGGATTCACCCGGTGTAGGCTTGTAATCTAGGGTTCTTAACATTTGGGTATTTTCTTAATTTCTTTTGTAATTTGGATTTGAACGAACTTGTTAATTGCGTTAATCTTGTTTTGTATTCTCTTTGATAATTGTTTCTTGCGCCAATTACTAGGGAAATGAATTCGGTTAATTATGCTTTAACTTGTTATTAGGGTTCATATGTTCTAGAGTAATGAAGTGTAGTTTAGTCCATCTTTGATGTTGATAAAACTTGACACCTAAGCCTATGGTAACAATTAACCCGTTAATCCTAATTGCAACTTCTTGATTATCCCAATTTGTTATAGAACTCTAGGTTACTTGTTGAACCGGTGTGATATCCATCTTTATTATTATTGTTATAATATATCATTTTCAATCAAGTCTTTTTATTCGAAGTTTTTATTAGTAATCAAGTAATCATTCTTCACTTTAGAAAATTATAATCTTGAATCATTTTGTGATTCACAACTTTCAAACCAAACTTTTAAATGATCAAAAGCACTAAACTTCATAATTAAACTATTTCTTCATAAGTGACGTTTTCTCAATCAACTACAATCATTTTCACCGACCACATGCTCCTTGGATTCGATACCCTACTTACCCTAGCTACCTAGGTTATTTAGGTTTTGCATGACCCGTGACGACCGGTTCATCATAGATTCACGAGAGTCATGCAAGCCTTTTAGGCAAACCAAAACACAAATCGCCTTTAAGGCAATCCGGATGGTCATGAGAATAAGTTAGACCAAGCACAAAATCATCATAGACGATTCGGATGGTATAAGGTTAGGAATGTGAATCCATTTGATAGGTTCATGTCATAACCACTTCGCTTATGGAATAAACATGGGTTTTGGACACGGGATTTCCCCTTTCT
The DNA here is from genome assembly GCA_032199755.1 of Ambrosia artemisiifolia. Taxonomy (NCBI): domain Eukaryota; kingdom Viridiplantae; phylum Streptophyta; class Magnoliopsida; order Asterales; family Asteraceae; genus Ambrosia; species Ambrosia artemisiifolia. The sequence continues at coordinate 34,836,727 of CM063526.1, read as the reverse complement.
AGTGTGGATAAATCCGTAGCACAAGAAGGGTCAAGAGAGTTGGTAAGGTAAGGTGTAACCACAAACCTTCCAAAGATTAATAATAAGATAGTAAGATAAAAATTTGAAAGTATATGTTTATATTATTATATAGTATAACTAAGAAGTTTAAGTTAAGTTTAGGGACTGATTTGGATGAGTCTTGACTCTCCTTTGTCACCCAATACCATAGCACAAATCTCTCTAACCAGGGCCGGCCCCGAGAATTCCTGTACCCGGGCCGAGACGCGAAAAATGTGCCTCTTAGCCTTAAGCCTTAACGAAGTAAATAACTTAAACTATTTTTTTAAACGGCGATTAAAGTAATATCAAATTCATGAATTAACTCTTCACGGTTTACAGTGGCGGATTTAAGGTTTTTTTTTTATAGTGGGCACATTGATTGGGTTAAAACAAGACAGGTTAAAAAAAGTTTAGGTTAAAATGGGTTAGAACCAATTCGATTAACCAAAATGTGTCCTAGTATAAATTTTTGTGATATTAATAGAATATATTTTTATTGAATTAAAGTAAACGAAATAATAAAAGTCGGCTAACTTGATAAATAGAAGCCTAAGATATGCACAAACAACGTAAGTACAAATGTAAAATAATAAATTGCTTTAACATTTTTGTACTTTTAAATTAATATTTTTGTACATACAAAGTACTTTTAAATTAATATTTTTGTACTACAAAGAAAATAATAAGATAAATATACATTTTTTTTTGCTTTTTACCCGATGTCATCAGAATCTAGTCAACACTCTACCTACAAAAATACTCCTTCTCTTTCACTATATCGCTGCAACTATATATATATCGCTGCAACTACTTAAGCAGCTGGAAAAAAAATCCGGTGAGAAAATTTTCACATTCTCCTTCTATATAACTACTCTTCACCTCAACTACTCTTTAATTAATAGTTTTCCGGTGGAAGTTTTTTTCTTTAATATGGCGTTACCAACACTCACCGGCGTTACCACCCGAGAATATTGGGCCCGGGCCGGGATTCCTCCCCGCACCCCCCTCTGGCCGGCCCTGTCTCTAACATTAGCTTGTTAGTAGACTTGGTTGGTTTGTTCACAACAAACATTCTTAGGACATAAAAACATAATCAGAAAATAGTCACATTTGAGACCTCTTTTAGGTGTTCTACCCTTATCACACTTCTGTGGATAAATATGGGGAAGATCCTAGAGGTTTCTCCAAGGAGTTTTGGTTAGAAAAGAAGAAGGAAAACAGAAAAGAAGTGAAGGTTTGAGCTTAGAAACTTACTGTTGTGTTTTCAGAAAGTTTGCTCAAGAACCTTGAGAATTTGAGAGAGATTTATAGAGAAATGAGATGAACAAGAGGTTAAGAAGTGGGGAGGTGGTGTATTTATAAGTGGGTTAAGGTGGTTGGGTATTAAATGAAGTTAATTGGGTGGTTAAAAAGAGATTAGATGAGGTTAAATTTGATTAATGTAAAATGGTGCTAGCTTGTATTCTGCTGCTCTTGACATCCGACTTAAAAAAATATCGACGAACAAACAACATTCATTTATGTTATGTGTTGTTGTTTCATAAAGTCAAGAATCATAAAGTCACGTTTTTTTTTTCCATTTTCTTTTTTTCTTTTTTTAATTAAAAGTATTATTAAACTATATGTATGTTTTATTTTAAAAATAAATATATATTAAGATCTTAACTAAATGAGTTTCTTGTTATAACGCTTAAATTGAATATGATAAATTATAATGACGACTCGTCATGAATTGGTAGTAGTAACATAAAAGAAGCGAGTAAAGGCGAACTTGGAATTTGTTAAATATAGAATTTAAAATATATGTAAGAGTAAAAATAACGCGATGTTACAACCTAGAATCATAGCATTATACCAAACAGTGTAATTCTCTGTTCCTTTTAATTTGATACTAACTATAGTTAGATTAGATGAATCACTAGCATGCAAGTATAATGGGTCACTAGCATATATCTTGCTAACTAAAGTAACAATTGATCCAATAGATACAGGATCAATTGTTGGTCCCACTGTAGGACTAATAGGTGCAACATCACTCAATCAACTAAGAGAACATAAATCATGAACAGATGACAAATCAAAACAATCCAACAGACTTGGCGAAGCTACGTGGGTGTCCAGATCAATAGTTCATCACTCATAGGTACCAATTGTAACATCCGGCAAAAATCGATGTGATTCCATACGTAACTAATATATGTAATTAACGGTTTAAGTGCATATTTAAATTAATTGGATTAATTTAGCCCTTATAAAATAGCAAATTCCCCATAATATGCATAGGGATGCACATGTTTAATGTTGAAGCACGACGAAATCGCGTGCGAATAAACTTGTCCGGAACGGACGTTGGTGATTACCCGGTAAATATTAAATGAACGAAAAGAATCCCGGACACCCAGGATATAAAATAAAGGGTATTTTCACAAAATATAATGTGTTTTGGAACTCCAAAACCATAAGTGAAAACTTTACATACAAATCTCTCGATAACGAATAAAGTGCGCGTATCGCACCCGGTACGCGTATAACTTATAATTTCACCCAACGAAAGCCTAATTAACCAACCAACACTTAAAGTAGGCTATGTTTAAGGGTTATTAGAGGCTATCATAATGTCCGAATAACACGTAATTAAAATCCGATTAATACCCGAACGAAACCCGAACGCTATGTGTGAATCATAACAACTTAACTAACAAATGTTTTATGTTGTGGACCCCACATAACCACTCCAACCCAACCGGCCCAACTCCTTTACCATGTTTAAATCTCCTCTTTCTACAAATAATCCATAAAGATCTAAGAAAGATCATATGAAGATATGGAGGATATCTTATATGAGATTGCTAAGTACTTACAAGGTTTATAAAATCCTACAAAAAAATCAGCCAACATACACCATACATATCTAACAAGATTGCTTTAGTACCATATTTCCATAATCTAAGGGATTTAAGATCCATTGGGAGATATGATGTATCTTGAAAGATCTTGGGAAGATTATAACGATTAGATGATTACAACACTTGACAAACAAAAAGAAAAACTTCTTCTTCTCCTTCCTTGATGCCGTGAACTCTCACCACCCACACACACCCATTTTCAAGTTTTTAACACTCCAAATTCATCCATAAACCTCCATTTCCAAACCCCTACTTGTGTGTTTCAAGCTTGGAGCTTAACCACCTTGGAAGAACACACTAAACCCCTTCAAAATCAAGTATTTTTAGCTTCCCTAGCCTTGTGCTAGTTGTAAGTATTCTTGATCTCATTCTTGTTCTTAAAAGTTTATGTTTTGTTATCTAGAAAGCAAGTTGTACATGGATTAACTTGATGGAACTTTACATGATAAAACATATACTTTTTTAGACTAAAATGGTGATATGAATGTGTAATAGGGCCGAAATATGGTGATGGATCTATGTAGTGTTCTTGTAGTTTCATAAAGTTCACAAAAACTTAAATAAAATGATGATCTAAACATAGTTTGTTAATGAAACTTGAATAACCTTAAATGTGGTTTAAATCATCATAAAATAATCATCTAGAACTTGATATGGTGTTGATCTTGTTAGAAAATAAATTACATAAAGTTTACATATTCAAAGTTACACACTTGAAAGATGTAATGTTGGACGTATTGGACATATACACTAAATACATATAATATTATCCTTAATAAGATTATTATGGACTATAGATGATGTTGGATCACAAAAATAAACTACCATGACAAAGATGACAAAATAAAGTTTACTAGTTTAGTAGAAGATTGTCACCTTTGAAAGAGTTGGAAGAAAAATGTAACTTTCAAAAGTTAAAGGACTATTTTGGTAACTTTAGTAGTTAAGGGACATAAAATGTCATTTTTAGAAACTTGCATCTAAAAATATGACTTTGGAAAGTTTGGTTTCAAAAGTGTAAAATGTTGACTTACCAAGGTTGGTTGTGTAAATGGTAGCAAATTTACAAGTGTATATCTTGTATAAAAATATTTTTATAAGGTTTTATAAAAATATAAATTTCCTAACATGTTGGAAAAGTATAAAAACAAAGGTTTTTATAATAATGTTAGATAAATTAAAACTTGGTGAAAACTTGTATAAAAATGGACACTTTTATATAAATGGGAATATAAAAGTGTTGGAGCATTTTTATATGTAAGTAACCAAGTCTTTGTATTAAAAATACAAATGTATTTATAAACTTCCAAGTAAAAATATGTAGAAATTAAAGGATGAACAATTTCAAGAATACATATTGTTGGAACTTGGAAAATTAACAATATATATATATATATATATATATATATATATATATATATATATATATAGGGGATGGATATATAGGAAACCCTATCTTCATGCAAAACCCCTTAAACCCTATGGTGACCATTGATAAAGTTTGATCAATGGTCCATGATTAATTTCAATTTAATAATCAAAAGCAAGTGGGCCACTATAATATAAAAATAGAATTAAGGGCAATATGGTAATCTTACTAAAGCAAGTGGGCCACTTACATTTTCTGAATCCTAGGTTTAAAAAGCTTGATTTGACCCTTGTCAAGTCACCTCTCTCCTACTTTCCAGCACCAATATTAACGTATGTTAGTGTTGTGATAAAAAATTCTGACCTCGTGTGAGACATTGCTAACATGTGTTAACAGGCATATACTAAAAAGTACAAAAATAAAAGAACGCATAAATTGTATATTTATTTAATAAATGATAAAAACGATCATTACAATCAATACTAAAAATGTATCAAAAAAGTTTTCATACATACATAATTATTTGTGAAATGATAAAAAACTATCATAAAATAAAAAAGATCTAGCTATGCTTCATTCGTGATACCCATCTTCATCTTTAACACGAAACATCTCTTCACCTACAAAAAAAGATAACACGTGTTAGTTGGACTCTCCGAAACATATAACGAGACCTCACTAACATGTGTAGTGTAATTCTAAAACATATGTTTTACTGAATTAACGTATGTCATATGAACCCTAACACACGTTAGTTGGGCATATACTACGTATTTCATATGAACCCTAACATCTGTTAGTTAGGTATGTACTAGCATGTGTTAGCATCACTAACATGTGTATAAGCAACACTATATATGTAGTGCCAAGTATACCATACCAATTTTACAACTATGTTAATACAACTACTCAAATACGATTAATAGGGTTTGAAATCCAACAATAATAAATTTAAAAAATCAAATCAGAACCCTAGCACCTGTTAGTTGGGCATATACTAGCATGTGTTAGCATATTCTAAAATCAAAACACTAGCACACGAAATATATAATATAATAAAAGACATCAGTAGCATGTGTTAGCATATTCTAAAAATACATGTGTTACTAAAAATAACGTATGTCATATGGGTCCTAGCACCTGTTAGTTGGGCATAGGGGTGCAAACGAGCCGAGCCGAGCTCGAGCCTTGCATTATCGAGCTAGGCTCGTTACAATTTTCAGAAGCTCGAGCTCGAGCTCGAGCTCGATTCGAGCCTTGTATTTTGGGCTCGAGCTCGGCTCGATAGTATAGTTAAAAACTCGAGCTCGGCTCGAAAGCTCGATAAAAATGTATGTGGCAAGAGTTTAAACGAGCCTAAGCTCGGCTCGAGCTCGTTTTGGAACATTAAGGAGCTCGTTTTGACTATTAAGGACTCGTTTTGGACCATTAATGAACTCGTGTTGGACAATTAAGAACCCCAAGGCCCAAAGTAATTTAGTTAATGCATAGGTTGCAATAGAATTGGGCTATATAATATTAATTGACATAAATAAGCAAAGCTCGATAAGGCTCGACGAGCCCAACCGAGCTTTACATTCGAGGCTCGAGCTCGAGCTCGATAGCCAAATGAGCTTTTTTTCAGGCTCGAGCTCGATAATACTCGGCTCGTTCGAGCTTTTTACCGAGCCGATCTCGAGTAGCTCGCGAGCCGCTCGGCTCGTTTGCACCCCTAGTTGGGCATATACTAGCATGTGTTAGCATCACTAACGTGTATACACATCATTAAACGCGATTTTTACAACTATGTTAATACAACTACTCAAATACGATTAATATGGTTTGAAATCCAACAATACATCAGTAGCATGTGTTAGCATATTCTAAAACATATGTTATGTTTTTACTGAAACTAATGTATGTCATATCGACCCTAACACCTGCTAGTTGGGCATATACTAGCATGTGTTAGTATCACTAACGTGTGTGAGCATACACGACTCGGACCGCAAAAAATAGACATGCACCCTAGGCGAGTTCATAACACTTTCACATGCCAGAACAATATTAACCTCATGTCCCCAATCCAATAACAATCTAACATAGACAAAATAATAATAATAATAATAATAATAATAATAATAATAATAATAAAATCAAAAAGGTTAACATAAAGTTTTTTTTTTCATTCAAGCATTTGATCGAACACTTGGTATGCAAACAAAAACTATGCCAAAAAATCAAACACTTGTTACCACCATCACCATAATATAAATTTCTAACAGTCAAATTTCAAAAATTATCCCCAAAACTTATCTCTGAAATAACACACAGATCTTGATTAGGTTTATAAATTTCAAAAGTTAAAAAGTCATAGCCTAATATAAAGATTTCATAATCCTTGTACACAATAATAAAGATGTCAAATACTATATTAGACTTACTCACCTCTGAGTTCAATGTATTAGTAAATTAGAGGTTTTGCCATGTAATAAACAAAAAACACTAATTTCGATGAAAACGTAATACCTACACAGACAATGATGACGATTTTGATTTTGCTGCAAATTATAAAAACCGAACAGAGGACATCAACTACCATATCAGAAACAGAGGACATCGACTTTTGCCGGAGAAGAAGCAGTTGTTTTGGTGGCGGTGAAGGTGGTGGTGGTGGTTCTAGAGAGACAGAGAGATGGGAGGGCAGAGAGAGAAGTGATCATCATTTGAATTTGAAAAAAAAATGAAGAGAGAGAGGGGGGAAAAGAATATATATAGGGAGAGAGAGAAGGGGATAGTGAAAATGTCTATATTGCCCCTTTGAATATTATAATATAGTGAGTGATGTGGTTTAATATGGACCATATATTGGGTTTCTTGGAGTTTTTCATTTTAGGAGGGTTTTTTGTGTATACTTCCCCTATATATATATATATATATATATATATATATATATATATATATATATATATATATATATGTTAAGTAATTGGATATGGACGTGTTAACGGACTAAGACGTAAAAACGAACAAATAAGCATTTGTATTATTACGTCTAATGAGAAAATGAGAACATATATTTTAAAGGACTTAAAATATATAATTCGGGTGAAAATACATAACACTTTCCTAAGTGTTGGAAACTTATTCGTGGGAGAAAATAATGTAAATAATCTAACGATTAAACGTTTAAAACAAGCATATGGACTTGACAATGAAAATATATTATCGAATCGACGAGATCCTAGTATATTTATTTAATGAGAAAATAAATATACGGTAAAGTGAGTCGAGTCGAGTGAAGAAGATATATATATTATCAAATCGACAAGATCCTAGTATATTTATTTAATGTGAAAGTAAATATACGGTAAAGTGAGTCGAGTCGAGTGCTAAAAATATTATATCGATCGACAAGATCTTAGTATAATTATTTAATGGGAAAAATAATTATACGTCAAGTGAGTCGAGTCGAGAACAATATTATACAAGTTAATTAGTATTCATGGAAGTATAAATGTAACTTGTAACGAGGGTAATCCATCACCAACGGATCTAGGACATATGATTAAATAAACGGGGAATTATATGTAAATGGTGGTGTTGGGAGTTGGGTGTACAACTTGCCGGAAAAACACACGCTATAGACTTAGTGACTTACACGCACTAGGACGTTCGTAGGTGCTTGACCTCAGACTTGCTATTCTCTGCTATTTGATTGTACGTTGTGCTTCAGGTGAGTTTCACGGCCCATCTTTACTGTTTTATTTGGGGGAAAGATATGTTTGTCAAATGTTGTCACATGTTGAAATGTTTTCAAAGGTTAAAATGTGATGAGTGGCATGATGAGTACTTGAGTTTTGTTGTGTGTTCGCCACTCGGGGTTGAGTCCTTGCTACTGTAACCATTGATTCAGGGGCATGAAACCGAAGGAATATTTGGATAGTACTATTGGTGTCTGACAAGGCCCACCCCTAATCGATAATGTCGATTATGCATCGGTGTATGCCTAGGGTGCACGTATTCTGAACTAAGTTGTTATTTGCCGAGAAACAACTTGTGATCGCGGGGCATATTTATTAGTCTTGGTTTGGTTAGGTTATGGGCTCAAGGGATTGCTCATCATCGTAGTTTTGTAGGAGCTAGCTACTCCTTACAAAGGCCAAAAGTTGTGCTGGTTCTACACATGGTGTAAAAATGTTGTTGTTATGAAACTAAAACCTGTGAACTCACCAATATTTTATATATTGACGTCTTTTTAAACATATCTTTCAGGTAACTAAATGCTGAATAGATATGGGGCTAGTGCGGTGGAATACGGGATGTCAGACACTTGTCGGGGTTTCATCTATTGTTACCATCGGGTTGGAACATAAATGGAAACACCCCACATTGAAACTTAATGTTCATTGTTTTATGTAATGTTTGAAATATGATACTCCGTTTCGACATCCTAATAAATTGATCTTTTCGAGCGTTGCGCCACGTGTTTCCACCATTGACGTGGTGTGACACCAATGCAAGTCCTCACTTAGGAGCCTCCTAACCTAGACAGTATGAGACGCAACAACCACAACTAACTCAATCAATTGTTGGTCCCTCTAAGCCGGTAACAAAAGACCTAGACTCAACAACAATATTAAAGATAGGAACAATCTCACCAGGAGGGGTGCCTAAGTTAGGGTTCTCCAAAAATAATTCGCAGCCTGTAACCTTCACTCAGGGTTACAAAACTGTGAGGCAAATAATCCAGCCAATCCAAAGTATAGTCACCAGGAGTCTTCTTTCAAGAAACTAAACTACAGTTCCCAATCAGCTTCGACCTAACACAAACCAGATCTAACCCTCAAATTTGACAAGATCTTAAAAGTACAAACACAAATTTGCACAATCAACAAGCAGAACTGTCAAGAACAATAGCCTTAATGAATCTCCGCGGAAGACGAAGGAGTATCAAGCCTTAGGCTCTGATACCATGTCAAAAATCATGGTATCAACATAAAACTTCAAAGACTTTTATTAATCAACCCAAACCAGATGAAAATTTACCCAAAAACATACAAGACCCTTGAAATACAAGGAAATACAAACCCTAACACCTTATACAGATCCAGACACACGAAACAAATAACCATACACAAAGATCTCATAAACAAGGACCACAAGAGATGATCAATAACAAGACGTTAAAGATCTATACTCAAACCCTAGATGAAATCTACACTATGATTGAATCGCCTGGAAAAAAAGTGAAGAGAGAAAACAAACGAGAGAAAATAATATCTAAGGGAATGAAACCCTAGCTAAGAGAGATTTATTTATACTCTTCATGAAGCTTCTGGGACTAACCGACTACACACACCAAACATGGGTTGGACCCTCAGCTTTATTCATAAGCCCAAAACAGTTGTTTTATTTATAAACCCCAAATCACGACCTCAACTCCTGAGCTGTCCAGTCCAAACATGACCTGAAACAATCTTAACCCGGATATTAGAATAAAACAAAATAAAGATAAATTTGAGAATAAAGAATATTACATAATTTCAACCATAAAAATGGTATTTAGACCTTAAACACAAAAAAATAATGAACACACCCCGCCCTCGTAACAGTTTTTCAACTATTCCATTGGCGCCGCGGTCTTAACGAATGAAAACTCGTCCTCAATTCTTGTTTCAACTTGTTGACTTGACTCGGCCAACTCTATCTCGTTATCGCTGTGATAATCAACCTGCACGTCAAGCAAGTGTGCACTAGGATCTTTGGGAGTGAGTTGTTCCGCTTCAAGATCTGATGCATCAGTGTCCTCATATGTGAATGAGCGTGTGGAATGGCCGGTTGTCTTGAAACGGTGGAGCGTAGCTCCAGCTGCTGGGTAGATGGTTGATGCCATTGAGTGAACCGGGCTGGCAGTAACACTACTCGTTGTTGATCGGCCTAAGGACTTTCCACCGCGCTTCTTCTTCACTGCCATTCGCCATTTCTTCAAGGCTTTTGCAATCTGTTCGTCAAAGATTGATTTCTTCAAGTGCGACCCCATCTACACATAAACCATCACGTCAGTATATCACACGTCTAGTTTATTTGAATCATATACAAATCCATACCTAATAAATAAGCAACATGTGCACCACGTGTCACAATTCTATGATACTAATTTTTACAGTTTATTTTATTTCACCCACTTCATATTCTATCTATTATTTTTGTAAAGATATCTTATCTTAAAATATAGTTTATAATTCATAAGTCTTTATTACTAACTATTTAATATTTCTTTTATGCGTAGGGTTCTAACATGATATACAAGCTTCCCTCATCGAGCTCGTTCAGGCTTGCGAGTCTAAACGAGCATGCTACTTATACAACTTTATTTATAATAACTATTATATATATTAAATTATGATAAAAATAACTAAGTAGTATATATTAAGTTATAAATAAACTTTGTAATTATATAAAAATAAAACACTTGAATAATTTATAAATAATAGAACAAGCCAAGCCTGGCCGAGCTCGAGCTTAGACGAATTCGGGCTCGGGTCTGCACATTTTTTATTGACTGTTTAGTTAGTTAAATTTAATCATTTGACTGTTGTGAATAAAGTACAATTCTAATTGACCCGTTATCGAACCTGAGATAGAAGCGCATATAGAGGAAGAGTTGTATAGCTGCACAAGATTAAAACTCCAACGCTGCATTAAACACAAACAGAAATCAGCAAATTGTGCAGAGTTAACTATCACAAGTTGACTATCAGAGAAACTTCTTACCCAAGAACAAGTTTGATTATCACAAGTCTCATATTATCATGGAAGCAAGAATTGATGCTATACTCATACTGTTCAAGCACAAGAAAGCAATATCGCGTTACCACATAAAACTTCCAGAAATAAATAAGAAATAAATAAAAAAGGCCAGTTTCGTACGCAAATCCAAAAGAAGTAAGTTAACTGGAAAGCATTCTGCGAGTGCACAAGTAAAACGGTTAGTGACATGATGAGGATAAAGAAATATTTTGATCAAATTTTCACCAAGTACCTGAAACAGAGCGAAGTGTATGAGATGAAGCATCAGGCGGGGCCTCGAGAACCAAAAGTATTTATCTGAGGCTTGTATGAGAGGAATCCCTTGGACAACTGCGTATGTTTCTGTAATTTCAAGAGCCATTTTTGTCAAGATGGCTTGAAGCTTCGTTCCAACAGCTAAGATAATCTGCGTAGTAAAATAAATCATACATCACAGCATGAAAATAGTCAAGTTTTGGATTGTCATGTGTAACTACTATAACAAATGGGTCGTGTTCGGGTTGACCAGTTTAACTTGTTTAATTAAATAGAGCGTCCCGCAAATCAGTTTAATTAAAAAGGTAGACATGCGAAACAGTGTAGCATATTTACAACCCGTCAACACATCAACTTGTTTTGATTTGTTTAGATAAATGGGTTAAATGGATCGTGTTCAGGTTACACGATTTTAAGTGAGTATGAGTTAGGATTTATGTCTTTGGCACCGATAAACATATGGTTCGTGTTCGGGTTTAACGATTCAACACGCCAACCAAACACTATCGGTGCCCCTTAAATCTTAATCATGGGTGTCTGTCTTTTCCTTTTCAATCAATCTTTAAACAACTGGAAATGTGACACTTACAACTAACGGAAGTAGCGATGCCCAAAACAACGTCTGCCAGCCTGCAAGAAATATGGATTTAGAGGTTAAAAGTTGCCACATTTAGTAAAATTCAAAGCAAGGCATATTGAAAGAGATTGACTTTTGACTTTTTTCTGAGTCAAACAGATAACACTTCATATTTGATATCAAAATCTGTTACAAGAGTTGTGAAATGTTTGATAAAAACATTTAACTAACATATAAAATGAATTACCAAGAAAAAAAAACGAAATTGCTGGTAAACGAAACAAGATAAATTGTTTGTAGAAAAGGTACCAGGTTTGACTCGGAAAGTGTTAAGTGACTTACCATTAACGTTTAGAAGCAAGAAAACGACGAATGATGCCCAAAGCACAGGACTGAAATATTCAGAATCATTAAATGTTAAATGGAAATCTAGGCAAGATAAGTTGATCAAAACGATGATTAACATAATAGGTGAGCGATGTACCTAACTCCCACGACAACACGGAAGTCATCCTCTAATGACCGTTTGAGATACTTTTGGAAGTTGAATCTAGTTCCTGGAGCTAAATGAAGCTGCAAGAATACATAGAAAGACGATTCATATGAAAACAATAAATGAAAGGCATAGTTATCAAAGGCGTGAGGCGCACTCAAGGCGCTTAGGCTCCGCCTGTAGCCTAGGCGAGAAGCGCAAAAACAGCGAGGGCCTGAGAAAAAAAGTGCAAATGAAAAAAATTAAAAAATTACCAAATCATTATAAATAACATATCATCTTATAATATAATATAAATATAAACCGATTGATTTACCCATACCTGCTAAAAGAATTAACACGCTTTTGAAGAATATTTTGAAGAATAAATTCAATATCTGTAAGTGTTTCAAAAATCAAATATATTTAAAAAAAAATATTTGATTGAGATTCATATATATCTCTATAAACTTGTAAGTATGGTCGACAATATTGGTCAGGGGATTAGGTTTTTAAAAGTCAGACCATGGCTTTTTTTATCTAGGAGGGAAAAGCGGGATCTTGTGGCTTCTAGGAATTTGGTCGCCTAGGCGGTCAAGGCGATCACTTTTGATAACTATGATGAAAAGACAACTAATTATAGAAAAGGGAAAAAAAGTCTTACATTTATGAATCCGTTTCGCAAGGTCATATAATCTGACTTACTAACGGACCTAAAAAATTGACGGAAGAAGCATCCCTACATGAAAAAAGAATGCATGAGGGAAACACAACATATATTACATATTGTGGACCTTAGAGTTTAGCTTAGAGGTTCCATGCTCTACAATTCTAGATACACATTACCTTGTATAATGTAAATATACACGACACATATACATTTCTTATTTCATTTCTTGTCTCTGATTACTCAACAATCGACAAAGTCCTTGAAAACTTACAATGTAAAAGAAGAATGGGATTCGAGTCCAAAAACTGGTATGTGCTCTCACGAAAGACGTCTGATGGGTAAGCCTGAATCGTGAAGGATCTGTAATTCCATGAATGATTTAGAGTTCATGAGTAAAATCAGCAACAATATCCAAGTCCTAAAAATGCCACATGTGAAACAGATTGTTTAGTAAAAAGACGTTTTTGAACAAATTTAAAACAAACGTAACAGTTGTGCATAAATTGTAACCAATGGAAAGGTCTCAAAGTGCCTTCCTTCCTCTGTCATACTCTATGGGTTAAATTTTATTACAAAAGTAATTAAATAAAACTACCGTTGGTAAATTCATAGTCAGGGGATAATGTCTCCTCTTCCCATTGCTTCCAACCACGGGCCTGCAAATTAAACGGTAGAAGCAAAAGCTTTACAATGGTAATTTCAAACCATTTACTTATGAATGGGCACTTTGGGTTTTCTTTTATCTCAAACGGGTCAAATAAGTAAAATGAACAAATTTAACTAAAGGGGGGATGCATTGAAAGCCACTTAGAGTCTGTTTTAATTCATACAACCTCATAAACAGTCTTTCAACTCCGCACTTGCATAAAGGTTAAAACAAGTAACAAAATGATAGTAAATGTAATGTACCTTTAATCTCCCGAGAGCCATTGTAATAACAGAGTATACAACATGTATGACCGCTAAAAAGAATACGAGTATGTGCAACTGATGCAGCCCATCCACAGTTATAATCGGTACCTTCCCCTGTCAAAAATAAGGAGATATAACATAACAGTCCTCTACCAGTACACATTATTGCAGATGATGTCTTGGTTTTAAAAAAGCACGAGACGCAAGGAGAGAGCTTCACGTATGCGAGGCATTGCTCTCTGTACAACCAGATAAGCTTTATGTATAACCAAAAGCTGCATATGTCTCATTTGTTTTACATGTTAGCTTTTTTTATGAAGTAAACCCTTGGTTTTAAAAAGCGCTAGGCGCACAAAAGCGACGAGGTCAAAGCGCATCGCGCGAAGCGTAAAGCTCAAAAAGCGTGGGATTTTCGTACCCGAAGCGCACACTATTTATATAATTTTTTTTATATATCCCGTATATATTCCATGAGTTTTTAGCTTCATTTACCCAAAATATAGCTATAAATAAGGTTTTTATGTGATTTTACCTATATGTACAAGCCAAAAACACCAAGGTACAACATTTTTATGCATAAAAAATACCCAGGTTACGTGAGGCGCGCCTCAAGGAGAAAAGCGCCTGAAATTTGACAAAAAATCCCCTGAGGCACGCGCCTTTGGGAAAAAGACTAGGCGCAAAGCCCTGAGACGCCCTAGGCTGAGCCTTGATGCGCCTCGCGCCTAGGCGCGCTTTTTAAAACCCAGAGTAAACCATTCATACGCTCTTCAATGCCGACTGTTATTACATATCACCCTCATACAGACCTCAAGTTTGACCAAATTTGACAAGTTTTGACTCAGATTTGCATGAGGCAGCAAGGCGCTTTTTGTTCGCCTCATGCGCCTCAAACGAATGATGGTGTGATCAATTAAGTTACCTTCTTGCAAATTGTCTTAGAGGCACCAGCCAGCGATCTACGGTGCTCCTCGTACCATAGAAGCAACCGGCGGGCCTTTTCTTCTTCTTCTTCTTCTTCTTTCTCAGCTTTATGACGTTTAGCACACGGCAACATTGTATCGGCGACATCAACTGGGATGCATATTTTTGCAATGTAATATGGACTAAAAGTCAACATCAGAGAGATAAACCCTAGAATCATCAACTCTACACATTCCCAAGAAAAAAGATTAGAAATAATTTTTGATAAAAGTTGAAGGTAAAATAGAAGTTGACTTGTATTATTTACCAGCTTTGACCTTCTCAAGAGCCTCAAACAAAGCTTTCTTGTGCTTGTCTGTTAAAAACTGAAAGTAAATTTTATTATATCAGTAACCTCAAAATAAGATAAAGATCATTCTAGTACAGAATTCAAGATTTCTTCAAGAATCACAAAAAAAAAAAAAATAAATAAATAAAATAAATAAATAAATTGAAACTTCACTAAATTATAAGCATACAATATTTTGGGTCAACCATAACCATAAAATAAAAGAATCAAGCTCATGTGACCATGTCAAACCTAAATATAGCAAGTTAAAATAATAAAACTCTAAGCATCCTATATTTAGAGTCAACTTTAAAAAATTAAAAAACTAGGAAAAACTGTGTAATAAAAAAAAGCTAAAGATTCTATTACAGAATTCAAGATTTCTTCAAGAATCACAACAAAAACCAAAAAGAATGAAACTAAATATAGCAACCTTAAAAAAATATTAAAAAATAAATAAATTACAAAAATTCTAATCATCCTACTTTTAGGGTCAGCAACAAAATTAAAAAATTAAAACAAACATCTTGTACCCAGTTGAAAACTTTGTAATCAAAATAAGCTAAAGATCATTCTAGTACATAATTCAAGAATCACAACAAAAACAAAAAAGACTGAAACTTTATTAAATATTAATCATCCTTCTTTTAGGGTCAACAATAAATACAAGAACCAAGCTCATGTATAACCTAAATACAGCAAACTTCAATTAAAAAATAAAATAAATAAATAAAATTCTAACAATCCTATGTTTAAGGTCAGCAATAAAGGTTTAAAAAAAACAGTACCTTTCCAACTTTACACATAATCTTCTCCAAAGCTATGGAGACAATGATGAAAAGTGCACAGACACCTGCAACTGCCCATGTTGGTGTCTGATCCAGTTGTCTTGTACCTTCACTTGTATCTCCAGCCATTTAAAAAAAAGGATTTAAAGGTTTTTAAGACATGTGTGTCTGAAGAAGAAGAAGATGATTATTGATGATGAGTATGTATGAATGTTGGTAAGACAGAAGGTAAAAGGTTACTTGCTTGGTGAGTGGGTCAATGTCATGTACACACACGATTTGTTATGGGAACAGGCACTACTACAGGTGAGTTTTTCTGGCACGTCTGATTTCGTTCACCGTAACATTTTTTTTTAGGTAACACTTCACTGATTATTTACCCATAATTAATGAGAGAGAGATAGAGACAAAGAGAGAAAAATCATGGGTACCAGCCCGTTAACTAGAACCAGAATTTGGTTCACGAGACCACTACCAGCATGGGTGGCAGCGGTGTTACCGTGCTGGTAGTGGGGTACCCGTGACCAATTCTGGTGGCGCCCCGTCCCCCCTTAAGGATATGTGTTGTGGCATGCGAGCGAACGGTCGTGAGCCAGCCAACTAGCCACGTGGCTCGTGAACACGACAACCACCACGCGTGAAGGCAGGCGCGAGCGAGGTCGCGTTTGCTAACGGCATTATGACCGTTTGAATTTAAAAACAAAAAAAAATTCTTTTAATATATATACGTACACTTAAACTTTCATTTTAACCATTTTTCATCTTCTTCTGCAACATCCAACCTTCATTTTCTTCTGCAATCA
Source organism: Ambrosia artemisiifolia (assembly GCA_032199755.1). Taxonomy (NCBI): domain Eukaryota; kingdom Viridiplantae; phylum Streptophyta; class Magnoliopsida; order Asterales; family Asteraceae; genus Ambrosia; species Ambrosia artemisiifolia. Next base: position 34,819,889 of record CM063526.1, on the reverse strand, counting down.
CATTCAAAACTTCAATTACTTCTTCTCCATCTCAATCAAAACGATGGTGCGCCAATGTTCTCATAGCCCAGTGGTGGTAAGTGAGGTGGTAGGTTTTCTCCCTTCGGGTGTCTCAGGTTCGACTCTTGCAATGGGCGATTTATTCTCCATTGATGTTTGAGGCGGGTATTTTCCCCCTCAGTGAGGTCTGGGTATTTACCCGCTCACTCGAACTCGGGTGGCTTGTCTTCCATCAAACAGGGATGAAGCAAGCTAGCGGGTAACCAGTTGAACTAGGCCTTTAAAAAAAATCAAGACGATGTGTGGTGCACGGAAGAGGAAGAACTTGTGTTAATAATCGCATACAACAATTTGCACGGCGATAGCTCTTCAACTAGTCGGAGTAGTCGAAGTCGGGCTCCACAATAGGCTAAAATTTTAGCCGACTTTAGTCAGCTTGTCGGGGGGAACATAACGTAGTTGTGATTCAATTCCGTACAGACCTCAAATCAAAGTGTCAAAAATTCGAACGATTTTATAAAAAAAAAGTCAAAAAGGAACTCCCTAACGAAAAAGAAGATGTGATCATAGCATTCACTCATGTCGAGTATGTTTCGGAGACGGAGCATGATTTTACAAATGTTTCAGCATGGCAAATGTCACGCCTAACATTTCGTTAGGTTTTACATTTTCTAGTTATTTAATGTCTATGTAATGTTTTTTTTATTTGGTGTAATGTTTTTTATTTTATTTAATGTAATGTTTTTTTTATTTTATTTAATATATGTTTTTATATTATTTAATCTAATATTATTAAAAAAATGGATAAAGTCTTTGCTCACTTTGAGCCACAAGAGGGTCAAGTAAGTGAGTTCAAGCTTTATCCCTTAGCCACGTTAGCGCCCAGTTGACGTAACATGAGAAGATAAAGTGTGTGCTCACCTTGAGCCAAAACACATAGTCTGATTTATTGTTATAATGTTATTTATACCACATATATTTATAGCTGACCGTTATTGTTTCGTTAGTTCACGCTGTTGTTGCTCACCTTAAGCTCTTGATTTTATATGTTGATTTTATGTGTTGAGTTTGCGGTGGATTATAGGCAAGGTTTTGAAGACCGGGCGGTTTGATTCTTTGTCTGGTTCGGTGGTTCGTTGATTTGGCCGGTCGGACCAGTGAGTTTGAGGAATGACAGCCATGACTTCAGAGAGGTGGAAGAAAATGAATCTTAAATGCAGATACGAACGTTTGAGGAACAAAGCAGCCGACTATCTTCGATTAGTGTGTGTGAGAGGATTCTATCTTCATCGTCGAGTGAAAGCAAACAAAAGGAATGGACGGCGACGGTAGGTGGAGCGAGCAGGCAATAAGTGAATCGTTGGAAGCTTGGTGGGTTGAAAGATGATATTGAAAAGATGTAGGATATGAGTTTTGAATAAATTGCAACATGTGGAGAAGAAAATTCAAGATGGAAGAGAGTGTGTTTATGTGAATAGAGAAGATAGATAAGAGACAAAAAAGTGAAATGAATCAGATATCAAAATTGTGAATCCTAATCTACTTTTCCTACAAATTATAGTTGTATCCAACTGAAAACATTAATATACTTAATTTCTAATTTTATATAGTTATCTATTTATATTTTTCTATTTTCATTAATTTAAAATATATTACATTCTCATATTGTATATATATTTCTAATAATTATTTTATATATGACGTCACCCGGTTCTCAAATCCGGTTCGACCGGTCGAACCGGTCCAACAAGTAAACCAGTAAAGTGTCCGGTTCAGTCCGATCTGGTCCTGAAAACATTGATTATAGGTGATGATGATTCTATATAGTACTTTTCATTTGTGGTACGGGGTTATTGATTTCTACATAGAAAAACACTGACTTTTTTAAGAGAAAATAATTGGATCTAAAGACCGTGTATTAATGAGGCTTTTTAGTTGATTAAGTGCTTAATCATTAAGAGGTTTGAATGGTTAAGAGATCCGAACGGTTAACTGCTGAATCATTAAGTTGGACATCTGAATGGTTAGTTTTCTTGTCCAACATTGGTAGGGCAAGTAAAAATAGATTGGTTTATATATGGTCCGGTGCTTAATGGTTTAGCAACATCTCAAGTGTTAATGGTTCAGCCTTAACCATTCCTTTCAGAAGTTGAAACAAACGCGCTGAATGGTTGGCTTATGAAACAGCCCCCAAATCTTTCTTTTTTTTTGTATTAATTTGTTTGTTATCCCAATGTTAAAGCTTGGACCGTTTTACTTTGGGGTAATGATGAAAAAGGAGAGTTGGTGGTTTGAAAGTCTCATCACTTCACTGATTTTAACCAATCCTGCTTTGCCACATCACTTCACTGATTTAATTTACTAAAACACTTTTTTGGAGGCAACACTCCACTGACTATTTTATTTATTTTCAATTAAAACCAAAACTTTCTTTTACATTTTCACACGGTTTTAAACTTTTAAAATTTTATTCATACTATTACAACCGTCCCACCAAACGGTCGGCAAAATTAATTAGTAATTCTTGGAAACCGTCGAACGAATTTAATTGTTATCACCTAAACGGTTAGACCTTTTAATCTTACCTACTGTTTAAAATTTTTGCATATAAATAGAAGAAACCGTGGGGTTAAATGCCACAAACAAACGGTAAAAAAAAACAAACACCCACCCACCAATATGAACTCGTGGACCGAAGAGGAAGAGATGGCACTTGTGGTTTGCCACAAGGACGCCTCAAACGACCCGGAAATTCAACAACTCTCGAGGGACGAAGGGTCGACCTACCCCCGGAAGGGTTTCGGGCTCGCGTTTTTAGCGACTTCATACAACACGTGTGCACCAACACCACCAAGACCCTCCAACTCAAGTGGGTCGATCTCAATATCAAGTGTGAAAGGTGGACCACCCTCTACGAGCAAACGATGAGGGACGATCCGGACCTCGATGAGGAGTTGGCTATCGACTTCACTCACTATGAGTATGAGGCTCGATACGGCAACGATTTCGACCATGTCGAGGCATGGCGATTGTTGCGTCAACTTTAAGTTTTTTTCCTTTGTTTTAATGTATTTTTTTAATGTTTAATATTATTATGTTTTAATTTTATGTTTTAATGAAATGTTCTTATTTATGTTTTTTTATTTAATTACATTATAAAACAAAGAAAATAATTAAAAAATTATAAAAACAAACGGTAAAAAGAAAACAACACTAAAAACACACGGTTAAAATGCAACAAAATCGGTACCAGCACGGTAGATACAACCAGTAAAACAGTCCATGGGACAACTACCAGCGTGGGTGGTGACGGTCTTACCGTGCCGGTAGTAGGTACCCGTTGACAATTCGGGTGGCGCCCCGTCCCCCTAAGGTTAACAACATTTTTTTAGCAAAACAATGCATCTTAGCTTTCTTTTTCTTTATATGTATATACTAGGTGTGCAAAAAGTAAAATGTACTCGTAATGCAAAATGGAAGCCGGAACCATCGCATGCGACCAACGGCCAACGCAAAACAAGAATTCCAAAAAATGATGTCTTATGTCATTATGTGTAGATTTTGTTTAAATTTTAAGAAGTTTATAAATGTTCTTGTACTTTATTACTATATATAGTATACCACTCTTTTATCATGTTTTATGCCGGTGATACTTAACACCTTATTTGAGTCTACGTTTGTCAAACTCGTGTGGGTGAATATAACTAGTTTTATATAATGTTATTTGTTATTGAGAAGAAATGAACCATTGAATGAATTATTATTTCTGAAGTGGATATTATACTATATATTAAATCAAAACATGCTTGACAATAGGATTCTTTTTGCTTTTCTCAATTAGCCATGCAACATCTGCTTTTTATAACATTACCACACCACGTGCAGCTTCTTTTGTTTGTCTTCTTGTGAGGAAAGAAACCGCCCAGAAAGTTGACAAACCTACCGTCCAGATACTCGAGAGGAAACCACCCATGAACCTTTGCCAAATCGTCCGGAAGTGCAGGTCCAAACCACCCGGAAAACTTTGCCAAATCGCTCAAAAAAATTCTTCTCACCGGCGCTGTTGAAGTAGCGTTGGATGCTAGACAGAGAGAATAGGGTTCAAATTGGGAGTGACACAAAGGCACCGCCGCGAAGCGGCGGGGAATTCTACTAGTTATTATCAAATATCAAATCAAGTTGGCTGTGGGAGCATGCAAATGCGTGTATTTACATGGACCCGATAGTCTACCATAATGGTGCTCGAAAACAACACATGTGTTTTTAGCCTTTTCAACGCCACAAGTTGGAAGGATCATTTGATCCGGAAGTGGATGTGTTCAAGACCGTTCCCGAGAATCCTTCAGAAGTTTTAACTCTAGGACAACGGATGAAAGATGTATGCTCTTATAAAAATTCAGGTTCAACTTTTGATTTTCAAACTCAATATTTCAAGTTTTAACTTTCACTATTTGAAATAAAATATCTATACTATATCTATATCATTTTTACAGTTTGGCACCTCATTTTAGTTACACTTAAATTCCTTAAACTTTACTCAACTTTGCTTACTTAAATTATAGTTAGATTTTTTTCCTTATTGTAAGCAAACTATCTCGCATGATTTTAAAATAGTCATACTTTTTCATACGTTGGTACTTTTATAAAAAAAAACTCCATAATAATAATGAGCATTTTATTATCTTTAATTTGAGTATATTATTGCTATTTTTTATAATTTAAATTTTTTTTACGTGCTACGTGATTAACAATATATATGAGTGAGCAATAACTAAACCGTTCACTGAAGTCAAACCAAAAAACAGACAAAACTGAAGCAAAATAAATTGAAAACTGAATTAACCAACATCCGATTTAACTTAAAATCAGTTATCATTCTCTTTTTGTACCCTTAGTTAACCACAATCAGTCAAGCTAAAACGGAACCACTCATATATTCAAAACAACGTGCCCGAGCGATATAGCAGGAACACAAACACTTCTAATGGTGCATGGTTGGGTTCAGTTCAGTTCAGTTATTAGCCTCAACCAAAACAAAATCGACATTATCGATTTATCGATCTTATTAACAAACCGGTTAATTGATTCAGTCTATTTGGTTAGATTGTCATTTTAGGCCGGTTTACTTAATTTTGGTTAATAACCAAAACCAAACTTTGGTGAAAATTTTGCTTAGAAGTACCTGAAATGTAGGTATAAATACATGAAATAGATGTATAAAAGATATAAATACATGAATGGTTCTGTTTCGGTTTGTTAATTCTAGTAACTTAGGGTATAAAAAACTTGATATTAGGTTAACTCGAATTTTGGTTAATTTTCGGTTCGGTTTCGTAGGTTTTTTCTTTGATTTTGGTCGAGGATTCAATTATTGTTCACCCCTAAGTATTATTAATCACGTAAAAAATATTTTTTTAATTTAAAAGTATATAGCAAATTATACTTATAATATGGTTTGAAGCTGAGTATAGAGGTTTTTGAATTGTTGTGACAAAAGAAATATAAGGGCTTTTGAATTTTTAAAATTTGAAACATTTATTACTGCCACTTATTCTGTCTTTTCTCTATATTTCTTCAAACCCGTCTTCTTTCTTTCTGGCTTCACGCAAACTCTATGCCTCACTATAGAGTTCATGGATTATATTGAATAGAAATCAAACATAGATGATTCTTAAGTAAGTCTTTTAATTTATTTTTTGTGTTGATAAAATCTTTATTCTGTTGATTCTCCTATGTTGAGAAATTTTTGATTCCCCATTATATGAATCTTCATAAACTAGTGAAATTAGACATACAAAAGTTACATTTTTTACGATTTCAAATGTGTTTATTCATCTTGATGGTTGGTTTTTTTGTTCTAATCTCTTTGTTCAAATATAAAGGCTTCTAAAAAGATCCAATTTGTTTGGATTAACATGTTGATGAAATTCATATAGGCTCAAAGCATAAATCAGCTGGTCATGAAGTATATTGAAGCAATTACGGAGACAACATCATCTAGGTATAATTATAATAATAAATATACACATTAGTTGAATGGGTGTTAGGAATCATCCGTTAAAATGCCCTTTTAGTACAAATATCATGATATCAATCATCAGTTTAAATGCACTTATGCTATATATATATATATATTATTGTTTTTTAAGAAAAATGACTAATGGTCAATAACAACTAAAAGATGAAGTAATTGAAAGTTTGTGCAGGAAAAGCATAAATAAAAAAGTGGTGGAAATTCCTTTTTCTTTCACACATGGATAAAATTAAAAAGTTGTGGCGATTTTTCCTTTCTTTCACGCATGGATAAAATTAAAAGGTTGTGGCGATTGTCCCTTTCTTTCATCCAAACAAAGTCAGACAACATATATTGTTAATCACATACATATCAATTTTTGATCAATTTCGGTTAAAAGTTTAGTTATTTTCACCTCCATATATTGTTAATCACATAACATATCAATATTTTTAATTAAAAGAATTGTTATATTATACTCAAATTATGAACAATAAAATGCTCGTTTTTCATATATAGTTTCTTTTAAAATATTAACATATGAAAAAATTAGGGCCGTTTACAATTCATAGCGATGGTTGCCCGTTGGCTTACAATAAGAGGAAAATGTGTAATTGTTATTTACACAAACAAAAATTAACTCTTAACTTTTAGGTATCTTCAAATACTCATATGAAATATATTATATATAGTATAAATATCTATGGGCGAGCAATAATTGAACATTTAACCGAAACAAAACAAAAAACAGAAGAACTGAACAGAAAACAATCGAAAACTGAATTAACCAAAAAACGAATTAACTTAAAATCGGTTATTATTTTTTGTACACTTAGTTCACTAAAATCAACTAAACCGAAACGGAACAATTCATATATTCATATATTTTTAGTTGTTATACCTCTATTTCATGTATTTATACATCCATTTCATGTACTTATAGGCAAAAAAATTTAGCCAAAGTTTGGTTTTGTTATTAACTAAACTGGACTAAAAACCGATAATCTAACCATATAAACCAAACTAAGTAACCAATTGTTTAATAAGATCAATTAACTGATGGCTTTGGTTTTAGTTTCGGTTAAGACTAATAATCGAATTGAACCAAACTATACACACCCTTAGAAGTGTTTGTGCTCCCCCATTGCATCGCGCGGACACCCTACTAGTTATAATGCATGAGGGAGGGGTAGTTTAAAATACCCAAAAGTTAATAACTTTATTTTCATTAACAATCCTAAAATTGGGGTAAAATAGTCATTCAAACACTTGTATACTTTAGTACCTCATTTTAGTTACCTTAATTCCCTTATTTTTAGTTGAGTAGTTACAATGTTCTCCCCTCCTCTACAAAATTATAATTATTTTATTTAATCTTATCATAACTTTTAAAGTATTATGTTTTAAAAACATTCAAAAATACCATGACGACCTACTCATTTTTGTCGACATTTCGATGTTTGTATTAGTCAATATCAACATCTAGATTGAAATGTACAAAAAAGAAATGCGTTATGTACAAGTGATTATTGCATCGCATGTTTAACTAAAAGAATCTGAAAGAAACGGATATTTATAATTAACTAAAAGAATCCAAATTTCACCTAAAACGAAAGTATTTATAGCTAAAACTTTAAAAGATGTAACTACTATTGTTTTAAGGTACATTCCATTAATGCAAAAGTAAACATAAAGCAGCTAACGCGTTGTTTTAGGAGAAAATATTATAAATCTTCAATAGACTTTAAATTAAAAATTGAAATAGGTGAAATTTGGATTACAGATCAATATAATTTGGACGCAGTTAAAGAACCTAAGCATGTTTATTGTTAATACGGATGTTGAATCGTAACACCATTTCATGACCAAGTAAAACTCAAAATCGTAAAATTAAATTTGGTTCTAAATAATGTTCCCCCCAATAATGAAAAATTCACATCAACCAAATGCAATGATTCAAAAAACTAAACAGAGCACTCGAAATCTACATACCAACTCTGGTGATTCTTAAAATATGATAATGTTGTTAAACGTTATGGTTCATCCTTGATTTTTGTCACACGGTAACAATACTACAACACAGACAATAGCCCTGCTAGCATCTAAAGTAGCGTCTAAGGCTATATTTATTAATATTTACTTTTTAATATTAACATGGTTGTTATTTCACGTGGTATATTGTATAAGGTTGTATTTATTAATATTTACTTTTTAATATTAACATGGTTGTTATTTCACGTGGTATATTGTATGTGTTTTATTGCAGGATAATAGTGATAATAGTGTTGAGATTATTTGCTATGGTGCAATGTTTAGTCACTACAATTCCGATCTTCAACGTGATTTAATGAAAAGGTAATATCAATATTTATTTCATCTTTTATTAACTTGTGTATTAAATATTTTTAATTTATTTTAAGGATCAGATACAAGAAACTAATAGAAAGACATTTAAGAGGCTCTCTGAATGAAAACGAAGTCAAGTTATTGATCTAGACAATTCTGATCAAAATGATAAAGAAGACGTATTTGATGATACTTCACATAGGAGATGGAGGAAAATCATCCTCACTAAAAGATGTAATAATCAAACATGAAGATTTTTATCTCATGTTTCCTTCTATAATTTTTAAACGTTAATACCTTTTTTATCTATGAGATTTTTTAAAGAAAAAAATTACACCAATATAACGAACATTTTATTATCTTTCCAACGAGTACCATAGTGCTGTATAAAAAAACGGATAAAAAAACGACTACTTTTTTTGGGGTTTTGTTCATATAGGAAAAAACACGTGTTCAGATAATTCATTAATCATGTATAGACAACTCACTAATTATGTTCAAACTAGTAAATATGAATTTTATTTTCAACTAAAGAAAAATAGGTTAATAAAGTTATACATTGTTTTAGGTTATGTATCAATATTAGTATGTTAGAGTTATACATTTGCTTAGCCTTTATGATAGGTGTTAATATTAGAGTTACATTGGAGTTCTACATTGTTTTAGGTTAGGTGTTAGCATTGGAGTTGTACATTGTTGTAGGTTAGGTCTTAATATTAGAGTTATACATTGTTTTAGGTTAGATGTTAACATTAGATTTATACATTGTTTAAGGTTAGGCGTTAACATTGGAGATACATTGTTAATTGTTTTAGGTTAGGACTTAGGTGTTACCTGAGGCTTTGTTTCATGTAACTGTAAAGCGCATCAGTCTATTTCAAATGTAAAATTGATATGTCATATTAGATTATTCAACCCGGGACGCTATAATAAATAATATAGTATCTATATATATATATATATATATTGCAAAGGGAGAAATCCTACATGTCATTTATTTAGGCATTCTCTCCTTTGAGAGATGCCATGTAGGATCATAGGTGACACTTATTACACCAATTAAAAAAAAGCAAATAATATATTAAAACCTAATCTACTAAATCTAAATATTAAACCTTTATTATTTTCCCTCTCAAGTTTCCTCCCATAACTTTTAAATGTTAATATATTTTATATACGAGATTTTTTTAATGAAAAAAATTACACCAAATTAACGAGCGCTTTATTATCTTTCTAACGAGTACCATAGTGCTATATAAAAAACGGAGAAAAAAAACAACTATTTTTTTTGTAACCGACAGGTATTGTGTCGGGTTTAGGATTAGTTTAAAAAAAATTGTGGGGTTGGGTCGGGTCTGGGATTAGGTGATACCCAATCCCATTACCCGAAACCACATACCCAAATACCCAAACTATATACCCGATCATATACCCATGAATTTTTTAACACATCACATAACCTTTAGACTAATGCGTTCCATATTTACAATATACGTGCACCATCATAAACTAAAAACTTTAGACTATGTAACTAAAATATATGTATGGTTATTATAATACTATTTCAATAAATATTTTTTTTTTCTTATTTCATGTTAGTTTTTTTAGAATGATCGATTACAGCTTTCCTGCATGTAACTGTAAAGTGCATCAGTTTATTCCATATCATAAAATTGATATGTCATATTAGATATTTCAACCCGGGACGCTTCCGGGATAAAAGCTAGTAGATATATAATCAAGTCAAGCTATCCGAGCCATATTTATTACGTGCTGAATTTGCCACTTGTGACTTGTATAGTGAGCCGATATTTTGAATGCTTTATCGACAAAAATTTCCTAGCTTCTTCATTGCCCATTTATATTTTGACTGCTTGGCGGAACACAAAATTTCTCAGCTTCTTCATTGAATCACGTGTTGAATTTGCCACTTGTATAGTGAGCCGACATTTTAAATGCTTTAAAATATTTTAAAATATCTTTTTTTTTTAATATTTAGAAAAACCGAACTAAAAATCATATTCTAATTTTGTACATTCGAATCGGAAATCAAATTCTAATTTTTACGGTTCATAGTTATATTGACAGTTGGGTTTTTGGTCACAAATCGGGTTTTTGACTTTTTTTTAATACCAGGTTCCAGGTATAGAACCGTTTTCGAGTAGGGTCGCTTATCACTTTGACCGGGTATTGAAAGAACCGGTTCCCAGCATAAAATACCATACCCGGTATACCCAGTTCCGGTTTTTCAATACCCGGCTCCGGTTTTAATACCTGGTTCCGGGTATGGAACTGGTTCTGGGTATACCGGGTATTAACAAAAAAAACTGGGTACACTGGGTATTGAAAAAAACTGAGTAAGCCGGGTATTTAATTCTTTTTATACAATCATGTCGAAGGGTAGTGCGACTTAGATGATTATAATGCACTTGTAGAGTTCTTTGGATGAGACGCATCAATTTTGGGTTGTCGAAGTGGTCAAATGGCAACCCCTCTTGAATCACGAAGTGACGCATTCTTTACCGGACCGCCTCAACATCAAAATGCCAAATAGTCCTGTTGCTTGACATATACTTTTTGGGTTTCTTAAAACCCGGTTCCGGTTATTACGAAAACCCAGTTCCGAGTATTAAAAAAACCTGGGTACAACCGGGTATAAATCGGGTCCATTTTTCCCTAGAAATGTATACCCTATGCGTACCCAATGGGTACGGTTCCGGGTATAAAATACGGTTTTTTTAATACCCGGTTTCAAGTTTTTTTACCGGTGCCAGTTCCGGTTTTTTTGTACACCTCTAGGTTTAAGCGATTTGAAATGAAAATTTAACATCACTAAAAGAAATTTGTATACATGTTTACTAGAAAACTATATATTTTTCTTCGAACTTTTCTAAACTAAGATATTAAAGATAGTAAATTCAAATCGAAAACCAATTTCTAGTTTTTACAGCTAAATTTCATTCAATAGTTATATTGACAGTTCAGTTTTTGGTTTAAGCGGTTTGAAAATGAATATTTAACACCACTAAAAGAAAGTGTGTATATATATTTGGTAGAAAATGATGTATTTTTCTTCGAACCTTTTTGAACAACGATATTAAAGATAGTAAATTCAAATCAGAAACCAAATTCTAGTTTTTACGGTTCAGTTTCATTCAATAGTTATATTGACAGTTCGGTTTTTGGTTTAAGCGGTTTGAAAGTGAATATTTAACACCACTAAAAGAAAATATTATTATATATAACAATCGAGGGAGCTTAGCTACAGTGCTAAGCTCCCATTCGTCCACGTGTTATTCGTTGATTGATCCTATGTCATTTCCTTTTTTTTTTCGATCTGCTCAAACCCATCGACTTTGTCACCACCGTTGTCGTCTATTCCCTAGCACCGTCACCACCGCCATAGCTGCATCATCCCTGTCACCACGAAAACCCATCAACCACCCTAAACTATTACCACAACCGTACCACCACATCACTGTCTTCTGTCGTCAGCCCCACCATGGTTCTCAAAACCGGTGGCCATCATTAAACAATCACAGAGCATCGCTACAGTACCGTGCCTTTTGAAATTACAATTGTGCCCTTGTTTCGTCTTATTTTCAGTCTCGCAAGTCCTCCCAACAACCTTATCAAAGTCAGCAGAAGGTGATGGGTTTCGGTTGTTGGGGAGTCGCCCCGTCATCGGCTCATCGCCATGGTCGCCGGTTACAGAAACCAACTTACATATCGATTCTTCTTAAAGACCTTGACAACATTCGATTGTCTTGGTGGTGGTGAGACCGGGAGAGTGGCGTAGGTGTGGAGATGGACGTGAATTAATATGGTGATAGCGAGTCACAACATAAGTAGTGTAGGTGGCAGAAAGTTTTCTAAATGGTGTGGTAAACTTATCCAGGGGCTGGAACAATGAATTACGATTTATGATTTAGTTGTACCTAAGATTTAAAACGTTTCGGACCAGCAAATTGGGTTACAACAATTAACAGAATTTTAATATTTAGGCTACAAATTTAATTTAATTGAAGTCAAATTTGTTGGGTCTTGAATTTCCGCTTAATTGTTTCGAAAACGAATTAGGTCCGTCAAATATTACGTTTTGACTTAAATTTTGTTTGAAAACGAAAGGGTCAAACATAATATGTTTTTCATCCAATAGTATAAACTCAAGTTATTAATTTGACGCCTCCGCAACACGCGGCAGGCCATATTACTAGTTATATATACTTACTAGAAAACGATGTATTCTTATTCATGAGAACTTTTTTGGAGTAGGATATTCAAGATAGCAATTCTTTCAATATTATAGTAACATTCCCAACGGATTGAACCATCTAGCACCAAACTCGCGTCATAAACTTGTTTGCATGCAGATACGTATAGAGGGATGGTTTTGCTTCAGCTCGGGAACCTTGACGTTTTATCCTCTAGATCACTATTTATTTATATAAGATATGAATGTGGGTGCAAGTGTTGAATATGAAAGGAAACCAAGACCAGTATCATAAGGCTATAGATTTTGGATTATAAGCTTGCTTATTCTACTTCAAAAAACATGACTACCGTGTATTTAAAAGTTACGAGTGTTGAGCTGACCAGAAGCATTAGCTGCATACGCCATGCGCTTCACCATTCTGGCACTTTTTGACGCTGCCAGCCAAACCATCCAGATGAACCCAATCCAGCCTGATATAAAACATAAAGTTTAATACAAAACATCATTGCTAAAATAACCATTCATTCTTTCTCTTGGTTCAAAGTTCAAACTATTTACCTAAATAATATATGATTGGCTTATAATTTAGAGTTAACAAGATGGGAGAACAATCACAGTGACTAACTGACTACTTACTAGAAACATGTTCAATAATAATACAAAAGTGATTTACACGGTGCCTTGTGCCTCGCTATTTGATTTCGACATGTTCCCTTCTGTCAAGTTAACCTTTACAGAAGTAAACACGTCGAAATTCCACCTCTAGGTTAAATCAATGAGTCCAACAGTTCCAACAAATAAAACAAAATAGCAAAAATGGATAAATCAAATGTATTCAAATGCCAACAACCTCCAAAGTGTTTAATTTTAAAAAATAGACTATCATCTCAACAATATATTTTTCAATCATATTTGACATTTGGTGACGAAGAGTTAGTAAATTATGAAGTCAACTTTTTTGTTTCTGCATGCTTAACTTATAATACTGAATGGAAAGGTCCTTTCTAGCATGCAAGGGGAATAATCATAAATCATCACATAAAACGACATTTTTATTAAATTTTAACAAGTTGAAATATTTTTTTATGAGAAAAAACAAAATTCAGGGAATTCTCTGCAGAAAAAAAAATGGGAAGTCCATAGGCATTTTCTGGAATTTACTCATTAAATATTTAGGTCCTTTCTAACACGCAAGGGACTTTAATCATGCATAAAAAGACATTTTTATTAAAATTTTAACAAGTAGTATTTTTTTTATTAGTTTAGGGAATTCTCTGCAGAAAACAATTGGAAGTCCATACGCATTTTCTGGAATTTACTCATTAACTATTATTGAACTTAGGAAGATAAGACAAATCATCGTTGGCAAATCAACCTATCCAACCCTCTACGTTTTGACCAAGTACCCATCATCGGCGGATGTGTAGTGGTTTAACTAAAAATTGAAAAAATGACTGCTACATCACTGCCAAGTACTCAAGTACACAGATTGGGTCTTGATTGGATAACCGGCAGATAATTTAACTACTGGTTGGGGGAAGTTCTTTCTATACTGTAATCTACATATATAGACTCGCGAGAATCTCTGAGTGTTTAGGCATTCAATCACTATTAGATTGAGATGGAGAATTTCCTTTTTTATAGAAAAGAATAAGTTAAAAAAAGCTTTTTTTTAACCCCTCGTCAAGATCAAGAGTATAATAGACTATCGCTCAACTCCTTCAGAGATACAATTGGGAAAGGGTATGTATTAGATCAAACATGAAAAAAATTGTAATAGATAGCAATTGATCTATTTTTACTTTGAAGGCCAAGAAAAAGGAATGGACCCTCTTTTTTTATTACTAGATGTTACTTTTCTCATAAGGCTATGTGTACTGGTTTTACGCATCAACTTCCTAATGTGTTTTCCTCACCCCATCAATCACCTCATGCATAAGGTGTGAGGTGCGATTTTTAAATTTCAAACCAAGATGTATAGTCCCATGGGAAGCACGTTTTGCGGTTTTGGTCCTTTCTATTTAGAAACTACGGATTTGGTCCCCACTATTCGCCAAACCGTAACACATTTGGTCTTTCTCACTAATAGACGATAAAAATATGTCAAATCCATGTTCGATAACCATTTTACCCTTTCACCTAGAAAACTAAATAGGGTTAAAAGAATTATACATGAATGAGTATTTTCAAATGTGATTACTTGCGTCTTGGAAATCCATTCTTTTTATCAAAGGGCTGTTCGGTTCTCAAATGAACTCATCCGTGTGCACTATGCATGTGTTTATATATAAGGATGGGAAATAATAGAAAGGAAATTTGGATAAAAAGAGTAAAAGGGGGAGGATCCAAGGATGACAATCAGTAAAGGATGTGTGAAATGACAATAAAGAAAGTAAAATGATTATATATACCTGCAGCGACTAAAGCCGCTATGATTGATGAGATGGTTACGGTGAATGTAACAAACGCAGTGATGAACAACAAGCCAATGTACATTGTTGTCATACACGCAAAGAAAACAGCTAAGAAGCCACCAACTGCTGCCAAAGAGATGAGAAAAGAGATCACAATTGCATTCGCAGTTGCTGCAAGAAACACCACCACAAACACCAGCATTCCTGCCAACGCTAAGAGAGACACTATTCCCGCCTGCACCAGTTTTTAGAACAGAAATCAGATAAACTTCATGAGTATTCAGCAAATTAAAATGAACAATTACAAGTGACACCGGAACTTCACTTTCAGAGTAAAATAGACTAACTAGGTTCTTTATGTGCTACACAATAGCTAACTAATGCCAACTACAAATAGAGTGCATCATTTGTCAATTTCAACTTACAAATAGAGTGCATAGCTTCTATCCAAGTCGGAGATACATCATGAAACTTGAAAGAGGAGATAACGCCAAGTCACAAACGGATATGGGAATAAATAACTAATGCTGTATGATACTCTGATCAATATCAGTGCACTCTATACCAACAAGAGTGCTTAATATGTCATGTAGCTACTTTACCCTATTACTTTAATGCTATTTCCCTTTCCATTGAATCCAATCCTCAATATATACCATCTATGACATATTGACATCTTTTCAATGAATTTACCACTAGCAACATGACAACATCAAAGAGACCACTCATCAAAATTTAAAGCAAATTTATGCACAATGACAACAAAGGTGTTTGCCTTTATCAAACATCTAATGTTAAATCAAAACCTCTAATTAGGGCAAAATCCTGCCCTCCGAGTTCTAAATCACTAAATTCCATACGAATCAATAACAAAAGCGAGTCCAAATTCATATCCTACCTAAATCAAAACATCACATACATTCTGAAACCACCACCATCAATAATCCCAATCTTTTACCAAAAAAAAATCAATAATCCCAATCGTACAAACTAGGGATGGGCAATTCTATACCAGTACTATAGATTACCGGTACTGAATCATACCGTGCCAATTGAATTCCGGTAACAATTCGATCATTTTTCGTGTTTTCTGAGATCAGTACTTTCGGTTCGCTACGGTATTTTACCGACTTTTTACCTTCGAATACCTGCACCAAGCACTTTCAATACCGATACCCATTTTTGGCTATTTTCAGGATAAATACTTTTGATACCGGTACGGTACTGAAAATACCGGAACCAAAAATCGCCGAAAATTGCCAAAAATGTTAGGCGTACCAAAAGTGCACGATACGGTATTTGAATCTAAATCAAGCCAAGATACTGTACCGCACTTTTGGTACCAGCATCCACTTTGGGTGATTTTTTGGAGCGGTACTTATGGTACCAAACTCATCCATAGTACAAAGTAATGAACTCGATACTGCTACCGAAAATGCTTGGTTACATTATTTGAAGATAAATTTGTTAAAATACCGGTATCTACTAAACCGGTACCGAACCAAAAATATCGATCCCAAAAACGCCATAAAGTGAGTACCGAAAATAATTCGGCACCGGAAATTCGTTTCACTTTCAGATTTGGTACATACAAACAAACAAAAGTTATCTTCCAAAACAGAACAAACCAAGCCAAACAAAATACTCACAGAAACAGCCAGAAGAGCACGAACAGGACTACCACGAGTCCACTCAACCACATCATGCCGCGTATTAACCGTCGCCTTACGAAACATCGGAGCCGCCTCACCAACCGCTTTCTTTATCCGTTTACCCATCGAATTACCCCAATTATTATTATTATTATTATTATTATTATTATTATTCATAATAGATTCAAGCAGGTGTACGGAAAGGCCGTACAGAGTTACATCGTCTCCTAATTCATTAATAATAACTTTTCCGTTAGGTTTGGAATTGTTATCTACGGTTTCATTTTCTGATGATAATACGACGCCGTTTGGCTTGTCTGCAGTTGCATCACCGCCGTCGTTCATCACTGACATAGGGGATGATAGGAGGATTGGATTGGGTGGTTTTGGCCGTTGGATATGCACAGGGAGTGGGGTGGTGGGTGATCTGACGGTGGAAAGATGGTGATGTCCAGGAAAGTAGTGTAGGGAGCGGAGGAATCGGGTGTGGTCGAATGGACGGACACGTGGATTGGGATCACGATCTTTGGATTGGGACGTTCTTGACTTGTTGAACATGTGATTTAATTATTTAAATCAAATTAAAAAGGAAATTTATTAGGATAATAATTTTTTTTATCACAGTTTTAATTTTTTTTTTTGTATTTATTGCTTTAGGATAACATAAATAATTATGAGTTTTATAAAATGGGGTTTTTCTTTTCACGTACTTGAGTTATTGAACGATGAGGAACGAGATTGGTCTCTATTAGAGATTGAGCATTTACCGGTATCGTATTGGACCAGTACTGAAAACAACAAGTATGGTACGGTACCGATATTTGAATGTAAAAATTGATATTTTACCGTATTGTACCGGTACCGATACCAAAAAAACAAAAAGATTAGGTACCGATTCGGTACCAAAAATGATTTAGTACCGGTACCCGATGCCATTTGCTCATCCCTAAGGTCTATTGATGTGACAAAACATCAAAACCAACGGGAGCTAATGCATAGGGAAAGAAAAAATGACAAGGAGAGAAAAAATAGTGGAAATATGATTGCTAAAACAACCATGATAGGGGAAATCAAATGTTGATAAGGTGTAACATCCAACTTTTTGTATACAGTGTATTGACTTGCCACTGTTGTAAAAATCTTACCACAAACATAATTGTATTAATAAAAAAAACATTACATCAGTTATAAATTCAAAGAACCCTGACTTTGTAGGAGCATCACATATAAGAAAGGGGAAGAATGTCCGAGCCTAAAGGATTAACTAGCAGATAAATTTTTTTTTTTGAAAGGAAAATTTCATAAAACACAAGGGAAAAAGAGGCTCTCTAAGACGGAGAGACCCCCCCCCCCCACCCCCCCCGCAATTACATCACCTCATTACATAAAGAGTTCCAACCTTTCCAATCTATATTCCCCCCATTACACCTTGTCTTGTACCAAAGATACCCCAAACTTTTAACATCCGAAACTATACTAGTGACGTTGACTTCAATATTCTCGAATCTTTTCCGGTTCCTCGCTTTCCAAACACACCAACAAGTCAAGACGATCACCCCATACACTCTTAGTTTGCGATCTTTGGACCCACCTATACTTGAAGCCATAGTAATAATATCTCGGAAGGAGAATAAGAAACCTTTTGGAATGTTACACCAATGACAAATAGCATCCCAAACCCCATTCGTAATCAGACACGCCGTAAAAATATGATCCACACTTTCCTCCACTTCACCACACAGCGAACAAACCGTATCGTCAAACACTATGTTCCTCCTCGCTAACGCAACCATAGTTGGAAGTCTATCCCTATTCGCCCTCCACATGAACAGATTACATTTGTTGGGAAGCCACTTACACCATTTGTATACATGAGCACTCGATCGCTACGTACCTTTAAGAATCCAATTCCGAATGTTCCGAACCGTGAACTCTTTGTTCCTATCATCATTCCAGATCCAACCATCTTTGTTCATGGTGAGCCGAACATCCTCAAGAAGTCTTTGACATCCCACAAGTTCTTGAAGCTCAACATCCGATGCCGGGTTCCTTTTCCAATTCCAAACAAACGCCCCTCCTTCCAGGTTCTCATTCAATCGGTCACTGACATGGCACCATTTATTGGCTTCCAATCGAAACAGACTCGGAAACAACATTTTTAAAGGCGTATCTTCAACCCACGGATCCGTCCAAAACTTTATATCATCTCCCCTACCCACTACTCCCCGAACCATACTTGTAAATTGTTTTTCCTGCACTTTAAGCCTGTGACCAATGTTAACAATTTTCGACCACGTACCACTAATACTCGCATTCACCGGGTACGTATCCCATTTCCTTTTCGTAACATGTATTGCATCAATAAGTCTTCTCCATAAAGCGTTCTCCTCCATTTTATACCTCCAAAGCCACTTCAAAACCAAAGCGTTGTTAATCGGCTCTAGTTTACTCAAACCAATCCCTCCTTCTTCCTTCGGCTTGGCTACCTCCTCCCAAGCCACCCAATGTGTTTTACGAATATCCTCACTACCACCCCACAAGAATCTCTTAATAACTCCTTCGAGTTTATTTATAACCGCCAAAGGAGCTTTATATAGCGAAAAATAATAAGACGGAAGGCTTTCCAAAACCGACTTTATCAACACCACCCTACCTCCCATCGACATATTACTAGCCTTCCACTTAGATAAACGTTTTTTGAACACATTGATAACCGGCTCCCAATTACTAATATGCCCCATATTAACTCCCACCATAATACCCAAGTACTTGAACGGAGTATTACCCGGTTTACACCCTATCAATTCGGCCTCAAGCTTTATGTGATCATCGGTTTTACCCACACCATATAGAATGGATTTATTAATGTTGATACGCAATCCGGAACACATATGGAATATACGAAGCATTCTCCTCAACGCGTTAAGATTAGCATGAGACCATTCCCCCATAACCATGGCATCATCCGCATAAAGCAAATGCGAAACAACCAAACCCCCATCCGAAACCTTTACACCCTGAAACGCGCCCACCTCACAAGCTTTTCTAATAATACCTGAGAACGCTTCCATCACAATGATAAAAAGAAAAGGAGAGACCGGGTCTCCTTGACGTAAACCTTTACCACACCCAAACTCAAAGGTAGGAGATCCATTTACCAGAACAGAGGATCTAGCAGACACGAGAATACCATGAATCCAGCTACACCACAACTCTGGAAAGCGCATTTGACGTAGCACTGAAATTAAAAACTCCCAGTTGACGTTTACATATGCTTTCTCAAAGTCGATCTTGAACAAAAACAACTCTTTGCCTTTCTTTTTTGCCCAAGAAATAATCTCACTGATCATAAGGGGGCCATCCAATATATACCTACCCGTCAAAAAAGCCGACTGCGTATCATGTGTTATATCACTCATCACCAACCGCAACCTATTCGCCAGAACCTTAGAAATAACCTTACTGACCACCCCAATAAGATTGATCGGCCTATAATCCCCAAGCGAAACTGGATCCGACACTTTAGGGATAAGAGTGATAAAAGACGAACCTGCACCCCTATTGATTTTACCCGAGCTCGCAAAAATCTGGAAAATCTGCACAAAATCATCAGAAAACAAGCTCCAATATTTTTTTATAAATCGGAAATTGAAGCCATCCGGACCCGGGGCTTTGTCACAACCACAATCGAACACCGCTTCCTTAATTTCGCTTTCAAGAAACGGTGCGACCAAGTTCCCTGCTACCTCCTCGGATAAAACACGGAGACTATAACAATCAAGCCGCGGCCGAGAACCCATCTCCTCTTCGAACTTGCGTCTGAAAAAACCATGCACCTCTTTTTTAACCCGAGTTGGTTTAGTCACCCAAGACCCGTCGATCATCAAACCAGGTAACGAGTTCACCATTTTTCTCTTATTTATGACCCCATGAAAATACCGAGTGTTCTCATCCCCTTCCTTCGCCCACCGCACCCTCGACTTTTGCCTAAGATCTTTGCTTTTCATCTCTTCCAATTCTTTAAGTCTACTTTTCGCTTCCGCATAAACCCAATGTTCCTCTTCCGTCAAATCCCGCTCCTCAATTAACTCGTCCAAATCTGCCAAATCATGCGATAATGCTTCTTGTTCCGCGTCTTCCTCCTTACCAACCTTAGCCTTCCAAGTCGAAATCGCCTTTCTCAAAAATTGCAGTTTATTAATGAACCGGATATCCGGCTCTCCAGTCCCGTTAAAAGCCGCGCACTTGTTTCTCACCAATTCATCAAAATCAGCTCTTTGAAGCCAAGAATTAAAAAACTTGAACGGCTTGGGCCCGTAATTACGATCCTCCATCTTCAAAATAAGCGGGCTATGATCCGAACGCTCTCTAGCAAGAGCCCTATACTCCGCATTAGGCCACTCACACATGACCCTCCAAGAAACAAAAATCCTGTCGATACGGCTACATTTATTACCAACAACATAAGTGAACTTACGGCCTCGCAACATATACTCGTGTAAGTCGGATTCTTCCAAAAACTCGTTAAAATCGTCAGCCGTATTCTGATCAAACTTAGAATTCCTTCTTTCCTCTCTAAGCCGAACACAGTTAAAATCGCCACCAACTATAACCATCCCATTAACACTCCCCAAATATCTACTGATCTCATCCCATAACGCCTTTTTATCCGCCCTTTTCTGAGGAGCATAAACATTAACAACACACAAATCCTTCCCACTTTCCTTTATAACACCCCGAAGCGCAAGAAAGAACCGGTGTTTAAATACCGATCCCATAGTAAACTTCGAAATATCCCACATCGTCACCAACCCTCCCGATCTACCTACCGCTTCAACCCATTCCATCCCATAATTCCCATTACCCCAATACCTGTTTAAATCCAAATCATCCAAGCAAGCAAATTGAGTCTCTTGCAATAAAACAAACGCAGCACCATTTTGGACCCGAACGTTCCGAATCCAATCCCCTTTCCGCTCATTCCCCAGCCCTCTAATATTCACCTATAACACATTCATTGAGCAACTGACTGAAACCCTTCTTTAGAAACCTCATCTACCAGAGTACTTTCAAAATTCTCCATATTCTCAACCCCTAACACCTTGGCCAAAGCTATGGTTTCTTTAGCCTCGGTGACGTGATCCCCATTCGAAATGTTACCTCCATCATTCGCATGCTGGTCCACCTCCATATTACCCTCCATAACACTCGCAGCATCAACAACTTGAGCCTCCCTATTCAGGTCAGAAGTTGCGAAAACATTGGTCTGCTCGTGGTCTTCATTACCAATTGAAGGATCCTGCCACTCCGAAAAAATTAGTCGATCAATATCAAACGGATCATTCCCCTCCCTTTGTCGCTTCTTTGGTCTTTCTGGCTCAGAGTTAGGAGAAGCTCTTCCTGGCGAACACTTCTTTCTACCACCTTTCCTCCTCTTTTGCTTAGCAATAGTAGCTCGAGTTCCTTCAACAAAGAGATTGCTAACCTCCTGTTGAGGAATTTCCTGTTGAACATCATCATGATGAACTACATTATCATTGTTACGACCTTGCTCCGTCATGACTACCTCACCCTCCTCCACACTTACCGTCTGCTCGATACCTTGCTCTTGCACTTCCGACTCCACGTGAACATCATTCTCCTCCTCCACATCTACAATACAATCCGGTATCCAACCCGCTTCCTCCTCCTCAACTAAAACGTCAAATCTAAAATTTTTCCACTTAATCACACACCGTTGATTGATCCGATCCACTTTATCTACTAAAATACCAACCACTGCACTTGTCATGTCCCTACCCTCCTCTTCAAAAACAGCCGAATGAACCACCTTACCAAAATTGGAAGCTACAACATCAAAGACTTGAATACTCGATAACGTAAGAGGAACCCGTGTAACTTTACCCATGCAATCCTATCAAACTCCAAAATTTGCCCTGCCCACTTCTCACAACTATCCAGAAACTCCCCCCAACCACCAGCATTTCCCAAAAACGTCTCCTTCTCCGTAATCCCGGCAAACACCAACAAGACTTTGAACCCGCCTATATATCTAATCTGGACATTCCCCGGGGCCAACCCGTTCACCAGTCTTCTCAAGTTAATTAACTCCTGGAACCCTTTGACTTTTACCACTAAACCATTATCATAGAAATCACCAAAAGCACCAATGGAACCATCAACCATAATCTCAGGAATCCCAACCCCACTATCCTTATTCAAAACCGTATCCAAGAAAGACCGAGAACCACTTACCACATTAACTTGCTGCTCCACCGTTTTACCCTTATCAACGTCCATACTATTCCCCTTCCCACCCTTCTCTTGTACGTCATCGACCGGTTGCCATACTTTTTCTGTCCTCTTCTTAACCGGTTGATCATCAACGAATCTTGCCGGGACTATAAACAGTTTGTAACTACCGATCCAAACATCTTTAAGACTAAGTTCTAAATCTGCTTGATTCCTAGCAGCCTTTAAAATAGCAAAACCAAACCTTTTACCCAGACGATCAAACTTGCGAGCAATGTACGTACCTTGCACCTCGGCATAACCCTTAAGAACTCCAGCCAAATCAGTCGAAGAGCAACCCTCCGGAAGATTTGACACGAAAAACTTCACTCCACCTGTGTTACCCGACGATCTCTGCTTGTTATTATTGTCCCTACCCTTCTTGAAAGGCACATCATACCATTGATTAACGTGGAATTTCTCCTTTGCCGCCATGCAGAAGAAAACGAAACCCTAATCGCCTCCTATTTTGTCGGATGTAATCAAAATTAACTAGCAGATAAATGGAAATAACATATGATACAATAGGTTTGTAGATAAATGTAATCAAACATTTAATGGGTTGACACAATGTTAAATGCCCATATTTTACCGCCCGTATTTTGTACATTCTCTTTTAAGTTTGTCGAGTTTTTAACCTCCTATATATTTTTAAAAAAAGTTTGTAAGCTTATAAACGTTGTTAGTTTAAAATTTTGTTGATAAATATTTCGAAGTAACAGGATTCGATGTTGCACCATCTTCAGGTCATGAGCCTAATGAGTTTACCAATTCCTTTCAACAAACGAGAGTGAAATCACACTTGCTTAACTCCTGCTAATAGGGCTATAGCCATTACAAAAGCTATCAAGAAGGTGAAGACTATTATAATCAATTTGATCTTTTTGTCCCTCGATGATCAGTCGAGGCAGGCCTCAAACTATCGAAATCAGGGCCGCAGGATTTTGGATATCTGACTACTACGCGCGCACTCAGTGCCGTTTCGTTTGGTCCCCTGGGTACCTTCTCCGCACTTAGCTGTAAGCATTTCAAGTAGATAAAATCATAAAAGAAGAAATGGGAATGAGTACTTACATTACGCGATGCGCTATTATTTAAATCCGAAGGTCAATCATTCCCATCGAAGGTATGGGGAAAGGAGTACGTTAGTCAAATAGAGGGCTCTCACTCCCCTTTCGCCATAAGGCGTGGAATTAGACCAAGGGGAATCTCCATAGGAACAAGTCCCTTAGATTTCGCACATAGGAGATCGAGATACAGCCCCAGGGCTATGGGGAAAGATGTAGATCGATCACCTTAGATAGACAACTACATAGAGGGTCTCTACAAGTCAGTCTATATATTCTTTGATTTCGTTCCCCCCGTAAGATCAATATCACAACCAATGAGGTCCGCAAGTTTCACACCTAAGTAATACTAGATCCGATAGTTTACGATATAGATAGATATATATTTAACAACAACTTTATAAGAAAGATATTAATAGATATCGGTAGCTGCCCGGTCGTACCTTCGGGGGCTAGAAAACCTTTACCAAGTGGCTTGCCATAGAGGCTAGGGTTGTCTGCCTTGTCTATCGACTTGCCTTGATCCGCTTTCCTTCTTCCCTTTGTTAGCAGTTATGGTAGCAGTCCTTTAATCTTAGCAAGAGTCTAACCGCCTGCATTGATGACTGAAACAGAAATGAGAATAACCTAGACTCCTTATGATTATGAAGTGAAGCAATGGAAGAAAGGAAACAAGCAAATGGGAACCATCTTGATAACAGTTTATTGTAATAAAAATTTTTGTTAATTTTAAGATAAATGTAAGCGATAAAGATTATATGAAATGGAAGTATGTATATGAAGAATTTGGCAACATAAAAAATAACCAACAGTATCAAAATACCGTATATGTACACACATAAGTTATATGATTTGGAATATATATAAATTCCAAGTATAGGATATAGTTATGACGGTTGGAAGTTTGTTTCATAACCGCCAATAACCGCCATAACCATCTCTATATATTCTTTCGATTGTAAACATTTGAGAGTGTGAGATTTGTATTATTTACATACATTCTCTCCACACCATTTCTAATAAAAAAAACTTCATATGTTCTTCAAATTATTATTATGTTCCAACATTGACGATGATGTTTATCCGCAGCTTGTGATGATCACGGGCCAACATAACATGTGTGATCGATTACAACATATTATTGGTTATGAAAAACATGTCTGCCCAACATCGACAAGTGTGTTTGTGTGTGTGTGTGGGGGGGGGGGGGGGGGTTGCGAAAGCTGGTAGTAGGTCCTACCGAAGGCGGACTCTTCCAACCCATGACTCCTTTTCACGATTTAAATCATTCCACAGCAGGGCTCAAGATTCTGATTATGATCAAACCACTGTTGCTAGATTTTAGTTCTTTTTTTTTTATTGTTTCTTGTTTGGGTCTTGATATAGGTATATACAGGCATCCAACTATGTACTTTGGTTTAGGGTATGGGAGATTGTTGTTTTAAACATATGAATCTTTTATTTTACTTTTAATTCATGGTTATGAATTCATCAGCATTTGTCACCTTGTAAACCTGCACACATGTTCTAAAGGAAACCTATAACCGACTAAGATATCATTCTCTAAAATACATCCTAATATTTCTCTTTTATGTCTTTTGCACTTCAAGAATCGTGAACATTCGCTCTTTTTAATGATTCCTCATCTTTTTTTACTTTCGTATTAAAATGCTAAAGAGGAAATTGTCGCGATATCTAAAGTGCAAAAGACAAAAGATACATGTCAATGCTAAAGAGGAAATCGTCGCGATATCTAAAGTGCGGCGCAGCTTGTTGCCCGCCTACCTGCTATTCTTATGTAATTTGCCCATTTTTATTGAAATGAAAGTTATTTTAATTTAAAAAAAAAAATAGGCATGGTGGCTCGCTCTTTTGCACTTTACCTCTAGTATAAGACTAGAGGGAGGGGGGGGGGGGGGGGGAAAGAGGGGGATGAAGCGCCATGTGGCACTTGTGGGGTCCATGGGGGGGGGGGGGGGAATTGTGGGGAGTGGAAGTGAGGGGGGGGGGGGAGTGACATGTGGCATTTTATATTTCTTGTTGTTTTTTTAAGTAATAAAAATAACTTTTATAATTAAAAACTAAATTTAAATTCATAATAATTAAGATTAAAACCTAGAAAATTAAAAAAACATAAAAAATAAACATAAAAAAACAAAAAAAATAAAATAAAAACCTAAAAAATAACAAATCACTTAATATTATATTTTCCATGATCTCGCGCTTTATTTGTAGCGTTACCTCTAACTCTGGATCGTCCAGATTATCGGTGTTCATCGCGAGAAATTTCAAATCTTCGTGCTTTTCGCGCTGTTCTTTCATATTCAACTTTTTTTCAAAGGCTTGGCGAATGGTTTTTTTCTCCTCGAGCTTCTGTAGTTGAATCGTGTTGAATTGGACGAGTGTGTCATGTATGTCGGACAAGTCATTGCTGTAAGTACCTTTGCCCGATCCCGATGCCGAACCCGAAGCAGAGGACTTATGCGCCCTCTTTTTAGACTTGTCTCGACCGGGTGGACGACTCAACTCCTCCTCGAATTTGTCATCATCATCCAAGTTAACTGCGTTATCGACATTACATGCACCCAATCGGTTATGAGATGAATTTGTTTTTGTCCTTTTGGACGAATCGGAAGCAGGGGGAACGTCCGCCCATTTTGAAATCTCCCAACAGTGCAACAACTTGAAATCCACGCCCTTGTCATCACGATAAGCTTTTAGGGCATTAGCTAGGTAGTCGCCGTCCGTTTCACCGCTTCTTGGATAATTTCTAGCGTGATAATAAAAACCCTTGAAGGCGTTCATCGCCCTGTTTATCTCCGTCCACTTAGACGAGAGACTCTCGTTAAATCGATACATCTCTCGACCCATCAAGTTATGGAGCGCGTTGTTTATGTCGTCCTAAAAATTTTCTTTGTGGCGATTATTTCCTACAGAAATAGAAAATACATACACCGTTAGTCATATGTAATTTTTAAAAAAAATATAATGTCTAAAAAAAATAATGTCTGAAAAAAAATGTTACAAATACCTTCAACCGCGTTTTCTGACTCACTTATCCACGCTCGCGTAATGGCAACCTCTTCGGCGGGTGTCCACTTTTGAGGTTGGCGGTTGGCGGCGGCCAACGCCTTCTCCGCCGGCGTCTTCTTTTTGTGAGTTCTTTTACCGGGTTGTTTTTTACCAGACGATGAACCCCCAACATTTTCTTGTTGTGTTTCGGGTATGCTATCCGGTGGCGTTGTGTGTACGAGTTGTTGTGAAGAAATATTAGGAACGGGGGAATCGTTAAAGGGAAAATTTGGAAAAATCTGTCCACTAATATAACCCGCGTAACCCGCGTAGTCGGGACAATGTGATGGATAGGGTGGACAGTTTGGCACGGGACGAACCGGTGGCGTATTCGGGTTCGGGACGTAGTTGAATGGGTTGTTTGGGTCAAAGCCTCTGTTGTATGGGTTCATGTTTTTAAAATATATATGAAGAAATGTATAAAATTTGGTGAAGAATGGTATAAAATTTGAAAAGATGGGAGGTTGTGGTGAAGTGCAGTGGGTGTTTTTTTTTAATAAAATGGGGTTAATATATAAAGTTGATTTTTTTTTTTGACCGTTAACTTTCAACGGTAATAAGTTTTAATTTTTTTTTTTAATCAAACGGTCAAAACACAAAACAACCAATAGGAATTTGCCACCTCACCATCCCCCCCCCCCCCCCGCCCCTTGGGGGCGGTGTTCCCGCCTCCATGTCATCATACCGCCCCACCCCACCGCCCCACTCCCTTGAGTCTAAGCCACTAGTCACATGTCAGGTACTAGAAAAGTGATAAGTTAAGTAAACAATAAAACAATGATAACTTGTAACCAAATCATCTGGACAAACAATGATCTGTTTATTGGTTTTGTAGTTTAACCATAGAAACAAATCCAAAAAGACAAGTATAATGTGTTAAAACAAGAAAAATAAAAACAAAATCCTAATGTTCATCATCTAATCCAAAGATCTTGGATATTTTCTCAATATCTGGATGTCGAAAGTCAAGAGTAGACATGGACCGACGATTGAGACCATTTCTGTTCTCTTCCGCGTGATTGACACTTTGTGTGATAGACGCGAGTAAAAGAGGGAAATTCTTTATGTTCTTTAAAGCATTCGGGTGAGCTTCGGTTATTGCTGACCTATTGTTGGGTGGATTTGAATCAAAGGCGAGAGTAAACGGCGGTGAGGGCACATTTTTCCTTTTGCTCGATGTTTTGCTACTTGTGCTTTCGCCCGTCTCTTGGTTTATTGAGTTCTTGTCAACATGCTTTTCGTGCTACATTATCAAAATGTATTGGTGACATAAGTAGCAAGTATTGTTATCTAAAGTAACCCGACTACCAAACTATTGAATCTATTGACTTACACACATGTAAATGAGCCGAGCTAGCTTCAACACAGGCTCATCTTGAACTTAAATAAGCCCGGCTTAGCTCAGCTCAGCTCATTTATCTTAACGAGTTGATATTTTGAGCTTAAGTCAACTCGTTTAAACAGAAACTAATATTTATTTTGATAACTAAAGTCATAAAAAAATATTATGGTGGTTTCAAGTGGGCTCATGGACCATATTATGTAAAGGTATTATGTTTTATAAAAATTATAATTTGTGCTTAACTTAAGCAAGAAACAAGCTAACTTTGGCTTGAACTCGGCTCATTTATAAATGAGTTTTGTTTTCAAGCAAGCCGCGAGCTTTGTGAACATCAAATGATGTAATTACTTACCTCTCTAGATGATCCAGAATTGTCAACTGACGGTTCTGAAAACGACACATTTCTTGCATGACCTTTCTGAGATTTCCCCCTCTGTTGCTTTGATTTCAAGGTTCTGTTCCTGTGACATGGCACAACAAGTGACATCTATGTTCCTATAAAGGAAAGACAATTAAAGTTGTTATATTATGTTAGATCAATGACTTACTTGTTTCTACCATGGAATGGCATTGGTTCATCCTCCTCTTTGTTGATAACAGGCAAACCCGAGAGCTCGCATGCTAATGGACTTGAAGAGAAGAACTGTCAACAAGAACAAGCAGTTAGAACTTACAAACCATGTTCTAGTTTCTCAAACAGATATGTGGGACCCAGAAAGGTGAAATGATAACATGACATGACACATGACATGAACTAACAAGAAGTTTGTGGGTTTGGGTTTAGTCTATATGGATTCAGGCCAGTTTTGGTTGAACCCACGAACACGTTTAGCTACATTGGGTCTGTGTTAGTGTGACACGTTCACAAGTTGACCCATTTAGCATGTTTATATTTAAAATGTGTTTTTATGTCATAACCGAAAATGGTTGAGCATTTTATGCCAAAATTAAAATATTAAAAGAGAAAGTGACGTCAACTATTATAATATAAAGTTTAAAACGTTTATATACATTTGTAAATGTGTTATTTCTAGAGTATTAATATTGAAAAGACATAAGCAAATCGGGTTAAACAGGTCATGTTCATGTCAAACTGCGAATATTCATGTTGTGTTATAGTCACGTACGTGTATGACATGATTTTTGGTTCATGTCAAATTTTCAGGTTTGGCTTGCAAACCCATGAACACAGCCGCTTTAGCATCCCTAGTGATAATCTTGATTTGATAGAGAACTGGTGATATTTTGAACTTACATTGTTTTGGAGTGCAGAAGTGCAAGTTCCACGTGATGATGGGTCGAGAGCTAGCAGTGTGGTTAAGAGGCCAATGGAAGAAGGCGGAAAATTTGAAAACGCTTCATGGAAACTTGGAACATAGTGTTGTGGCGGTCTGAAGGTTGTTGGTGGTTTGATTGTTTTCCAGTAGTCCTCACTTGGAGATCCACAAAGCTTAAATATGCGGTGAAGCTGTTCGACCTGAAAACAAAGTAAATTACATACAAGTCTTGTTAACCTTATTAGAATCATCTACGCTTTTGTTCAAATGAAACACGCGTGTTAGACATATCAGATATGTTGGTTACCTCTGTTCTTCCGGGCATGATTGGCCGGCCCACAAACATTTCAGCCAAGAGGCATCCCGTGCTCCAAAGATCAATGCCGACTCCATAATCTGTAGTGCCCAAAAGCAGCTCAGGCGCTCTATACCAAAGTGTCACAACACGGCTTGTTTGGGGTCGTTTTTGTTTAGGATTGTAATGGTTTGCCAGCCCAAAATCAGCTATTTTTAGCATCCCGTTTCCGTCTATCAATAAGTTGGATCCTTTTATGTCCCTATGTAAAATCCCTCTCTCATGACAGTGTTCCAGACCAGATAGCAGCTGCTGCATATAGCACTTTACCTGTTTTTTTTACAATACATTTCCTAGTATTCTTTACAACCACAATCAAAAGGATAATATTATTGTTTCGCGGTGACAATTTGACCCATTTACGTGAAAATTGGTTGATTTGGGTAAATTTATTCCTCAACGGGTCAAATGGGTACACTTTAAAAAACGTAAAAAAGTTAATACACTGTGGCAAATGGGTGAAACGGGTCAAAAGTCTCCAAAAGCGTCTTCAAAAGTTTACCATTTACAAATACCTAAATTTATTTATTAAATAGACTAACTTATTATTTTTGAATAAGTGGAAAAATGCTCTCACTTTGATCTGATCGATCCAAGTTCGGGGTCAAAACAAGTTATGGGTTCAAATGGTTAGACTTAGAGGCATTGGGGTTGATCTGAAATACTTTTATAAAAAAAAGATTGTGTTCATATGCACTTAGCTTGTCAAAAACTATATTATTACAATAATAATGTAAATAAAGTAGCTAAGGAGGCCTTATGCATCAATACCGCATTTTGTGTGACTTTTGACCCGTTTGACCCGGGTCCCATTTAGCTACTTTTACATTTACGCTTT
This sequence comes from Ambrosia artemisiifolia, assembly GCA_032199755.1. Lineage (NCBI taxonomy): Eukaryota > Viridiplantae > Streptophyta > Magnoliopsida > Asterales > Asteraceae > Ambrosia > Ambrosia artemisiifolia. The sequence goes on along the minus strand of CM063526.1, from coordinate 34,789,006 downwards.
ACTCATTTCATCCGCAAGAAACAAAATCTTGCCCAAATTGACCACTTATAAGTAAATGGATCGAAATTGCCAAATGTGAATGAAAGCATAGTTTGGAGATATAACTAAAAGTGTTTAAGGTGGACCTGTGGTTCAGTTAGCCTTCCTTCGGGTCGAGAAATAACTCTGGTCAAATCTGACTGCATGTAATCAAAGACCAGATAAAGACTATATTGCATTCTAGATGTGGCAAGGCCTTCAAGCTTGATAATATTTGGATGGTCTAGTTTCTGTAGAATGATAATCTCTCTTGCCATAAACTTCACACTCTCGGCCTCTGACGTGTCAAAGCGGACTTTCTTCAAGGCGACAATCTTTCCTGTGTCCCTATCTCGAGCTTTATACACATTGCTATAGGTTCCATGGCCTATCTATAGTGCAAACACAAAGTAAAAGAAAACAAAAAAGGAAAACATGTAATTTTGATCAATCATTGTCTAATACTACAATCAGGAACAAAGATATTATAAAAAATGAACATAAATCAAGATTAGAAAGTAAATTTGATTTTCAGTCATCTGTCCTTTATCTTTCCTTAGCGAGTGAAGAAAGAGTGGATGTTTTGAACGAGTGTTGAGCGGAAATGTAACCCAAAATATGATAATGGATGTTTGTTTCACACTCAACAGGCTTTAGATAAATGAATCAATTTTGACCCATTAACAATCTTCACCTTATGGATAACTTGCTTGATCGAAAGAGAGTTAAATAGGTGTTTGGATCACACTAAGTCTACACCCGACTCAACACATTATCTATTTTGACCCGTTATGCAATTCATCAACCCATCATGCCACCTAGATGTATCATAAATTTTGACATCTACTTCTAAATCCATGAACCACATACAATGGCGGATCTAGATTTCAGGGGTAACGTTACATAATTTTCACGGGTAACATAATACAAAACACGTAAAAAAAATTAAAAATACACTAAAAATACACTACGCCACGTTACCCCTCCTTACACTATAGATCCGCCCTTGACCACATAAGCATGGTTAAAAATCAGTCAAAAATATTTATGGAGTTCCTGGTTTTTATAAACAAAAAGACAATATACTTTCTTATTTTTCCCAAGAAAATCCCTTAATGTTATTAATATCAGGGGCGAAGCTTGGTTCTCGAATCTTGAGGGGGGGGGGGGGGGTCAATTTTTTCGAATGCCATTTTATCCAATTTTGATCAATTTAAGAGTTAGCAAGTCGCTATTAAACATAATAAAAAAGAAAAGTTAACAAGATGAGTGACTTTAATATAAGGTTAAACTATTTTTCCATAAAAGTAAGAAAAAGTATATCGGTTTTATGGTATTAACCCAAGTGTCCTATGCCAAACTTTGGGTAACACTAATGTCATTAGTGTTCAAACAAGATTACTAAGGAGTTGACATCTTGAATCTACACAAATCACAAATGGCAACACAGAAAAACACAATCAGCGACGACGAATCCATACTAACCTTAGCAAGCTTATCATACGAGTCAGCCGTTTTAGAAACCAAACGAGCCAAAACTTCAGTTGGAATATTATCCACAAGCCATTTAGGCCATCCATTAACCAACTCATCAGAACCAATCTTTTTCACAACCCCAACTCTCTTCTCACCTCCAACTCCCTCACCACCACCTTTCTCATCACCACCAACACCAACAATATTATTATTATTATTATTAATATTATTATTATCTTTCTTCACACTATCCTCCTTCACATGCACTTCTACTACAACCTTCTTTGCAACATCCTCTTTCCCACTAGTAACATAGCCATTATCACTCTTCAACTTATGGATACTCGCGCTACGCGACTGGTGACTGTTATAGCTAGGTGATGGCTTTCCCTGGACACAACCCATAGAGTGATCAAATAATCAAACCGTAACCGAATTAACTGAACTATAACCAAACTGAACAAAAGGTGGTCTTAACAAACAAGATGGAATAACTAAAAGATGAAGGCAAATGGGTTGATGATTGATCATAGGCCGGCTAATGAAAAAAAGGACAAGAAATGGAATATATTAACGTTGGGATTGGATTTAGGACTATGATTACGAGGAAAGGGTTTAAAGGGTAGGGAACAAATTCTTTTTTGGATTTGGTGGGCATGGAAAGTTGTCATCTTTCTAACAACCATTTGCATGGTTGAGATCCTCACCACCTCAAGTAGCTTATATAAAATGCATACAAAGTACAAGTTATAATATTATTTTTGTATATATATTACCTTTTTTGTTGTTATGTTTTAAAATAAAGTTTTCATTTACATAACTTGTTATCTTATTAGAAAGTGTGTGGTAGAGTTTTATATTGTGGTTATTTATGTAAGTATCAAATTGACTTTTGGTTAATTTATTTTGGGATGATTGTGGGGTTTTAACTTTTATGTTTGCATCTACGATAAATTGAAATGTTTTTATCAACTAACGGAGTTGATACATGATAGTAACAATTATTTACAAATTAATTGAGTGATTTCAGTTTAAGTAGGCATGTAACTTTTATTATTTACATCAACCTAGATATTGAAGTATGAACATACACGTGTTAACAAAGACTCTTATAAGCATGTGTCATAGCAAAAAAATGTCATGTTAAATTTATGACACCGGTCTCATTGACACTCTTTTTTTGTGTCATCAGACCCCTTTCTTAACACGCAATGCTCGTCAAAAAAAGTCTTTTTTCTAGTGTCTAGTGCATTTATGATTCTTTTACTATGTTGAACGTATCACATGGCTTTTTAAACGTCTTGTCTAGATGATAATTGATATACGCTAAAAAAAATAAAAATTATCAATTAATCTGAGTAATTTATTTATACTAGCGGGAAGCTCGTGCGCTGCCGTGAGAACGATAAAATACAGTGCGTTACCCTATATTTAGTTTATCGACCCTCTTGTTCAGTTGCGTCCTTGAGGATTTACGTACTCCATTCGAACCTTAAAAATATGCCTCTCAGGCCTTATGAATGGGTTTATGAAGCCGTATGCGTTAACAATTTTTAAGTTTTAAATACATTATTACTGGGCTCAACTTTTTAGAGTTTTTTGTTAAAAAAAAAGGTGTGTGCGTGGGCGCGCACACACACACATCTATATATATATATATATATTTAGTTAAGTTCTCGTACAAATAGGGTTATCGTACGAAACGTACGAACTCAAGAAAAAAACATGCGGTGGCATTTCTGTAAATATTGGAAACTTATATAACTAGAGTAATTATATAACAAAAGTGGTTGTCATTATTTACGAAAATGCCACCGCCACTTTTTTTTTGTTTCATTCAATTCGCACGCTTCACACATTAATTTTGTTTGTATTTGATCTTTTGTCTATATATATATATATAGGAATTTTACAACAAAAAATTGTGGCTCTGATAAAAATGGGACCAGACTAGGGCTTGGCCCATAGCGGACCATGCTTCCGTGATATATTTCATAGTATATATGTTAGTTTCCTTATTCCTATAATATTTTAGAAAAGTTTGTTATGTTAATTGCTTTTATTTTTATTAATTTTTTCGAGTTATTAACATCAATGTGGTCTATCTATGTCATAAGTCATACACATGTAACATATCTTGTTTTGTAGCGATTATGGGCCTCCATTTGCAAGTCCGCATCGCTAGCCCGTATGGTTCCACCATGATTGCTGGCGAGGTTGTTTTAAATATTGTTAACGCGGTGACTTTTTGATGAGTTTCTATCCATTTACCGGAAATGGAACGCACATTCCGGCAAGGTTCCCGTCCCATTATTTAGTGAAACAATTCACGAACAAGTTTCCAAAAGTCATGCGTTTTTGTCCATTTCATATTTAAAAATATATAAACATTTTTATACAAGTTCAAAAATAAACATTATTTAACAACTAACATAAAATAGATACATAAACATTGTAAATAACTACATGTAGTCAGGTCCTTAGAGATGTCGACCTACACATGGGCAAAGCTATTTCCTCAAATGGCGTCCAATGCATGACTGATTTTTCCATAGGCTCGACCTCCAACCCTTCTTTCATGCTTCTTCTTCACTTTTGATGGGCTTGATTGTTGTAGCATTTGGGTTGAGTTCCGGGTGTGGTACGTGTGTATTAGATGGAACGGTAGGAGTTTTGACTTTGAATAAACGCATGGAGAGGTGGTTTGGATTCAATAGTAGGGTGATAATACCCCGCTACAAGGTGTGGAATGAACAAGTTGGGAGGGTTTTGACTCTGGGGTTCGTTCGGGTTGTTCAATTTGGTGAGTTTTAACTGTAGGGGTTGTTCGGGACAATTGGAAACCAATAATTCATGATATTTATAGAAAGTTTTATTAATATAAATGAAAAATGGTTGAGAAGTAGGGAGTGAAGGAGATGTGGGGTAAAAATTCGAATATATATATAATGTGTAAATAGTAATATTACCATTTGAATGGGCCCACATCAAGTCAACATCATCCCTACTCACACCCCTTTAACACCAGGGTAACACCTCTTAGGACGGTGTTTAACACCCCTTTCCCTACCACCTCATTGGGCGTTACCCGGTAACATTCAGTCTATTTGCATCCATGTGTTTTAGTGGTTTTAACTACTTGAATCCAAAGTTGAAAACTTTAACTACTTGCGTCCCTAAATTGAAATTAACTAACATCTTGGGTCCAGATGACAGACGGTGTCCACCAGGTCTGTTAACTCACCCCACGTGTAGTTCACGTGAGGGGTAGATCTGTCCTTACATACCCTATTTAAAACACTCTTCCCCCACAATTAGTCCTTAAAACCCCCAATGATCAGTTTGGACCCTAAATCTAAAACAATTTCATAATCTTCAAAGTTTGAACGATCATCAAACAACATGATAGATATAACGACTTGGTGTATACGTGGTTCAGCCGTTCATTTTGATCCATATGAAGAATATGGTAAGTGTATAAATTTTACATTTTGACCTAAGTTTACGATTTTAACCTAAATTTTACATTTTTTGTTTGATTTAGTTGGCAAGCCTACAATGTTCAGCATTCAAATGTTCCACGGAGGTGAGTTTGAAGAAAAGCCTGTTAGAACGTATGTTGGTGGTAAAATGTGCTACTTTGATAGGATAGATGCTGACGAGTTCTCAGTAATTGAGTTCAACAACATGTTTAAGATGTTACACTATCCTGTTGATCATGTTGCACACTATCATTATAAGATTCCTGATAAAAGTCTAGGTGATGGTCTTAGAGCTCTAGGGACTGATCACGATGTCTTAGACATGTGTCAATATGTGAGTAGGATAAAACGCATAGAGGTTTATGTTGAGCATTGGGTTACAAAGGTTGACACATACTTTGTTTCACCACCAAAAGCTACTTCAAGTGTGGTTATTGAGGAGATTGATGATGATGATGTTCGCTCATCTGTAGCTACTAGGAAGCCTAGAAAAACACCTGGAAGTTGTTCCATGAGAAGAAGACTTGCACTTGAGTGGTTTGATGATGATGTTGTTGTTAATGATCAACATGAACAAGATGATAAGTTGATGCTGTTAATGATCAATATGAACAACCTTATAGAGTTGTACAAGCTAAAAAGGTTGTAGGATTGAATGAAGTAGATGATATAGGCTTCAATGATGTAGTAGGTGGTAATGATAATGAAGTACATGATGCAGGCTTTACTAATGGTTTTAATGATGTATTTATTTATGGTCACAATAAAGATGATGTGGATTTTAGGGATGATATTGGTCATCAAAATGATAGGTGGGGATGAGGATTCAAGAATTGAGGATGATGATTCTCAAGATTCAGATTACAAGATCACCCATGAGTCTGAAGATAAAGATGAGTTTGATGAGTCTAATGAACAACATGATAATGATAGTGGGCAGAAGCATAAACTAAAGCATAACAATATTGATGATGATGAATTTCTGGTTGATAAAGTCAATGTCATACAAGAGTTTGAAGTAGACATGGAATCTTTTAAAACTTGTGTTAAACCTAAACATAATATAGATCTTCAACAAGAGGAGCAAGATGATGACGATGAGCTAGAAGAGAATGGCATAGGACTTGATTTGGATGATTTTGACAGTCCAATTGATGAGGAAAATGACCCTCCACCGAAGAAAGGTCTCAAGAAACTTATAAAGAAGAAGAGGCAAAAGGGGGTTAATGAACCATTTACTATTGGAGAATGTTTTAGCAGAAAGTAAGAGATCAGAAACATAGTTAAAAGGCATGCTTTAGAAACAAGAAAACAACTGGTGATCAGGAGGAATGATAAGGTTAGATTTCGTGTGGTTTGTCATGCCATAACCTTTGCCCTGCAAGGGCAAATTGGTAATTCTAGCCAACCATGTGGACCCAGTCAAAAAGTTGGGGAATCTTCAAAGTCTAATAAAGTCAAGAAAGTTAATGACAACAACCCCACCATCAACCCTATCAATACCACTGATACCACCAATACCCATGATAAACCCAAAAAGATTAGATTCCCAAAACCGAATTATGATTGGGTCTTACATGTGTTTAGACCTACAACCTCAGATCCTAAGAAAGTTAATTAGTACAAAGATATTCACAATTGTCTTCAAACCAGAGAAGTTAGACTTTACACAGTGAGCAGTGTTACAAGAGATGTTGAACAAATCATAGAGGGGAACCCTACCATTCCATTGGCAGCTCTTCATGATCAATTATAGAAAAAGAATCAAGTTCAACTAGGGTTACAAAAGACATTCAGGGCAAAGGTTATGGCTCTTCACAAGTTAGAAGGTGATTTCAAAGCACAATATACAATGTTAAGGGACTATTGTGAAGAGTTAATTAGGTCCAACCCTGGTACAACTATTAAGATTGGTGTTGAAAGGGAATTTAACCCTAAAAGTCCCACAAGACAATTCAGAAGAATCTACATATGTTTGGGTGCATTAAAGGAAGGTTTCAAGATGATGGGCAGGGGTATTTTGGGATTAGATGACTGTTTTATGAAAGGTCCATTTCCTGGACAAGTTTTAATAGTTGTAGGAGTTGATGGAAACAATGGCATTTATCCTGTGGCATACTCAATAGTGGAGGCAGAGACCAAAGATTCATGGAGTTGGTTCTTGATGAATCTTGGTAATGATCTAGATTTTGTCCGAATTCTAACTTTACATTTATCTCAGACAGGCAAAAGGTATAATATATTTTAGATGTCATTTTACATGTCATTCATTCTATTTAATTGTCATTCATTCTGTTTACATGTCATTGATTTTGTTTAGGGGTTAGTACCTGCAATGGCCCAAATGTTTCCCAATGCTGAGCATAGATGTTGTTTAAGGCACATCCATTAAAATATGAAAACCAAATGGAGAGACAGTATGTATAAGGAGATGTTATGGGAAGCTGCCTGTGCCACTACAATACCACAATTCAACAGAAAAATGCAAGCTATTAGGAGGGTTGATTCTAAATTGTATGACTGGTTAGTGAAGATACCTCCTTAGACCTGGGCAAGATCACATTTTACTGGTATGTAGACACAAGTTTTGGTTGTTCATACTTAACTGTTTTTGGTTGTTCATACTTAACAGTTTTGGTTGTTCATACAGGGCAAGCAAAAACAAATATTTTGCTAAACAATATATGTGAATGCTTCAATAGGCAGCTTGTTGGAGGGAGGGACAAACCAATTATCACATGTCTTGAGTACATCAGAGAGTATCTAATGAAAAGAATTGTGATAGTCCATAAAATGATAGCAAAATCCAATGGTCCTTTGACCCCCCCCCCCCATGCTACAACAACATTTAACGAAATTAAACGAAGAGCAACACAATACAGTGTGATGATGGCTGGGAAGGGTAAGTTCCAGGTAAGTGGTCCTTTCACGGACCAGTGTGCTGTTAATTTTTTTGAAAGGACATGCACTTGCAGGAAATGGCAGTTAACAGGTATGCCATGTTAACATGGTGTGGCTACAATCTGGAATATGGCACAAAATGGGTTTCAAACTGGTGTTGTGGAGTCATGGGTTAATGAGGTCTACTGGCTAGAGACCTGGAAAAAGGTATACATGCGCACAATTGAACCAATTAATGGCAGAGAGTTTTGGAGTCCTTCTCAATGTCCAACAACCCTCACCCCTCCTAAGCATCATGTTCAAGTGGGAAGACCTAAAAAAGCTAGGAATAAATCATAGACTGAGATAGAAGAAAGCCAGATTGTCAAAAGAAGGAAGTTGACAAGGAAAGGAGGAACCAAAACTTGTAGCAAATGTAAGAACTTGGGACACAACTCAAGGAGCTGCAAAGGGCAGGTTGGTCAGTCTTCCAAAGCTAGAAAGGGTGGAAAGGCTGTTGCAAAGAGGTAAAAGAGGGAACCTGTCAAAAAGTCATCAATGGGTGGAACTGGTAGTTCACAGAAAGCACCTCAAGTTAGCCAATATATGTAGTCTTTGGTTGTAGGTTTATGTTATTATGATATGAACAATGGTCATGTCTTTTGGTTGGATGTTTTAACTTTGGATGTTGTTTTCAGATAAATGTAATGTTTTGGTTGGATGTTTTAATTTGGATGTTAGTTTAAATTATGTTTTAATTTGGATGTTAGTTTAAATTATGTTTTAATTTGGATGTTAGTTTAATAACTGTGTTGATCAGGTTGATAAATTATGTGTTGATTTGAATTGTTGATCAGGTTGACCCATCATGTGTTGATTCTGTTTAATGTGCAGGTTGACCCATTATGTGTTGATTCTATTTAATGTGCAGGTTATTGACCCATTAGGTGTTGATTTGAATTGTTGACCCATTATGTGTTGATTCGAACTGTTGATCAGGTTGACCCATTATGTGTTGATTCTGTTTAATGTGTAGGTTATCGACCCATTATGTGTTGTATTAGATTTTGTGCAGGTTATTTACCATTTTTGACCCAGTATGTGATGATTTAGATTATGTGCAGCCTATTGTCCCATTATGCTTTAGATTATGTCCAGTTTCTGCTTGTTTTATTGTCCATTATTGACTCATTATTAACCCATTGGTGACCATGTTTTATTGACCATATCCAAACTGTATTGGTATTGGCCATTATTGACCCATTATGAATTCACCATTATCAGCATAATGCAACATCTCAAAAACAAAGAAGCTTTTAAACACATACAAAAGCATACAAATTTCATTCACTGAAATCTGATACATTACTTCATACTTGCCCATTACAATATCAGGGGTTACAAAATTAGGTCAATTACTTACACATACACTTCATAAACCAATACAAACTACCACACTACCACAATCATTTCATTTCAAAAGCATATACAACACAAAGAAAATCCAACTAAGACATAGCACAATCCTCAATCTTTTCAGCTGTTTATCCCTTCCCATTGTCAATTGTTCATGATTGTTGATCTTTCTAAGTAATCCAGGTATGATTTCAGTAGCCCGTGCACACATTGGAGGGTCGCACCACCTGACAAACCCACAAGTTGGTCAACAATGGAATCTTCGACCTGGATTTAGTGCAGTCCATGACGTTCGAACTGTTGTTGGAAACCCAAATCTGCAAGTCTGTTATGGTCATAATAGTATAGGGACTTGTAACATAATAATTCATAGTACAGAGGGTCTCTTGTTAGTTTGTAAACTTGTATGTGTACTTAAGAAAAGAAGGTACGTGAATGAAGGCAGCGAATTGATTGAGAAATCTCCTTCCTCTGTGTTCTTCTTCTTTAATCTCTATCGCTCTTATCTTTGATTACCATTTTAATCCATAATAATAGTATCAGAGCCAGGTTTCCTCTGACTTGTGGGTGGTAGTGACACTACAATAGGAATAAATAATAAAAGTTCAAGAATTAGGGCAACAACTGACAGCAACAATCAAAATAACGGCAAGAAACGGGTTCAACAGTTAATTCAGGTGATTCACAACAACTTCCAATAATCAAGAAATTTTCAAACAACATGGAAATGGATTTGGAAAGGATTATGTCAATACGATAAGAAGGAGCGGTTAACGAGTATTGTGTGGAGTTCCAATTTCTATTCGATCAAGTAAAAAATTCTGAAGAAATGTCTGAAGATTATGCAACATATCTCTTCATTTTCGGTCTTAAACCGGAAATCGGTGATGTTCTTATGGGGTATCACAATATAGGCCAAGGTTTAAAGTTGGAACATGCGCTTTTTATGGCTAGATTACGAGAAAGAGCTCTCAGTTCAGATTCACATCCAGAAGAACCATCAAATCTTGAGGTAACCACTTGTACTTTACAGGACAAAAGCGATTTTGTAACTTCTAGTTTTGGTGAAGAAGATTTTGATTCACCATACTCTCCTCAATTTACAAAGTATGAGTATGCACCTAAGGTGTTTGATGAAATGCCCAACAGTTTTAGAAATGTAATTCAAGAAACCATTTATAAAATCATTGATGGGCCTGATCAAATGAATGGGTTGGGGATTATTTCTATGGATGAAATTTTAGAAAGAGAAGAGGATAATGATGTTGGTGAATTAGAGAAGGGAAGAAAAGAAAATTTAAAGGGAATGTTTGGAAATGATATAGGTGAATATTCGGGTGATGATTCAAGGAAGTGTTTAAAGGAAAATAGAAAAGATTATAAAGATAATCAAGGTTATATTGAAAAAGATACCACACTGAAGTTTGTAAGGATCATGAAAGTGTAGTTGAAGATTTATCAGGTCACTTAATGAATGGTGGTCTATCTGGATCCTTTGATTGTATTATAAAGGAAACTGATAAAGAAAATGGTGGTCTTTTTAATGATACACTTGATAATGATCTTCATAAGAGTAAAACTTTGAATCGAAATAAGAGTATTGAAACTGAAATGGCTGATCTAGAAATAAAGAAGAAAAATATTGTTTCTTTGTTTTTGCCTGATGTAACAGTCACGGGTAAAGAAAAAACAGAACTGAAGTCAAAGACAGTTTGGGGGATGGTGGTGTCCAGTCTCTGGTTAGACCATCTAGTGAAAACGGATGAGCATGTGGGAGTCATGGGTTTAGGAAAAGAATTAGGTTCATGGAAAAGGTGGAAGGGATTAACTTGGATAGATACGGGTTTGGGTTTGTAACATGGGTTATAAAGGTGGTGAACGTGAAGATGTTATTCTTGGAATTAGTGAAGGTAACATTCTGGGAACAAGTAGTTTAAGCACAATGAACCAGGACACACTACCAGCAAAGAGGATGTTAGCAGTGAAGATTTTGAATTTCAAAAAAGAATTGAGTACGTACATCAGTAAAATTGGGGCATAGACATCAAGCATGCAGTTGCATGTATTCTTCTTTCACTGGCCTTTTCAATTCAGGTTCACGGCCTCTAGCAGACCAAAGGATTCCTTTCAAATATTGTTATGACATGAGTCTTGATGCACTTTACATGGGTTCCATAAGAGAGTTAAGTTCTGCAATTGATCCACTAGTTTTCAGCCTAATGAACTTGATGTTAAGGTGGGTAATGGGATTGCACTCACAAAAAGCTCAAACAAGGCTGCAAATTATTCCAACAATGAAAAAAGTGGTTGTGGGAATTTTAGAATTTTTCTTTTTTGTTCAATCGTCAGTTGTGAAGATAACTGAAGCAGGGGGCATAATTTATTATGATGGTTCTAGAACCATGCTTACAATTGGTTCTCACCATGAATGTGGATTGTTTGAAAGGGAAGGTATTCATGTGGCTTAGATGGAAATACAGAGTATTGATTGGGAAATACTTGTGGCGTAGATGGAAGGTTAAAATGATGTTTTGCGTTATTCTATATGTCGACTGCTACTATGTTCCAAGTGTGGTTATCCAGGAATTTAAAAGGGTTGCACAGTCTGTCCTATATAAGGATAACACTGCTACTGGAAATAGGTCAGGGGTATCTCATATAGTTACCATGACTAGAAAGGTAGTTTTCATTATTAATTTTGAATCGGCGAGCTCTTGGGAAATTTCTTTGCACACGCTGGATGGCTTAGCTTACTGCATGCCAATGGTAAGACTTTATGATGTGGTTGTCAATTCATGTCTTAAAACTGAATTGCAAAATTCTGCACTTATGACTTTTGATAGAACAACATCAAGCTCAGTTTTGGTAAATGGATTCAGTGGTCATATATCAAGCAATGAAAGTTCCAAACATAGTGGTACCCCGGAAAAAATTAAGTTGGTGCAGAAAATTGAACTCTTGAATCATATACTAAACATTCCTTTGTCAGAAGAAAGAAGACATTCTATCAATGAAGCAAAGGGAGCAAAAGTGATGAATAAAAGAAGGCAATTTATTGCTTTTATATGTTCAATAAAAATGGAGGGTGTAACTGATTCAAAATTGATCAAGGGTCAGATAATGATAATGATGTTGCAGTTAAAAAAAAAACAAGGCGCGGGATAAAGTTGCTACAAATGTGAATTGAAGGTTGGCTTTTTCAAAGCTATTGGTATGGCTCACCATTCAACAAAGCTGCTGTTGGAAGGGAAAGTTCAACAAAAAAGATGGACAATGTTTTGTGTACAAACATCATAACACTTTAATAGTTTTGATAGTACTTTTTTTCCAATTATGATTTTTCAGGACAAAATTTTTTTTAAGGCGGGAGTATTGTTATGGTCATAATAGTATAGGGACTTGTAGCATAATAATGTATAGTACAGGGGGTCTCTTGTTAGTTTGTAAACTTGTATGTGTACTTAAGTAAAGAAGGTACGTGAATGAAGGCAGCGAATTGATTGAGAAATCTCCCTCCTCTGTGTTCTTCTTCTTCTTCTTTAATCTCTAACACTCTTATCTTTGATTACCATTTTAATCCATAACAAATTCATTATCGAGTTCTTCAATTAGGGTTTTGAAATGGAGAAGAAATAAAGAGAGGTGTTTTATAATGGGGGAAGAGTGTTTTAAATAGGCTATGAAAGGATAGAAATACCCCTCACGTGAACTGCACGTGGGGTGAGTTAACAGACCTGGTGGACGCCGTCTGTCATCTGGACTCAAGATGTTAGTTAATTTCAATTTAGGGACGCAAGTAGTTAAAGCTTTCAACTTTGGATTCAAATAGTTAAAACCACTAAAACACAGGGACGCAAATAGTAATTCTCTCTAAAAAATAACTTATATATACTTTTATAAATTTTTTTTGAAAGGTTTATAAAATTTTTATTACTAAAACCTTTTAGTTTGCATGGTCAACTCCAAACACAATGAAGCTATGTATCTCCCACGTGTCATCACTCTCCTAAAAAATGGATCCCATCATCAAACAATGGTCCTCCATCTCCTACTACTTTGCTTCCGTATTTGAATCCCTACAATCCATCTTCTTTATTACATTCCTTTCCATTCCTTCCTTACCCTCTTTCCTTCATCTCTATACTTGCATGCTTCACCCATACATTTTCTTCTACGTCTTTCTTTGTTTCTTTCTTCATCCAATCAATATTTTCAAAAAAAAAAAAAAAAAAATCCACTCTTTGTCTCATTTTCAAGAAATGGTAGACTACAGGTTCAGTTTGTTTAAAATAATGTATTATTCCTCTAGTGTTGGTTGCTTATGGAACAAGGATTAATTTTAAGTGGTGTAACTTATACATAATGGGTTGTCCATGAACTGTTAAAAAAATAAAAAATAAAAACTTTGTGTTTATAAGTTTGCATAAATACTTTATGAAATGATTGATTGAAAAAAAGGTGAAATGGGTCCTGGGACTGATGTATGGCCTCAATGTAACTCATTAGAAAATGGGTATTTAAAGGAATGTATGGAAGATGATGATGAGCCTGAGGATTCGGATAATGTTAATCAACCCAAGGCTGCTAAGCCGCCCAGAAATTATCAGCCTATGCGGCATTGTATTAGCCAGGCGATGCTGGCTGGCGGCTCTGATTCGGTTAGTATGTTTGAGGGACATTTTTTTGTTATTTGATCTAATTTCTTTGCATGATCCTGCATTGACTTGTTATGGATTCATAGAATAGGATTGTTAAAGATAATTGATAAGATAGATATCAGTGCTACACTTGCACTTTGTTTTGGTTATGAAAACAGTATGTTAAAGATAATTTTGTAAGACTGTCCGTTGTGGCTAGATGTGAGCAATGGCTCTATTTTCTCATATTGCGCCATGTCAGCGCCCAGTTGGCAGGGTGATAAAACTGCTGCTCACTCGCCTGATGCTGTTGTGGCTAGAGGTGAGGAGCAGCTTTATCCATTTTTTTTTTATTTTTTTTAGACTTTCTAAATTTGTCAAAATTATATTAATACAAAAATAAACTTAACTAAAAACTAGATTAATGTTTACAATAAACTATAAACAACTCGTCTTTTTTGGACGAGTCGGACGAAGAAAAATTGTTCCATTGCAAAGCCATTTTATAGAGAGTGAAAGAAATTTTTTTTGATGGTTTGTGTGGTGTGGGATTTGAAAATTTAAACTTTGCCAAAAATAAACCATGGCTGCCAACGGTTGCAAGCCAACGGCTGGCTACCTTGACCAGCCAACGGTCATATTTGACTCGCTACCACACGCGAGTGTGGTAGCTTTGGCTGGCTATCGTGACGGCTCACGACCAAGTGTTGTGGATTCAGCTATCCACGTGTATCAAATTGTAGCTCGCGGGCCACAACGGACAGTCTAAGTTGTTTTGGTGGTTTTAGTATTGTTTTTATTGACTAAGGTGTCCCATATTTGAGTGACCCACATTTCTGTTTTTATGAATGAACTTAACATCTTTGTCATTTGGCCATTAATCCCATGTTTTTATGAATGAATTTAAGCGCTAGATCGTTAGACACACGGATATAACTGATCTAGATGTGAAGCACTGCAAACTGCTAGTGTGTAAAGCAGTAACATATATGATTATGTGATTATAATATGATGATGATTATTATCTTTTGGAATTTTTTAATTGTTCTTTATGTTGTTTGTAAAGAGATCAACAAATGAAGGCAGCGGCGTGAAATCACCACAGAACGAGAGATGTGCGTATGTGCCCATCTTTCGCTCTGGAAGTTGTTCAGAAATGGGTCCAAAACCATATATGGAGGACGAATATATTTGTGTAGATGATCTTCGAGAACATTTAGATGCACAACGCGACTACCCTTTTCTTGGAGCTTTTTATGGGGTAACTTAAGTATATTGATCTTAAACCGACTAATTTTTTATTGAAGATGAAGGGTACTAGAGTAGTGCTTGATAATGTATCGAATTCATGTAAAATCGCAGGTGTTTGATGGGCATGGTGGCATTGATGCTGCGTCGTTTACTAAAAGAAACATTCTTGAGTTCATTCTTGAAGACTCTAGCTTTCCAAAGGGGGTGAAGAAAGCCGTAAAAAATGCTTTTGCCAAAGTTGATCATGCACTAGCCGACACTAGATCACTCGATAATTCCTCTGGAACTACAGCATTGACTGCCCTCATATTAGGAAGGTTAGCTACTTCATGCTCCCTAACATGCCCCCCCCCCCCCCCCCCCCCCCCCAAAAAAAAAAGTTCCATATTGGACGTATGCGGGTCATTGTATTTTAGTGATTTATATGGTATGCATAATGACTATGGTTAATGACAGGAATATGTTGATTGCAAATGCTGGGGACTCGAGAGCTGTACTAGGCAAACGAGGAAGAGCAATCGAGCTTTCAACAGACCACAAACCAAGCTGCACATCTGAGAAAATGAGAATCGAAAAGCTTGGAGGTGTGATTTATGACGGCTATCTCAATGGTCAACTGTCTGTAGCGCGTGCACTTGGAGACTGGCACATGAAAGGCCCCAAAGGTTCAGATGGTCCATTGAGTGCCGAACCAGAGCTAGAAGAGGTAACATTATGTGAAGAAGACGAGTTTCTAATAATTGGGTGTGACGGTCTATGGGATGTGATGAGCAGCCAATACGCAGTGACAATAGTAAGGAAGGAACTTATGCTACATAACGATCCAGAAAAGTGCTCTAGACAACTTGTTATGGAGGCTTCAAAGCGCAACAGTTGCGATAATCTCACTGCTGTGGTCATTTGTTTCTCATCCGACCCACCACCGAAGATTGAAATACCCAAAATGAACAGACGCAGGAGCATATCCGTTGAAGGACTAGATGTTCTAAAGGGTGTTTTGGGTGATGTTTGAAAATCGGTTAATATTTCGCTTATCATCACAAAAATGGCCACACTTTTTTTACTTCCAAATTTTGTTGAGTTTCCTATCTCAAGTTTGTACAAAACCTTTAGGTTCATTTTTTTTATATATTTATAATTCATTTAACTCTTTGTTTTTCTGTTATGATGTTACAGGATAATAAGACTTGTAATTTCAGGTTATTAATATCAGATTTTTCCCCCTAATTTTAGCATCTCATGTCTCTTTGTCACTTGTAAAAATGTGTGAACATGCATATTGTTTAAGTTTTATCTGGTTTAACCCCCCCCCCCCCCCCCCCCCCCCCCATTCCACTACCTTTCTTTTACCAATATGCCGACAAGCGACAGCAAACACTAATGATAAAGATCAGATTCATCAAGTATCAACTAGAAGAATTTCTAAGGTCCAAGCCCAATGTAAACACATAAACTGAACTTGACACACTTACCACTTCAAAGATTAAACATTTTATTCAAATTTAAAGATCGAACTTAAGAATAGAATACACCCAACTGCTAGCGCAGACTGTGGACAATGAAGACGAGTGACATGCAGTTGAACAACTCTTATGAGATATAACAAATGTCTCATAAGTAACTAGATAAAGACGATTACGTATATATAAGAAATGAGAATCAAATTAAGATAGAAATGTGTAAAGAGATAACGCAGTTTCCTTATTTTAAAGTCGTTGCATTCCCTCTCGACCTCAAGCCTTGTTATTTAAAAGAGAATGCGCAACAATTCATATAGATGCTCATCACTAGAACTTGAGAGCTATATTGACATTTGTTCACCGAAAAATCGTTGCATTTGGCTTGTCCGGGGGTGTTATAGATTAGAATTCATAGTTTGTTTCAGAATTGTATTAGGCACAACATGGTTTATTGGTAGTGATTTATTTTGTTCACATCCAATTGTGACAACTAAATAAGTTCCTAAATGAAGGATAAGTTCACATGCATATAATTTGGTTAGACATCACCAAAAGATTGGATGAAGCCCTAGAAGCTCTAGATTAGGTATAGGTCATGCCTTGAAAGAGGCACTTTTAGAATTTTATAGAAATTTTGTCTAATCCCTAGTTGCTAAACCTCATGGACATACTATGATCGGTACAAAGTTAGTCTACTGGAACGAGATGGATGGGGAAGGGAGGGTTATTTTAAATAGGTCTAGGTAAGAAGTATTGGAATGTATATCTGTTAAAATAGTGTATATGATATGGTTAATTCATATGTTTCAGTTGGGTTGTTATTATTGGACATATAACTAAGCCCAATAATAATGTTAGCCCAATATTGATAATAGTCCAGCTAGTTCAGCTGGCCTTCCTCTTGTTGACCTGGTTCATTGTTTACATGGTTCATTTGTTGTTATTATTGTTTCGAGAATACTGATCCAACGGTTGAGATTATACAGGTTGTTATTATATGGATGGCTGAGATGTGTTTGGTTGTTCGAGATTGGATCCTTCTGGAGACTCATATAAATACTCTCATCTCTCTCTCTTCAACATACAGTCTCTCATTTTATTTCCTTTCGTCTTGTTTAGGTCTTCTCTGTACGATTAGGGTTTTGTATTCATCTCTGTATTCGTCTAGTATTGTCTGTAAGTGTTTGGTTTATTTCTTTTGTATTCATTGTTGGTATCAACTGATATATCATCAGTTGATCCCACAAACACTGTATTGATCATCTGATCGTTTGAGTTCTATATTTGTAGAACTCTTTGGGTAACAGGGGGGTAACACTTTTGGGTTGGTTTAATAAGATTTTGTCACCTGTTTTGTCGCTATATTCTCTGTTATGGTTGTGTTGTTCTTGTGTTGTGTTTGATACGATTTAGTTAGTATTACAAAAGTTTACATGGTATCAGAGCCATAGGCTCCTGATATTTTGTGTTTTTTTCTTTTTCCGCTGTGTTCTGTCTTGTTTAGGGTTAGATCTGTTAGAGATCTAACTTTGGTGTATAGATCTGGTAAAAGTTGTTTTATCAGATCTGATATCAAGGATCTCATCTTCTTTATAGGTGTTGGTTCTTGATATTATTGATAATAGATCTTATCTAACAAATAGATCTGGTCTATTATCTCTGGTTTAGTCTTTGTCTGTCTAGTTCTAGGGTTTGTTCGATCTTGGGAGCTGCTTGCTTGCTGAGGAGTCGTTTGGAGGATTTTGGAGTTTGTAAAATAGCTTCAATTGCTCCCACTTCTCTATACCCTAAGTGAAGGTATAGGCTGTGGGATAGGAGAAACCTTAACTTGGGTCACCCCCTCGGTGAGATTGTTCCTTCTCTCTGTGTGTAGTTAAGTGTTTAGTCTGTCTTAGTTGCTATCTGTATTGTCTTGATTGTCTTAGTTGATTATCTGTATTGTCTTGCTTGTTTTCTCTGAGTTGACTGTCTATTTCTTGTTGTCTTATCTTGTTTGATTTCTGTCTACTTATATATATATATATATATATATATATATATATAATTAGTTAATAAAAGAGCTCCTGAGTTAAGAACTGGGTGGGCACCTTGAGTGATGAACCCACCATCTGTACACTGACTCAGCTTCGCTCTTCTAGGGTTTTCTTTTTTTATATTTCTCTTCTTTATTGTTTGTCTTGTCTCTGTCTTGTTTGTTTTCTGTGCTCTGTTTGTTTTTATCTGTCTTGAAATATGGGTGATGTTGTTAATTCTCCTGCTGGAGGAGGTGATGGACCTCCACCAGGAACCCTAATCAGTAAATTGGATGTTAGTGACCCTCTATATCTCCACCCTAGTGACACAAGTAGTTTGTCTATAATTAGCATCAAGTTAAAGGGTACAGAAAACTATTCTGTCTGGTCTAAATCAATGAAAATTGCATTAGATGCTAAAAATAAATATGGATTCATTGATGGAAGTTGTGTTAGGTCTACTGATGATGATGTTCTAGGGAAACAGTGGGATAGATGTAATTCTGTGGTTATGTCTTGGTTATTAAATTCTGTGAGTGAGGAATTATATCTTGGTCAAGTTTTTTCTCAACTTGCTAGGGATGTTTGGATTGATCTAAAAGAAACTTATGATAAAGTAGATGGTTCAATTGTTTTTAATCTACATCAAAAAATTAATTCCTTAGCTCAAAATGGTAGTACTGTTTCTGAATATTATCACAAACTTAACACAATGTGGAAACAATTTGATTCTATTGTTCAATTACCTGCCTGTAGTTGTCAAGCCTCTAAAGAGTTTAATGATTTCAATGCATTGATTAAGTTAATGCAGTTTCTTATGGGGCTTGATGACATTTATCAACCTGTTAGAACTAGTTTGTTAACTAGGGATCCATTACCTTCTGTGAAAACTGCTTTTTCTATAATATCTAGAGAAGAGTCACATAGAGGGACATCTAGTGGGTCAAAAGGAACAAATGTGTCTTTTGCAACTAGTTCAAACCAATTTCAAAAAAGGGATAATAGGGGACCCAACCCTAATCTAAAGTGTACCCACTGTAACAGGCTGGGGCACACTGTAGATAGGTGTTATGAGTTAGTTGGGTACCCTCAAGGTTTTCAAGGGTCAAGAAAGAAAGGGGTGGGTCAATTCAATAGATCAAATAGTTCTAATAATTCCACAAATAAAAAGGCTAATGTGTCTAGTAACAATGTGTCTTCTTCTACTACTGTCTTGCCTTTTACTAGTGAACAGATAACAAAGCTAATGGGTTTGATTAGTGAAAAACCATCAAGTGATGCCCAATGTTCCAATGTGGGAGGTAAGAGTTGTAGTGTGTCTGGTTTTTCTAGTATGTCTGTTTTAACTAGACTGTCAAAAGTGTTTAAAAATTTTTCAAGTTGTTCTAATATGGTTAAGTTTGCCCTTAGAGTTGGGTGGATAATGGACTCTGGGGCAAATCAACATATGGTTAGTAATGATGAAAACATGATAAACTGTGTTGATGTGTCACAATACAATTTATTAGTTAAACATCCTAATGGCACTAGTGCCAAGGTTTCAAAAATAGGAGACATAAAATTGGCTAATGGTGTTATATTACATGATGTCTTTTATATACCTGATTACTGTGTTAATCTAGTGTCTGTTCAAAAGTTAGCCAGAGACAATAAACTTAGTGTTTTATTTGATGAGAGTGCCTGTTATGTCCAGGATTCCAAGGACAAGAAAATCCTGGTGACTGGTAGAGAGTATGATGGTCTTTATCTTGTTGGTAACAATGTGAGTATGAGTAATATGTGTTTTAATAGTGTGTCTGATAGGGGTCTTTGGCATAGTAGAATGGGGCACCCTTCGGATCAGGTTCTAGCTGTGTTAAAGGAGAAGTTAGGTCTAAATTTTAGTGAGTCTGAACCCTGTGAAGTATGTCATAAATCTAAACAGGTTAGAGTTCCATTCCCTTTGAGTGAACATAAGACTAAGTGTCTAGGAGATGTTGTACACCTAGATGTTTGGGGTCCTTACAGAGTCACTAGTAAAGAAGGGTACAGATACTTCTTAACTGTTGTAGATGACTACACAAGGTCTGTGTGGTGTTATTTACTAAATAATAAAGGTGAGGTGTTTGAAAATATACATAGTTTCTTTGAACTTCTTAAAACACAGTTTAATAAAACAGTGAAGGTGTTTAGAAGTGATAATGGGACTGAATTTATAAATCACCAAATGTCTATTTTTTGTAAAAATAATGGTATAATCCATCAAACTTCATGTGTTCATACACCACAACAAAATGGTGTAGTTGAACGAAAACATAGGCATCTCCTTAACATAGCTAGAGCTCTACTGTTCCAAAGTGGAGTTCCCTTGTCTTATTGGTCTGAATGTATTCTAACAGCTGCTTACTTAATTAACAGGACTCCCTCGTCTGTCTTAAATGGTAAAAGTCCCTATGAAATGATGTATGGGTTCCCCCCCATTTTAGAACATCTTAGAAACTTTGGTTGCTTATGTTTTAAAACTGTTTTAAATGAGAAAGATAAACTTTGTAGTCGTGCTGATAAGTGTGTCCTTATTGGTTATTCAAGTTTTAAAAAGGGATATAAATTGTTAAGTTTAGAAACTAAACAAATTGATTTTTCCAGAGATGTAAAGTTTTATGAGGAAATTTATCCTTTTAAAACCAATGTTAAAACTGATATTAAAACTGATTTAAATCATTTGAATTTTTTTGATAACATTGATCAGCACAACTCTGAAGTTTCTAAAGGTGTTAGTAATAATAATAATAATGATAATATTCCCAATGATGAAGGGGGAACCACTACTGCTCATGAACACACTCCTGGTTTGAACTCATATGACCCTTCCAGGGCTGCCAGGAGGGTAGATCACACTGGTGATCAGCAGTATGGTAGCACAGGATCTAGGGGGAATGAGTCACCAGTTGAGGGTAGTTCAACTGATGAGAGTACTAACCCTGAGGGAAATAACCTACAATCTATTAGAAGGTCTTCTAGGGAGTCTGCCTTGCCCAAAAGGTTTGATGAATATATGGTAGAGGGCAAGGTAAAATATGGGGTAGAAAGAGTTGTAAATTACTCAAATCTGTCTTTTGAAAATAAGTGTTTCATTTCTAGTTTAAACAAAATAGTAGAACCTGTCAGCTATTCACAAGCTTCAACTGATCCTAGATGGGTTGAAGCTATGAATGCTGAAATGGAAGCTTTGTATAGGAATCAAACCTGGACTTTGTGTGACCTTCCAAAGGGTAGAAAACCCATTGGGTGTAAATGGGTCTACAAAGTCAAATACAAAGCAAATGGGGAGGTTGAAAGGTTCAAAGCCAGACTGGTTGCCAAAGGATACAACCAGAGGGAAGGCTTGGACTTTGGTGAGACCTTCTCACCTGTGGTTAAGATGGTCACTGTTAGAGTGATCATCAGTCTTGCTGTCCAAAACAATTGGCCCCTTTACCAGTTAGACATTAATAATGCCTTCCTGTATGGGTCAATTGATGAGGATGTCTATATGTGTCTACCTGAAGGGTATCATTCAAAAGATGATACTCAAGTCTGTAAGTTGGTTAAGTCCTTATATGGGTTAAAACAAGCACCCAGAAAGTGGAATGAGAAGTTGACCAATGTTCTGTTAGAAATAGGTTTTGTTCAGAGTATATGTGATTACTCAATGTTTGTTAAGTCTAAAGATAATGTCTTTATTGTTCTATTAGTATATGTGGATGATATTGTTTTGACTGGAAATGATATGTCTGAAATTACTAACATAAAGAGCATGCTAAGTAGTAATTTTCAGATCAAAGATCTTGGAAAGTTAAAGTACTTTCTTGGTCTTGAAGTCTTGTATGAAAATTCCGGTATATGTCTTAGTCAGAGAAAGTATTGTTTAGAATTGCTTAATGAATTTGGATACTTGGGATGTAAACCAGTATCCACTCCAATTGAGCAAAATTATTGTATAACTGTTAAGAATGAGAAAGCCAATAAAGTTCTTGAAAACATCAGTGGTTTTCAGAAACTAATTGGAAAGCTCATATACTTGTCCCTAAGTAGACCAGATATAAGTTATACTGTTCAGTATTTGAGTCAGTTTATGCATAAGCCTACGTCAGGTCACTTAAGAGTAGCTTTGAGACTACTCAGATACCTAAAACTATCTCCTGGAAAGGGGATTATGTTTAGGAAAGGTGACAATTTTGATTTGCAGGCTTATGTAGACTCGGACTGGGCAAAATGTATTGTTTCCAGAAAGTCTATAACTGGCTTTTGTGTTTTCCTGGGAAACAATCTTGTTTCCTGGAAAAGCAAGAAGCAAAGCACAGTTTCTCGATCTACAGCCGAAGCTGAGTATCGAGCAATGTGCTCAGCTTCTTGTGAGTTAATCTGGTTAAAGAATTTACTTGGGGAGTTGAATGTTAAGTGTGGTTTGCCTATAACTTTATACTGTGATAGCAAGGCAGCAATATCTATTGCTGCTAATCCAGTATTCCATGAGCGAACCAAACACTTTGAGATTGATCTACACTTCTTAAGAGAAAAGATCTCTGAGGGAGTTATAAGTACCGAAAAAATTGGGTCAACAGAACAAACTGCTGACATTTTTACTAAAGGTTTGGGAAGTGTTCAACATAATTATCTTTGTGAAAAGTTGGGTATGTTTGACGTGTTTAAACATATGAATTAAGGGGGAATGTTAAAATAGTGTATATGATATGGTTAATTCATATGTTTCAGTTGGGTTGTTATTATTGGACATATAACTAAGCCCAATAATAATGTTAGCCCAATATTGATAATAGTCCAGCTAGTTCAGCTGGCCTTCCTCTTGTTGACCTGGTTCATTGTTTACATGGTTCATTTGTTGTTATTATTGTTTCGAGAATACTGATCCAACGGTTGAGATTATACAGGTTGTTATTATATGGATGGCTGAGATGTGTTTGGTTGTTCGAGATTGGATCCTTCTGGAGACTCATATAAATACTCTCATCTCTCTCTCTTCAACATACAGTCTCTCATTTTATTTCCTTTCGTCTTGTTTAGGTCTTCTCTGTACGATTAGGGTTTTGTATTCATCTCTGTATTCGTCTAGTATTGTCTGTAAGTGTTTGGTTTATTTCTTTTGTATTCATTGTTGGTATCAACTGATATATCATCAGTTGATCCCACAAACACTGTATTGATCATCTGATCGTTTGAGTTCTATATTTGTAGAACTCTTTGGGTAACAGGGGGGTAACACTTTTGGGTTGGTTTAATAAGATTTTGTCACCTGTTTTGTCGCTATATTCTCTGTTATGGTTGTGTTGTTCTTGTGTTGTGTTTGATACGATTTAGTTAGTATTACAAAAGTTTACAATATCATATTAGGGTTTCGAGTATTGAGCCTACGTTTGCTTGTAATGTCTATGATAAGAATTTTGCACCTGTCGCGAGATTGGAAATAATCAAAATCTTTCTTGCCTTTGTGCATAGAGACTTTAATGTCTACAAAGTTGAATGTCAATAATGCTTTCTAAATGGTGTGCTTCGGAATAAGGCTATGTGAAGCAACCTCCATAACATGTCAGTAGGTTGGACATGGCTATGTATGCTTTGATACCAGCATAAAGGAAAAGGTATGGTACGATACTCTTTCCACTTATTTACTGGAAACAAACACGAAGGGTGCAACAATGTATGTAAACAAATTTGCATTTAGTTGAAATTATAGCACCTGACCCCTCTTTTTTAACTATAAAATAGCATTGGGCATTTCTTGTGAACCTCGTATCTCCATTGGTCACGGCTAATATAGAATTCGTCTTGGGTGTTACAAACCCCCCCCCCCCCCCCACACACACAAATTATTCTCAATAAAGTTTGCCCCTCAAGTAAGGATGCGGGCGATTCACCGAAGTGTCTTACAAAACACTCATGATACACATTGTCTTCGATGAGTTTGTTCAACCAACCTAAGTGGCACACGAGTGGCTTTAATACCACTTGTAACACTCGTATGCAAAATAATATTGCACACTTTACCCGAGTGAAAACTTATTAGGAGGTACTTAAGACATCATGGACTATTCTAACTCAATATATATGAGGTCAAACATTTCTTATGAACTCTGTATCTCTCTTGTCCACTAGGATTTGCTAATGGTGTTAATGATAATCATCGTAAATCTGCATTTGAAGAACTATTTGTTTCTCATTTTAAACAATGTTAAGTTACGTATGACTTTATACATTTGACAAAAACATTAATGATTCATACATGAACTGTTAAAATCTACAATTTAATAGCAAGTTCTATCATGAGGCCTAACTGATGTATACTCTTCTTGTTGAAAGGTTGTTTATGTTGGGGAATTTTGCAATCAAGGAACAATAGCCTAGATAGTCTAAGAGTTATGTAAACAATTTTATATTGAAACTATTTGATGGTCCATTCGAATGATATAACTAGATAAAACTCAGACTTTGATCTGTAAGAACCTAGTACATAATATGTGTGTATGATTTCGTGAACCAGTGTGAAGTCTTGAGAATGTGATCATTGATCGTGCTTTAGGACAGACCAAATGCTCCTATTTATAGGAATCAGAACTATCATTGGTGGTTAATTAACCGTCTCAAAACTACACTCGGAAGTTATTTAACCTTCACATAATAACTAGTGTTGGTAGTTAATTAACAACCACACCATAACTGCCATTGGTAGTTAATTAACCGCCACACCATAACCACCATTGGTAGTTAATTAACCACCGGTGGGTCTGTGTCGTTTTTTCAGTGATCTTCTCTCACTTAATCTATCAGAACTTTTAATTAACACAATTTAATAGTCTCCATCAAATGTGCACTCCGCACCTCGTAACTTGTATCAATGTACATTTCAATTTCTCATTTGATCTTAAATGAATCCCAATTACTCAAAATAGCCGATGACGGTACTAAAATCACCAATAGTTTAGAAGATATGATAAATGTAGCGGAGGGACTGAAGCTGAATGGTTGAAAAGCTAAAGGATTGTGCATTATGATATATGGAAGCTAAGGGGTTTAAGGTGTATGTTTTGGAAGTTCAGGGGTTTAAGGTGTATGTTTTGGAAGTTCAGGGGTTTAAGGTGTATGTTTTGGAAGTTCAGGGGCTGATTTTGACAAGTTAGGGTTTGTGAGTCATGTTATATACTCTTGTCATATATCTTGAGGTACTTTGACATGAACCTGTTTTAAGCCATTTCGTCAAACACAAACGATATAAAAACATTTTAGGCATACAATTAGAGAATGGGAAATCATAGAAATTAACATTGATTTTCAACACTAAGATGCCCTCGTACAACATCCATCATTAATGTCCAATATAAAACAAGTGGTAATCAATGGTCCAACAAATCCCAAACAAGCTGATCCACCCATTGAATGAAAATCAAACAATAAAAGTGGTTTGAAGACTTCAACCAAAGAAACAAAAGTGCAGATTTTGTGTTTATCATGTATATGCACTGTTATGATCATATACAAACAGTTTGGTTGGCGCAACGAGTATGAAACACTAAAGTATGCTTACTAAAAACTAAATTAGAGTAATTATTTATCACGGCGTAATAACTATTACAATACTAACAAAACTGAAATAGCGTAATTATGTTTTTTTAACGGCAAGTGGTGCAGCCAGTGGAGCTCCGACTAACACTTTGGGCCGGCCTGTACTGATTACCCATCTCACCTGCATTGGGGATCTCCCCAGGTGGAACCCCCACATGTGGTAAATATGGCTCAGACCGGAATCGAACACTCAACCTCCACATGACCTCTGCTCTAGCTCCCCCCTGTTACACCAACTGGGCTAGGCTTTATTGGTCAGCGTATTTATGCTACTTAAAAAATTGTAGCGTGATAAATAATCACTCTACTTCAATTTTTAGTAGCATAATTACTCTAGCATATCACGCATTAAAATCTATATGTATCGTATCCCACCCCTCTATATACATATAAAACTCAATTATTGTTCGATGGTTGACTTTTACACTCCTAATTGTCATAATAGGTTAATAACTACATAACAAACGTGTAAAAAAACTTATTGTCATGATCTATAAAAACAACCTTAAACCAGACCATCAATCATCAACAAGTTATATAAAGCACCAATATAAACCATAAAAAACCAACACACTTATCTACTTACACAAGATCGAAATCAAGAACATCATCAACCGTAGGTATCGCTAAACTTATTTTTGATCCACTTAAAGCTGTTCCTTAAAGAAGACTTGAGTTTGCCTTCCACAGTATACATGTTATATGAAGCCACTCTTTTCCTTCTTTTCGCTTCGGGATTCTCTCGCTCTCCTGGCCCGTTGAAGCTAAACGATTTATCACGATCCTCAAACGCGAACCGCGCCTCGACATATGGTGTCGAGTAATTCGGAAACGATTTACTTTTCTCCATTATCAAATAAACTCTCCAAGAGGTAGCTAGATACTAGATACCTTAACTCAAAGCTAAATGTGTATGGATGGTTTGTTTGTGTGTGACTTTATATATAGCCCACTAAATTGTGGCATTGCTTTAACATTAGAACTGAAATAAAGGTTTACATATTTTTTTAAATTCATGTGCACGTATTTAATTGAGTGTTGTTGTGGTGGGGGCTAATATAATTAGTATTTGCAATTTTAGAAGATTAAATATTTTGGTATGATGATTTTATATATTTTTTTAAGCTTGACAATTGTAGACTAATAATTATATCAACTTTGAAATATTCATGAAAACTGATTAACAAGAATAATTAAAGTTATCATAGAAAAATAAACTAAATGAATTGGATACGTCACTTGTTAGAAACTAAACAAATTGATTAAAGTGGATAACTAAAAGATTTAAATAATAAATAAGACAATGACTTGTTAACTTAAAGTAGTTACATTAATAAGTAAGATATTTAGATAATTGTAAATACAAGACAAGTTGAATAAATCTTATATGAAATGATTAGTAAAAGAAATTGAACTTACAAAAAAGTACGTATTTCACAACCACTACGTGTTAGTGTACCATTTCCATAGATTTTGTTTAAGCTATTTTTTGCCTGCTATAGATTATGTGGACACATAGATTTAATTCTATAGAAATCACTTAAGGTATGAATTTCTCGTCCCACTTCTTATATTTTCAGTTTTCATATCTCAGTCAGTGTATAATCTTTTGCATCACTATAGATCTCATAGATCTTACATGTAGTAGTTAATATAATGTCATTTACATCATATAACAAGACATGTTTTATCTTGTGTCCTACCTAGATATAGTACCACCATATCCTAGATTCTAAGCAACTCTCAAATCAAAATAAAGGAACAAGATAAACAACCATACAATTATATTAGTACTAAGTCATATAATCATTAGGTCCACAAAGTTAATTAATAGAGAGTCGGCCAACAAATTGCAATAACAAACAATGATAAAAAATTTAATATCAAACAAATGATTAAACAATTCATTCCATCATATATGATTTTGGTGATTTTTTTTGTTGTTTTAGTAGAAAAACAAACAATTTTTGTGCAATTGGTAGATGTCAAAAACAAAATTGGGTTTATAGTGTTACTGCAAATCTAAGATTGCGGTATTAGTCTATGTGTCAACTGAGTTGACTTCTGGTGCATCGTTGGCATAAACATGTAGGATATACCCGGAATCTGAGATTGCGGGTTTAATTATAAAAATCCAATACACAATCTAAGATTGCGGTTCTCTGTGCAAGAATAGTGTAAAAGTTTGCCACATATGATAGACCCACACTCTGAGACTGCAGGTATAGCCAACTCATCGTCCCTTTCCAACTAAGCTCGCCACCTCCCCGTACCACGTCGTCGGTCATTTGCCACATATGATACACCATTTTCACAAAACGTTTTCTGACATCTACCAATTACACAATAATTGTTTGTTTTTCTACTTAAATTGCAAAAAAAAAAATCTGATTTTGGTTTAGAGAATATAAATGCTTTCAAACAAATATATTAGTGATGAAGGTTGAAATATTAGAAGCATTAACTATATAGACACTAAAGAAAACAAGTGAAGGGGCCACGGTATGGCATGGGTCATGAAGTGACTTTGATTTTGAGAAGGACGGACCAAAGATAATGGTTGTATGCTATCATGATTTGGACTCCATTATTGACATTACCTTTTATCTAATTTATTTGACTTTTTTTTTATAAAAAAGATTCGTGGATAAGTTCACGACTAAAACCATAAATTCAGGTAACTATATTAAAAGCATGGTTTTTAGAAGCATAACTCTCGATCGGATTGAAAATTAGGTACATAATCATCTTGAGTGAGTTTATTGAATCACCCTCGTATGAACTAGATGGTTACTGATCAGATCAGTTGAACACAGATTGAAAATCGGGTACATAATCATCTTGAGTGAGTTTATTTGAACCACCCTTGTATGAACTAGATGGTTACTGATCAGATCGGTTGAACACGGATTGAAAACGGGTACATAATCATCTTGAGTGAGTTTATTTGAACCACCTTCGTATGAACTAGATGGTTACCGATCAGATCGGTTGAACAAGCAAACTGGTCAAACAAGATTTGATTTTTTTTGTTCTTTAAAGTTCCATTTATTAACTTATTTACTATAACATGTTCTATTGATCAATATTACAAGTCTAATCGAAAATCTACTTTCATCTTTTTCCAACAGTTAATTTATCTATATGTTCATTTTACCCAAGATTTAAACTTGAATGGTTTTTTAAAAAGGCTTTGTCTTAAGATTTAAACTTGAATCGTTCTTTAAAAAAGCTTTGTCTTTTACCACTAAGCTACAACCCAAATGACATTGTGTCATCTTGTTCATAAAACCCTCCTGACAAATAAACAAATAAAATGAATGATTCGATACCTGTTATTTGAACATTGATTAAAAGTAAGTGGTAGCATGCCAAATTTGTCGACGGTGGAGCAGGGTTGGACATAATTTGTGTCTCCTATATTCTAAACTTTAACTATTATTTTTGGGGTTGTGGATTCATACACCCATGCTTTAGGATTCACACACCTTGGCCCACACTTATCACCAATAGAAAGCTGACATATACCCAGAATGTGATGTCATACACCCTAAATATGATGTCACGGGGTGTATGAATCCTAAAACCCATTATTTTTTCCTAAAAGTTATCATTTATTTATTTTCTTTTTTTTTTCCTGTATCTTTTTAATTTACTGCTAAAAAATGGCAATTATGTAACACACATATTGTCAATAGATACAACCGAGTAACATTTATATTCATCCTCAAGAGTTGTACTTTGTTCTGAAATTTAGGTTTTAAGTTTTGGGAAACTTATAATTGATTAGGGGACCAATAGTGGTTGAACACCCAGAGCAGTTTGTGTTATTTAAAATAGTTAGTTGAGAATTAAATGATTGGTTTAGTGAGCCCACCATCATCAACAACCAACCCATGCTAATAGTGGTTTCATTTCAAAGATTAATATAACATATAGAGTTAATTATCACTTAATTTCTGTCATCTTTTTGTTTTCTTATCTTATATAGACATGTAACTTTAACTTTGTCACCAAAAAAACTGCTAAACTATCAGTTTTCCTGTTTTTGTTATTAACGAGTTTACACTACCCGCGCGTTGCAGCGGGATGTTTGATTATTAAAATGTTTAGTAAATTAACTTAAAAAAACAAAGATAAATTAGGTTTTAAAATATTATATGTTTTTCATTTTTCACAACATACAAAAATAATAGGTTTAAAAAAAAATCAGGCATAATCATGAAGTCATACATATTCTACCAATAATTACATAACTCTTTTTTGTTTACTACACAGGTTAATACATACGACATGTGTGTTAGTACATAAACTTTATACATGAAGTATTGTGACTACTTAAGTATTAATATACATAAAATTCATCGTATTTCTACGAAATCATAAATTTTAATTATGTCTTTTTATTTTCTAATTTTTAACTAAAGTGAACTCATTACAAAGGAGAAAAATATTACATAGCAGTATGATCGGAAAAATTAAATAGTACTCCCTCCGTCCCAATTTAAATATCCCATGTCTAAAAAGACATTTTTTAAGAAATCTTTTGTTTGTATGTGGTAAAATGACAATAATATCATCAAAAGTGGTGATTGTGTTTTGTCTTTTATGGGCAAAACTGAAAATTATATTTCTATCTTTGGAAAAAGACATTTAATTTGGGACAAACAAAAAATGAAAGAAGAACATTTAAATTGGTAGTACAAATCTACCAACCATTTAAAAGAATGCACATAGTTTAAATGATTCGGTAGATTGAGATTTTGGCTCCAATGTTTATTGGTAAATAATCTATAAATATAAATAAATATAAATATAAATATATTTATCAATTGTTTCTTTTTTTAAATCCAGTAATAATATATGTGATATAAACTTGATAAATTATCCACAATAAAAAACAAAACTATGGAATATATCCTCTCTCTACCTGGATATCACCGCTAAACTCCTTCACCCTCTTCGAACTCTCCATCCTTCTATGTAGAACCTTTGCACCGATCGCCGTTTTAAGCATTGATCGCCCACAATGCATCCCAAACCCCCCTACAACACTATTTAATTCATTGATTGGGTTAAACTCCAACGGTGGGGGTTATATAGGGTGTAAAACTGTTTTCAATCGACAGGCGATTTGACGGTTGAAGGAGATGGGGCGTTTTAGTTTTAACTGTAAATTGATGACGGTACGAATGGTGTTCAATTACCGTTAACTTGCGTTTTGTAAGAAGTGGTTATTGAGTAATGTTAGTCTTTGTAGATGCAATGGTTGGCCGGAAAAACTAAACGTAAAACGAATTTTGTAGACTAAAAGAAAAGAAGGCATTAAAAGGAACTTAAAGTTGTTGATGAAGAGAAAGAGGTGGTGATTAACGGTGGTGGAAACCGAAGCGGTGGGTCTTGGAGTTGCGACGTAAACCGGTGGCGGAAGCGGTCGTGGTGAACATTAAGTGAGAATCGTTAAGCGTCCCGTTGGTGGAAGCGGTTACGTTAACGGCGGTGATGAACGTTAGGCGAGATTCGTTAAGTTGATATTTGTATAATTATATAATCTTTCATTCGGTGGTGTTATCATTGTTATTGTTATTATTATTAGAGCTTACTAAAATAACATGTTAAATCAGAATCGATATTCAAGACCAAAAACTTTTTATTGATTCTTGAAGACACTATTAAAAACAAGAAAACATGACCCCTATTTATACTAGTTCAATAAACCAACCTTAACCTATTCAACTTAGGAAAGATAAAACTAAAACAATTAAACTAGACTTATCTAAACAAACTAGATAATGATCAAACATAAATAAATACTAGATAATTCAAATAATAATTAAACAAACTTAATCATTGTTGCTACAACAAATAACTGCCTAACGTTGGTTCTGAGTCACAGGAAGGTTCAGGGGTTCAAGGGTTCCACTCTGCCTAACGCAGGTCGTGGTGTCCTTCTACGTTGCAAACGTAGAAGGAGGTTCAAGGTAATTTTGTTGTTGTAAATGCTTTAGATTTCTGGTTTGAGATGTACTCGAAACCAGAAGTGGGTGTTCTTGAGATCCGAGTGAAGAGAAGTATTCTCTCCACGTGCAAAGACCAAAAGAATGAGAAGATTAGAGTGTGAGTGATGTGTGTTGGGTGTGTTCAGATCTGTGTAATCAGCTCTGATTTATAGAGAAAAGGATTCTCTATTAGAGGAAAGCATCTCACCTTGGACCTTGTTGCAACAAAAGGACAATCCACTAATAGCCGGTGGTGGCTATTGACCTGCGGTCTGTTATGTGTTGTTACTCCATCAGCAACTGGTTGTGTTGCTCGATGAAAAGGTGATAGGACAAGTCATCTCTTTGACTTAGGATACTTCTGGCTTTTGAACCGTTGTAGGTTTCAACCCTTTAAGCACTGTTCTGTGATGTCGTTTATTCTTTTTGCTTTAAGCTACCCACGTCATCAGCCCCCCAAGTCAGAAGGTTTGGTGGCGTAGCTAGAAAGCTTCTGACTGTTAGCTTAGTTTAGTATTTGCTTGAAGGGTTCGATGGTTCGCTGTGTTTTGGGCGGTTATTACTTAGCAGTTTTAATTGTGATTAGACTGCTGATGTGACATGTGACAGTCGTACAGCTGTTTTTACTGCATGTCATAATTGCAGTTTTTTGAATATAATAACCGTTTCTTTCTTCTTTCTTAACCTTTTTAAATTTGTCATTTGTTACTTTACTCTTTTCTTTCTTCAACATCTCCTCTCAACCGTTCATCCGATTTAGGGTTTCGTTGCTCCGATCAAAGCAGGTTTGTCTTTCTCCCTTTTTGTTTGTTTTCTGATCATCCTTTGAAGCACTATGGGCGCTAAAAAGGACATGGCCATCACTGTTTCCTCCCTTTCTCAAAAGGAGGTGGAATCGTTTTGTGCTGAATGGGATATAGACGTATCGTTTAATCCCGTTGCTCCTGGTAAGAAGCTTGCTGTGTCTGACTGTCCTTCTGGGTCTATTGTTCTGTATTGTCGGCATTTCGAGTTCTCAAACCTTCGTCATCCATTCTCTATGTTTTTGTTGAATGTTCTCGAGTACTATAGGGTTTCTCTTGGTCAGATCCATCCTCATGGTGTTGGCCGTATTCTGCACTTTGAATGTCTGTGTAGAGCGTTAGGGTATGATCCTACTTTGTTAATGTTCAAGCGATTCTTTCGTCTTGCTAAGAATGGTGATTGGTTCACCTTCGAGGGATCATCAGTAGAAACTAACCTTCTTTCCTCCCATGTTACAATTGTTGGGCAATGGAAAACTAGGTTCTTTTGGGTTTCTGACTCTATTTTTCCCTAT
This sequence comes from Ambrosia artemisiifolia, assembly GCA_032199755.1. Lineage (NCBI taxonomy): Eukaryota > Viridiplantae > Streptophyta > Magnoliopsida > Asterales > Asteraceae > Ambrosia > Ambrosia artemisiifolia. The sequence goes on along the minus strand of CM063526.1, from coordinate 34,755,461 downwards.
AAACCTGTGTGGAGACATCCTGAGGCCATTCTTAATGAAGGGGAGCCTTCGGAGTTTGAGTTAGATCATAACTTTCTGACAGCTCTTAGAGCATGTCCTTCAAGGCTTCGTCCGTTTGGTGAGCCTTTCTTAGTTTTGTCTGGTATTAGCACCCGTTGGGACAAACCGGGTAGAGATCCTGTAGTGATGAAGGATGATCAGGGTATGAATCTTTTGCTTATTGTTGATTTCTTTCTTTTTGGCTTCTTTCCTTATGTGTTCTGTTTTCTTTTGTTGTAGTTATGTCGGCTCTTGACTTTATTAAAGGAGATGATGCTTCGGGGGTTGTCTTCAAAGATGCTGAAGCAGTGCAGGGTGAGGATGCTTTGACTAAGTATGAGAAGGGAAGGTATGATGGGACCAACTATGTTGTTGTCCCTAATGTGAAGAGTTTTGCTAAGGTCAGTTCTTCAAAGGCTTCAACTAGGAGATCTAGCAGACGTCTTTTGAAGGCTGCTAAGTCTGCTGATGCATCTGAAGCGGTGACTGTTAGTGATGACATTGAAGAGTCAGAGGAGGAGAAAGATCAGGCTGTGGATGATACTGTTGTTGATGTGGTTGTTAAGAAGAGCAAGGGTAAGAAGACGAAGGGTAATGAGGGCTCAACGAGCTTTGATGAGGAAGGGTTGTATGTTCCTGGTTGGAACGTGAAGCCTAGTGATAGTTTTAAGTCTTCAGCGGTTTGTGAGGAGGTGTTGGCACATTTTGCCACCCCTGGTGCCAAGGCTTGCTTGGAGGGATTGGATGATGATGCCTTATTGGCGAAAATGATGGTTAGTACCTGTAATCTGGCTGCTATGTTGCCGGAGGGGATTAGCAGGTTCAGGAAGGTGATGGGTGAATATAGTGAGTTTGCTAAGAAGAAGAAAGAAATGAAGCAATCTATTGCAGCCATGAAGAAAGATGCTGAGGAATATGCTGCAAAGGAGGTCACTTTGATTACTCTGATTGATGAATTGAAAAGAGGGCATGAAGCTGAAATGGCAAAGCATGAGGCTGCTAGACTTCAAGTGGAAGCGGATCGGTTGGCTTTGGAAGCAGAGAAGAAGGTGTTTGAAAATGAGAAGAAAGGGTTGGAGGGTTCCCTTGCTGCTGCCTTGGATGATAACAAGTGGTTAATAGAGGAGGGTTTTCAGCAAGTTGTTACCTACCTTCTTCATTCTGCTGAATTCAACTCTGCTCTTGGGGAGGTGTATACCAAGCTTCTAATCCATGGTAAGCATGCTGGTTTCGTTGCAAGGTTCAAGGCACACGAGTCTGGCCAAGTCCTGTAAGAGTCTCCTTTCTATCAGCCTGATTCCTTGGATGTGTTTAAAGAGACGGTCCTCAAGATGGAACACTCAACCTATCCTTACGTTTCCCAAGTGTCCTCCCTCTATGGGAAACCTTTGAAGGAGTTGAGAGAGTTGAATCCTGCAGGTTTGAATGAGGTTTTTCTGCTAAGGTGCTTCAGTCTGTTTCAAGGAAGAGGGCACATTATGGTGATAGTGATTAAACCTTGGATGCTGGTGAAGCGCCCTCCAAGGATGCTAGTGTTGAAGCATCTGAAGCTGGTGGTCTTGTGGAGAAGCTACCGAAGAAAGGGAAAAAATCAAACAAGGCAAAGATGGTGAAGGTTGTGAATGAGGATGAAGCCTCCAAGCCTTCAGGATCTGGTAATGATGTCTAAACTCCCTTATTCGTAGCTTTCTTAGCAGTCGGTTTGTAAAACAATTAACTTTGTGGTTGTGCTCTAGACACTTTATCTTTTGTTGGAACCCTTAGGGGTTTTATTGTGGTTGTGGGCTGTTAGGTTGCCCTTTGAACAATGATCTACTATTTGGCTTGTAAAAAGCCTTGAAATGTTAAGCCCTTAAGGCTATTGTTAGGTATTTATGGTTGTTCGTCTTTTGTTTATTTTTGTTCTTATGTGTGTTTGTCTTTGTTATTGTTTGGGAATGTTTATCCGGTAGCACCTTCAAAGGTTGAATGCTGCAGTCATTCATCCTTAAGGTAGTCTAGGCAAACATATCACCACCTATCCTATATACACTTACATAAGTGTTTTAATATGTTTTCGTAAGTTTGTTTTCTAAACTTAAGGAACGATTGGTGTAGGTTGTTCAAGCCTGTCGATGAGATTTATAGAATTATTTTTTGTTTATCTCATGGAGTTGGATTGATTTAGGAACTCACCCCTTATATAGGTCCGTGTATCCCTCGAACCTATTGAGCGAAATGGCCTGGGAGCTCATCCCCTTACATGGCCCCTGCCATGGAGTTTCTTGCAAGGTTCTCAACCTGACCATAGGATAGAAAGACAAAGTTTACAAAAGAGGATTCCGTGATCCTTTCATTCATTCGATATGTCAACATTACATTGCTTAAAAGAGAACAACATTTCCTTACAACTTAAACAAAGAACCTTTTAAGGTTCTTGCCATTCCAATGTCGAGGGAGCTTCTTGCCTTCCATGCTGGCAAGCTTGTAAGACCCTCCTTTGTGGGATTCAAGGATGGTGTAGGGACCTTCCCATTTAGGCCCTAGTTTTCCTTGGCTTTCCTTCTTGCTTGCTTCATTGTTCCTTAGAACCAGATCACCTGGCTTGAAGCGTTCATGCTTGACTTTGGCATTGTAGTAGGACTCCATCTTTTGTTTGTACTTAGCTTCTCGAATTGCTGTCGAGTCCCTGGCTTCTTCTAAGAGATCAAGATTGAGCGATGTTTCTTGTTCATTTGCCTGGATGTCAACATGAAGGGTTCGAGGTGTGGTGACTCCGATTTCAGCAGGTATGACTGCTTCAGACCCGAAAGTAAGGCTATAAGGAGTTTTCTTGTTGCTTGTTTTCTCTGTGGTTCGAATTGCCCAAAGAACACTTGGCAATTCTTCCAACCAGTTTCCTCCTTGACGGCCTAACCTAGCCTTGATCCCTTCAACCACATTTCTGTTCATTCTTTCGACTTGGCCATTTGATTGAGGGTATGCTACAGAGCTAAAGACTTGTGTTATTCTATATTCTTTGCACCAAATGCTGAACGGCCTCTCTGTAAATAGTTTGCCGTTATTTGTAACGAGTACCCCAGGCAAGCCGTATCGGCAAATGATATTCTCCCAGACGAATTCGATTATCTTTTTTCCAGATATTTTTCCCAAGGGCTTCACTTCTGGCCATTTTGTGAAGTAGTCAACTGCCACTAACAAGAATTTGACCCCTCCTTTTGCTGGTGGGAAGGGTCCAACGATATCCGTCCCCCATTTGTAGAATGGCCATGCTGAATTAATG